>WBMV01000092.1:0-58761 GCA_013396655.1 Campylorhamphus procurvoides
TATATGTGTGTGTATGTATTTTTAACCTGGCTCCAGTCCAGCAGGGAAAATGTTGCAAATGAGTGTTAACAACCCTGAAAGTCACTGTCATAATAATGCTTCAACAACTGTTCACAGGCAGGTAAGAAAGCTCTTTCTGATGGAAATCCTAAAATGGGGACCAAAGCAGTAGCTTAATGTCTTTGGCCATCTATTGTTTTCTGGATGGACTGGCCAAGGAGAACTCTATACCACACAAATTTGAGCAATGGCTTTTGTTGTTAGAGGAAAATTTAGCATCAGTCATTTTTGGGGACCCATTGAATGCTAATTTTGTTCCCTTGTTTTTCACTCTTCCCCACACACATTGTCTGAGGGTTGCTCAGAAGCAGCATGGTGAGGCTGCTGTTGGCTACATGGCTAATCTGTCACGTAGGCTGACTGTTTACATTCTACTTTAATGTTTATGTTGGTGACAACAGCACTCTTCTCTGTTCCATTTTCCTTCCCCGTCTTTCTCTTCTTTTCCTAGTACTCTGCACTCATGGTCTTTTTGCTCATTTACTCTCTAGTGGACTACTCTTTGCACCAAGATTTGGTTTTGTCTTGGTATAAAATTGTTCATTCTTCAAGTTCTGCCTTTTTAGCCATGCTTTCCTGTTCAACATCTTTCTCTTATTGCATCTTGGAAGTAATTTGGACTGACTTGCTTACTGAGAACGAAGTGTTTGCTAACACCTTATTATCTACATGTCTTTAAAGAGATTCAATCATAAACAGCTCACAAGAGCCTTAAAATGTTATTCTTCTTCAGTCAAGAAGCCACCAGTGGGCATCCTTGGCACCCATGTTGGCACACAGTGCTGTGGAGAGAGCACACAACCCAGGACAGCAGACCACAATACCCAGCTCTGGCTGGGGCTTCCTCAAAGCTGACCTCTCCAGATTTTGGATGACAGAAGCATCTGCTACAACCTCTTTGTTGCAATTCTTTGAAGGCCTGCCATCATTTGAAGATTTTGGGGTGTCTATGCACAAAAGCATGGCAACCCCCACAGTTAGGCACTGGAGGGGTATTTTTGCATGAAGAACATCAGAGCCTTGGAGTCGTGCTGTCATCACGGACTCATTTTGTAGGGAAAAAGGTCAATCATGTAATTACATATATTGGAATTGCTGGAAAATAGTGCACCTGACATCCTTAGATTCTTAGAGGTATGAGAGTAGCAGGTTATTTTAAAGGGTTTCAGGAACTGAACTCTGGTAATAAGCTTTTTTTTACTGCATGACTTTTAAGTGACTCAATATGGGAAGTTGGAAGTACAAATCCAGGTACGATTTCATAGAATCACAGAATGGTTTGTGTTGGAAGGAGCCTTATAGATCACCTAGTTCTAACACCTGGATACCACCCACTAGCCCAGTTGTTCCAAGCTGCATCCAACCTGACCTTGAACACTTCAGGGATGGAGCATCCACAACTTCTCTGGGCTACCTGTTCCAGTGCCTCAACACCCTCTGAGTGAAGAATTTCTTCCTAAAATCTAATCTAAAGCTCTCCTCTTTTGGTTTCAAGCCATTCATTTTCCTTTTTCCTACCACTGTCTGCCTCTGTCAAAAGTTGCTTGCCCTCTTTCTCAGAAGTCCCCTTAAATACTGTCCGACCACAATGAGGTCTCCCCAGAGCCTTCTTTTCCCCAGGCTGAACCACCCCAGCTGTCTCAGCCTCTCTTCATAGGAGAGGTTCTCCATTCCTCTGAGTATCTTTGTGGCCAATTCTGGACCTGCTCTAACAGATCCATGTCTTTCTTGTGCTGTGTGCTCTACACAGTACTCCAGGTGGGGATTTAAGCAAGGAATGGTCATCTGAGCCTTATTATGACTCTCTGTCTTTTTGTTTTAATGTACTTGACAATTTGAAGTTTAGTATCGCACATTCTCGAAATAATTTTTGCTGTATTCAGATTTCTTGTTTTGTTCATTGGTGCTTCTTAGTCTCAGCTGGACATTGATCTTTCCTGTTGGTTATTCCAGAACTTGGAGGAACCATGTCATAAAGCTGTTGAACTTGTGAATGGCTTTATGGGGTGTTTTATTTCATCTGCTTGATAGTTTAATGTCTGCTGTTTGTGCAGAGACTCATGCCTCAGTCTTCTGTCTTTTCCAGTCTCCTTGGCAGTATATATCTGGGTTCTCTACTTCATGATTTATTTTTAAGCTTTTCAGAACTTTAAGTGACGTGAATGGTTTTATGGATGAATTGTTACAGAAACCCTAAATCAGTCTCCTATTCTCTACCCCGTGCTCTTTGCACATACCAGTGCAGATGGGGAGATCCAACCCTGGATCTTCACGCATGTGGCAACACGACAAAGCTAAAAAGGAATCCTGCAGGACTAAAAAGAAACACCATACATTTCAGGTGGCTTAATGTAGTGAGAACTGGTAACTAGTCTACAGGAAGGAGAGGGGAGACTCTGGAGGTCTGTGAGCAGTTTTGCTGCCTAGTTGTCAGCCCGTGGCTGACAGAAGTGCACATATCCTCCAGACACATGAATCTTAAAGTCAGACGTGTAATTTCTTAAGAGTGATAAAACTATCATCATCTTTCTTCAAAATTTATTCATAAATTAATGAAATTATTTCGTTGTTCCCGTGGAAACTTTAATGGATTAGTCACAATAACAAATACAACCCTTATGGCAGGGTAGGTCATTTCCCTGGAGAACCACATAAGTAATTAAATATTAAGAGCCAGACCAAGATGCCTCATCAGGAAAATGGAAGTTTCTCCATGATTCAGCCTAGGTTACCCTGCAGGGGAGTGGGGACACCCCACAGTATATGGGTTCTACAGCCTACGTGGTGTCCCAGGCCAGTCTCAATCTCCATGGCAGCTTGAATACACTGGAATTGGGATGGTAAAGAGTCACCTGCCCTCTACCACCTCTGGCTGCTTAATGGGAATGTCTCTGCTCTGCCACCCCCAGGATCCCTATCACATGGGGGCCTCTAGAAGTTTTTGGGGTTCCAGGGACAGGGGTTCTTTCCCAGAGAAAGGGTGATTTAGTCTGAGAGGCTCAGACTTCAGTAACTGGGTTATTTAGCAATGTTTTTCCTAAGCAATTCAAAACTTTTGGCATTTTTAGTTGTTGAATAAATGACCCAATTACCAAGAGGTGATACTGAATGAAACAATTTATATTAAATATAAATTTCTCACTGTTCATCAGCAGTAAAAATTCTTTTCACATTTCTTAGTACTTTAATGACTTGCTTTTAACAATTTATCTGTCTCAGTGATAGCAGTTAAAAACAGCAGAGAGAGACAGCCTGCAGTCTATGACTGAGACACTAATCCTCTTAATTTTAGTGCTGAATAATGCATTAAAGGTATCAGTGCAGAATAAATTATTCTATGTGAAAACAAGCCAAATAAAAAATCATTGGACATTGTCAGTTTATGCCCACAGGCATGAAAAAGAATGGGAATTCACTGGATTGGTATTTATCCGTGCACTTATCTGGGGTATTGCACTGCACTTGGTATAGATGCAGCTGGAGGGGAATACAATGGATGATCTTGGCCTGGAAATTTCAGACTGAAGCCCTTGACTGAAGAAGCCAAGTACTGCAATGCCCACTTGCCTCACCCCGCAGCTGGATTTGAGTGATGTTTTTCACAGGAATGTAGTGGAATGAAGGATTACCCAATTCTCAGAACTGAAAATGCTGGTGCAGTTTTGCTATGACTCAAGCACAGGATATTAAATGTCTTTTACTTATTCTCCTAAGCAGATAAATGCCAGAGTCCTGTAGTACTTAAAAAGAAGGTGTGCCTAGGAGAGGTGCTCTGTGCCAGCAGGGCAGGTTCCTCACACAGGGCTGCAGGGCAGACCTTCGGGTATCATAAAGGAACAGGCACCAGTGGGGATGAGCAAACCCTCCTGGTTTGTGTGTTCACCCTGAGTGGAGAGAAGCAGCCTTTTAAAATATAGTGACACTGGGCTGGTTTCGTCTTACCTCTTGAGCTGATTAGTTTGCAATATCATTAAAGATTTTAAATTACTTCTGCCTGAAAAATCATCTGTATTTTACTGTAATTTGGCATCTCCTAAGGAACATAAAAATCCCCTTTATTCAGGAACCCTTTCTTAGCTGGGGATACATCATCCTAAGTATTAACCATGGAGGAGAAAAGGAAGAAATGCATCGTAAGTTCTTGTGCTGTCCTTGTTCTCTGACCTGAGCTCTGTACTTAAAAAGCACTCCCAAGACAATCCCTGAAGAGATCAAATACTCTGCTTTGGCTCAGTACCTTTTCATTTAAGGATGAAAGCTGCTACACTCTAAACTCCAGTGTTTGCTTTGTATTTGCTCTCCCCTGTGCCATTCTCTGTCTTGAACCCAAGGACTGAGAACTTCCAGCGTTTTCAGTATCTGTTTCCCCATCCTACCTGTTCGTAGACCACCGTTTTTATATCAGGAAATGTGCATTACTACATTTATCTTCCTGTCGTATCTCAAGCCATGTGTGTGGTGGAGTAGCTACTAACTAGGTCAGATCTGCTCATCTAGACATTAATTTCAAATGAATTCTTCTCTTCTACTCCTGAACATTTCTCTGTGAAGAAAACAGAAATATCAATGTTGTTCCTAAATTCAGCCACTGAGCAGTTAAATCTGAAGATCGTGTTAGAGAGATTTTCAAGACAGCACAGATGTGCTGCACCAGATTTTGGCAAGAGCAAAAAATGTGCTTTTTTAAAAAAAAAAAGTTAATTCTAGGTAAACAATGTAGCGGCATTGTTCAGATTTAAAAGTTGTCATTTTAAAATTACTGATTCTGAACTCTTATCAAGTTAGGTGAGATCAGTTTGGTTTCACTGGATTCAGAACCATATTCAACATCTAGTGGATTTCAGCTGCATCAAAATAGAAAGGCAGTGCCTTTAGTGAGGGTGCTTTTTTATTCACTGGGGTCACACAGATCTCACTGAAGTTAGATTTAGGCTCTTTCTCATAATACTATTGAAACCACTTCATATTTAATCCAGCTCCTCTATGTATTACAGAGTGATAACCATCAACAGTCCCTGTTCTTGCTCCAGCTGTGGTAGCAATTGCTCCTAAAGTGACTGATCACTTTGGTTCAGCACTCAGTGCTTCTCTGCAAGCATAAGTAAGCACTGGGCTCCATAAACTTGTGAAGCTACTGGGTGAGCATGCAAGATTCTTCATAAAACCAGGTCCATTGCAACACTCTCCCCAGCTTCAGCCCTCTCTTTTCTAAATTTGCCAGAGGGAATAGAATAGTGGATATATGTGGGGGAAAGGAAAGATATTTGGCAACTGTTTCTTGTAGTTTGCAGTTATATATTCCTCCTTTTGCCTAATTGCAGGGATGCAAGATGCCTCGAAGAAGCTGACAGAGTCCCTCCATGAAGTGTATGAGCCAGACTGGTACGGGCGTGAAGATGTGAAAATGATTGGAGAGGTAAGATGTGTGGAAAGAGAGAGAAGGTGCTTCAGCTGCAAATGGGGTAGTCTGAGCTGCTAGGGAGAAGTGTGCATCTGAAAGTCACCCTCATTCTTTGTTGCATGTTAAATCCTGTTTCCTCAGCATGTAAGTTCCAGGTGCTGTGAAGTGCAGCTCCTGCTGAGCAGCTGCAGCACTGGCAGTGTCTTTTACCAACCAGCTGATATGAGCTCCCCCTGAGGTCAGCTGGCCCTGATAGCATCTGATTGCCAAGTCTGTACAAAGGTATCTCATGTGCAGTTTTACAGTCAGGATTCTCAGTTCAAATGAAGGCTTGAAATAATCAAATCTGTTTCTCCTTGTGTGCTGTGTAACAACTGTTGAGCCAGTGGCACTAAGCAGGATATCTGATGTGACACTCACCTGTCTCTGAAAAGATTATGGAATTGAACAGTAATTAGGCTGCAGTACACTGTTCATTTTCACCTTTGTAACTTCCTCCAGTGATGAGATAACACTGCAGCAATTTGACTTGAGGTGCTCTGAACCGCTTGCTGAAACAGCCTTAATTCTGGGGGGAGTCTGTCAGCAAATGTGCTGGTGGTGACAGGAAAGTGCAAACAGTTGTCAGCGAAGCCGACATTGAGTTTGCAAGTCTTCCTTGAGAAGATAGTTAATAAGAAACTGGAATACAGAACAATCTTCCCAAATCTTTGCTTCTCTATGGTTACCTTCTCTCACCTTTCCCTGCTGCTGAAGGCATGAAGTGTTTCGTATTTTAAAAACACCCAACTTCCAGACTAGAATAGAATTTAAAATACAATACCATCTATATTGTTTGAGGTTAAACAGATGGAAAATCTCATCCTGTATCTGTACACTGTTAGATTTTACACTTGTAGTTGCCTGAGAAAGGACCATAATTTGGCTCTTAAGCTCTATTAGATGTAAAGATAAATGTTAGATATGTCTTCTTAATATGAGACTTGTGAGCAATATTACAAAATCTCCTGATTTTTTTACCTACATAATTACAAATGTAGATTTATGCATCCCTCAGCCTAGAGTAAAAAAGAATTATGTATCTGTTTAGTCTAGGATATAAATGGTCATTCCAAAAGGGACCCACATAACGATCTTATTCTGTATGGTAGAAAAGATGATGCCTTAAAGGACCCTTCAGTAATGTTGTTTGAGTCCATTAGCCTTCCAAAACCCTTCATTACTTTAATTTGTCCAAAATAGATATCAGCAAGGTACGAAGGCAAATCACAAAACTGGCAGTGGCTTGATCTGATCTAATGCTGTGCTCCTCTGTAGACCACTGTGATTAAATACTGTGTTAATAAATAAGTTAAGTATTTCTCTTAAGCATGTTTAATAGATTGTAATAGTTCCTTAGGGACTCCTTCAGAGTAGGAAATAAAAGAACTGAAGGCTGGCATCACACAGTATTTATAATACGCCCTATAGTAGCTTATAGTAAAATAACCACTAGGGAATAGAGGATAACAGCCCTGCAGAGCAGAGCTCACATCCTTTAGCCTTCCTTTCATCAGAGGAGGGGGTTGAGTGATTTTAGAAAAGTACAAAGAAAGGGGGAATGAGGATGTTTAACATAATGGTAATGACTTGGCTTGTTCCATTGAGAACCGGAGCACTCTGCCTGTGTGAAAGGATTTGCTTCCAGTGAGGAATCTCACCCTTCTCCTCACAGGGTCCTTGTCGCATGAGCTGCATTAACGTGTCCTTGAAAGACAGAAAACTCCAAAGGATGTCTCTTGGTGGCTACCCCGGCGCTCCAAAGGGGACTGGGGAAAAGCACTACACCTTCAGGGCCTGGGGAAGGGGTGGGGGGTAGGCGAAGGGGCAGGGCTCCGATTTTCTTTGTTCTACCTGCTGATGCTGGGATGTTTCATCTTTGTCATCCCCATTCTCCAGTAGGGCAAAGTAGAGTTCTTTCCTGTACGTCGGCCATTTCATCAAATGTACCTTAATGGAACAAAAAGGATGAGATGGAAAGACCTTTCCCTGTTTTTTCAGTTGTGTTTCATTTCTCTGTAAGGAAGGTTGAACATCAGGTACAAGAACTAGGACAGGTTCAGATTCTGCACTGCTGACCCTCAGGAAACCCTGAGGAGCACCTTGAACCTGTGATAGCCTTATTTTCACATAGCAGTTACTATTTGAAATAAGGAAAACAAAACTAATAATTAGGCTAAAACTTATTTTGTTATGAATTACACTTGCAATGTCAAGATGTTCCTTTCCACTCACCTTATGAGTGTGCTCTGATTCATTGCCATAAAGAACATTCTAAAACTTCAGAAAGCTTAATCTGTGCCAATTACATTTTTTATTTCTCCTAGGCTTGAAGTGGCATTAAACTACTAAGCACATTTTTCTCTTTTCTGCCTTTTCAGAAATGTGATGAACTTTGGGAAGACTTTCATCAAAAATTGGTGGATGGGTCATTGTTAACCTTGGACACATATCTAGGACAATTTCCTGATATCAAAGTAGAGTAATGATTTTCTATAAAGATAATTTGTAAAATTACTGTTGAGTTGCAAAATAAATAGAAAATGAGATTGCAAGCAAAGAAAAATGAGAAAGGGGAGGGAGGTGGAAGCCATTCTCTCCTGTAATGTTCTGTAAGTATCTCCCTGATAACAGGCTGTGCCTATTTTCCAGGTAAACAAAAATATTTTTCATGCAGTAGTACTTGGAAGTAAATTAGCCTTTGGAGAGGAAATTTTATGGTTTTTTCCTGCTTCTGTTTCTTTGGTATGAGATAATCCTCACCAATAGGGACACATTAAGCTCTTCAGCTCTTCTGTTAAAATGCCAGACCAATTACATGGAGAGCAGGCTTTTTGTTATTGTCTGGGTGCACCTGTGAGTGTCTTTAAGTTACCTAAGCCTTGGTTCCTGTCTTTTAATTAGTTATAAAACGACTTTGTTATACACATCAGGAGAGAGTGTTACACAGATTCTAGCCTCTCCCAGAGGCCTGTCTGGTGTACAGTCCAGGGAAAGGACTGCTAAGTGAAATGTGTGGGGGTAAAGAATCATTATAGGTGAGAGGTAGATACTTTCTTATTTGGATATGACTGTGTGGACATAGCTGGACATTTTTTGTGATGGTTTATGACTGAGTCGGTATCACACAGTCATCCTCTTTGTCATTTACATCAGACACTAATGAAAAATTAATTAAAAAAACCCAACACTACTGATATACAGTTCCAAACTCACTTTTAAAGTCGACTGTGCTTATGTCCTCTCACCATGTGAAATTTGCATATAATATAAAGCTTTGTAATGTCTATATCAAAGTATATATATGTGTTAAACTCTAGTTATCTTAGTTATGTGTCAAAGCAACTAAACTGAGAGGTATACCCTGAGACGAGCTCAGTTGCTCAGAGTCTGGTGCTAATAATGCCAAAGTTGTGGGTTCAATCCCTTTGTGGGCCATTCACTTGAGAGTTGGACTTGATCCTTGTGGGTCCCTTCCAGCTCAGAATATTCCATGATAATATTTTGGCACTTTTCCAACTCTAGAAAAAAATGTGTTAATTGCTAATATTGGGGCAGTTTTGGGTGACATAAATATAAGAAAGATATTAAGCTGTTAGAGAGTGTCCAAAGGAGGGCCACAAGGATGGTGAAAGGCCTGGAGGGGAAGTGGTGAGGACACTTGGTGTGTCCAGCTGGAGAAGGGGAGACCAAGGGGAGACGTCATTGCAGTTCCAGCTCCTTGGGGAGGGGCAGAGGAGGGGCAGGCACTGATCTCTACTCTGTGGTGACACAGGGACAGCACCCAGGGAAGGGCTGGAGCTGTGTCAGGGCAGGGTCAGGGTGGATCTCAGGGAAAGGTCCTTCCCCCAGAGGGTGGTGGGCACTGACCAGGCTCCCCAGGGCAGTGGGCACAGCCCCAAGGCTGCCAGAGCTCCAGGAGGGTTTGGGTGATGCTCTGGGGCACAGGGGGTGACTCCTGGATAGGGTTCTGTGCAGGGCTAAGAGTTGGACTCAGTGATTCTTTTGGGTCCCTTACAACTCAGTGTGTTATGTGATTCTGTGATAATAATTCAAATATGAACAACAAGTAAGGGAGAATGAAAATATGTCTAAAATTTAATTGACAACATAAGTAATATAGCTTTTTTAAAAGTGCTCTTCATGCTTACTCTCCTTTCTCCCCCTGTACAGACTCGCATTGCAAAGCGAAGCAGAAAGCTTGTGGACTACGACAGTGCAAGGCATCATTTAGAAGCCCTGCAGAGCTCCAAAAGAAAAGATGAAGGCAGAATTACCAAGGTAGCACAAGCAGAAACATGCTGGCAGAGGACTTAGGGAGCTTGGGTGGCTTTTTATTCTGTGGAGAGACAGAGCACAAAGTTTGTCTTCCTTTTGTTGTCTCAGAAACATAAATATTGATATCTTGAAGCCTAAATGTATATTTACCTGGTGCATGTGTTGGGCGTGCTCAGTGTCTTCTACAAATGAGTCCTCTTTGAGCTCTGATTTTCTCTCTTCATGAGACCAAGGGGACAGCAAATCCTCTGTTGGCCTGTGTGGCATGGGACTGAGTCACATCCTTTGTTAATAAAAATTTTAAGAGACCCACCAAAAAAACCAGCACAAAACCAATTTTGACAGGTTTTACTGCCATAGCGATTGCAGAAGTAACACTTGTCATTTTGGTTTAGGCAGAAGAAGAATTTCAGAAAGCACAGAAAGTGTTTGAAGAGTTTAATACTGACTTACAAGAAGAGTTGCCCTCTTTGTGGTCACGGTAAGCCTGGACAGATACTGCCTACAAGACCTAAATGGGGAGTAAGGAAAGAAAATGAGGGGAATTTAATGAGCTGATAGAAAATGGATTGCTGGATTCTTAAAGATCCCATCCCTTATCTTTTTGAAATAATACAAGCAAAAATACATGCAAGTGCTTTAAAACATACTTTCTATATGTGTCTTTATCCTTATTTCCCTCAGTGTACCTTGTCACTCCAGTCTCATTACTATATCTTCATATATCTGAGGCGCAAAAGTATCTCTGTTTTATGAGTAGATAACTGTGCTACAACACAGAATAGTCCGTGGTCATTTGGGTCTACGTACAGGTCATTTTTTGTTATAGCTATGTCAGAATACACATCATACTTTTCCACTGACTGTGATGTCAAAGGATTTCATGGCATAGATCATTCATCCAAGGTGTTTAATCATGAACTGTGTTTATGCAGAAAATGCAGATAATATGAATGGGAGAACAAAAGCAGTAGAAAAATAAGCACCTTGTTACTGTGCTATGTTCTTTAACAATTGACAGTCTGGAGTGGAAATGTGTTGTGAGTCACTGAATTATCCTTTGTCTTCTATGCCCTCTAAATTAAATCCTGTTAAATTGCATATAGAGGACTTTCCTGCTGTGTTTCTGCCTATTTCAACTGAAAATCTTCTTAGCACTTCCAGATATTTGTTTTATGGGCCTCCTAAAAATAAAACTGCATATGACTGATTTAGAGCAAGGACCCTTTTATTTCAATATCTGTGTTTCCCACTAACTAGTCTCAGGGAAAGGTATAATTTAATTTGAGCAATAGGCATACTTTTGAAGGCAATTTCTTTCAGAGTCCTTTATTTTAGTTACCACAATTCTTTGGGAAGAAAATTATCTATCGAGTTGACATTTTTCAGGCTTATTCTTCCTCCAAAGATGATTTTTTTTAAAGTTTGGGGAAATGATGCATGAAAGTTTTAAATAGAAAAAAGAATAATACAAAACCTAAGAAAACACCTTCTACATCTGAAATGTAGGAGATTTTTGACCATGTGCGCAAAAATGTCTGGTCTATATTAAATTATTTTCTGTTGCATACACTTGCATATGTTTCAGGGCTGATTTCTTTAAGGAGGGCTGAACATGGAACATCCCCCCCGGGCTATGCTGAGCTGTGTACATTAAAGCTGACCCCAGAGGCCACTGTGTCACCTTGGTGCTGCAGTAGCATCCCTAGGGCACAGTGTGGGAGTGCTCCCCCTGTGCCTCCAGGGAATGGTTGTGTGCTGTCTGGTGAGACATGGGATGCCCAGAGCACCTTCCCTCCCGTATGCTTGTGCTGCACTTGTGACCATCCTTTTCTACCCTTCCCTTTTCTAAAACAAGCTGAAGCCCCCCAGTGTGGAGCAGTCTCAGCTTGGTTCACTCTTCGGTGTGAAATATGATGTCTCTTAACATGAACAGAAATAATCATGATAACCTAGTCTGAAATTTTGACATTTCATCCAAGTATTTGCTTTTTTGAGAGTAATAGTTAGGAATGTTGCTTGTAGCCTGGAAAACGATTTATTTGCCTTTGAGGCCCTCCCACCAATACCTTTTATTCTCTTTTTCCTTTCTTTGTGCTATCCTTCATAGACGAATTGGCTTCTATGTGAACACCTTCAAAAATGTATCCAGCCTTGAAGCCAAGTTTCACAAGGAAATAGCTTTAGTGAGTAAAAATGACTCTCTCATGTATAATGGATTATGATATGCATGGCAGCAAATGTCTTGTAGTAAAAATCTAGCAGAGGCACACATGAGAATTTGCTGTAGAGCCAGATTTGTAGTGTGACCATTGTATTCATTTCCACTTGCCGTATTTGTTCTCTCCTTAAGGGAAGAGCAGCCCCTACAATTTTGGATTACAGTGCATTATCAGTTGTAGTACTAAATTCACTTTCTGTTTTGGTAATTTGTTGTTGCCTTCGGTGTTTTTGCCATGTCCAATTTCTAAGCACCTCTTTGCTTTAATCAGTACAAGAAAAGCATGTCAAGCATTCCCTTCAAGTCTGCTCTACCTTGTCAGCAATGCAACATTTTATCTGTGACTTAGACAGATGAGGAAGTTTCAGTGAGGATCTTTTGGAAGGAGCTGGCTAAGTGGTAGAGTATTATCTATAGTAACATATATGTGTTTGAATAACTGCTATTAGCTTGGGTTTCTCTAGGTGTCTATTTAGGCTTTTACTATGCATGGCACTGGGAATTTTTGGAAGGATTTGCACTGTAGCATGAAGTTACCAGATTATATGTTGCCATGTTATCAGTTATCAGATTTCTTCCCTGTGTTTTTAACCATGCCTGTACTCACTCGTAGCATTGTTTTCACAGCTTTGCCACAAACTCTACGAAGTGATGACGAAGCTGGGGGATCAGCATGCAGACAAGGCCTTCACCATTCAAGGGGCACCAAGGTGAACTTACTGGGGTTTCTAATGAATTACCTTGCAGTGGGCTTTGTGGGCTTCAGCATTTGTAGGAATCACCTATACCACATGTAGCGATTGCTGCACAATGTGGTAATGGGCGTTGTTTGTTCAGGTGGTAGATGGAGGTACCTTGGATGAAGTTCTTCTCAACAGGGGTGAAGGTGCAAAGCACACTTACTTCCTCACCCACTTTTTTCAAAAAAGTCCTTTTAAAAAAGAAAATAAAAAGAATGAAGGAAGGCTGTTTCAGTCTAGCCTCATTTGTTGTAGACTGTTACACCAATTTGCACCAACCATGTAGCTTATTTACTCTTAGCTGCTTAGTTTACAGCAGTGTTACTAACTCCTACAATGTTTTTAAAGCCTTGAAATATTTAGATGTGTTTTTAGCTCCTATTATTAGGTGAGAATCCCAGCCTTTGAAAGTCAGCTCTTATCTCTTTTGCTCGTGGGGAAAAGTCAAGATTATAAGGTGGATCATAAAAGCAGGAAAAGCTGAAGTAAAGAGAATGTCATGAGATACCATATTTTTAAAGACTTTCAAGAGAAATCTTGTCTTAAAGCACACAACCAAAAGGAGTTTAAAATAAGATGATGTTTTTTTCAGGTCATTGGATGCCAGTGCAGTATTTCTGATTTTTTGCTTTCAATAAATACAGCCTTTCTGCCATAATTTGATCTCTCAGTACTTTAATAGTGATATGCAGAAAAGGTTGAAATTGTAAAACAGTGAGACTTACCAAGGCACAGTGATATTTGGACTTAATACATAAAGCCTGAATTTCCATTCACCCTCAGCTAATCAGAAGCAGCCAGAACAGCACTGTAGTTACTGCTGATTTGCCCTCAAGCTGGACTTAGATTAGCAACAATTAAGACTGACCAAACCACATAACATCTGCCTCAAACATATGGCAGATATTCCTACATTTGTTTGAATCTTGGGAAGAACAAAGAATTAAATATTGAACTTTTTTCCCTAATGCAAAATTCAGAACTGCTTCACAAGCACATGGCAAAAATTTGTATTTTACATGATTTCAGTGGTAATCCATGCCCATATATACTTACACACTGCCTCCAGAGCTGTTAGCTCTTGCATCACCACTTCCAGCCCCCTTAGGATAGATTCTCAAACTGGACTGTGTTTCCATAAAGGATTTGTAAAATACTTTTGAGGGATGAAAAATAATGTAATGATGGAAGATTTCAAGCAGTTTTTGTAAAAAACAGATGATTTGTCCACCTGTCTGCTAGACAATGTCCCACATGTACATGCTTGTTCCCAATGAATTACTTGTTCCTTTAATGAGAAAATACATAATAATTTCTGCTGCAAATTACTAGAAGTAAGTTAATGCAGTGTTATCTCAACTTACTTTAAAACTGCTTTTTAAAAATACATTATTTTTTCAGTTTCTATGTTACTCTTTTTTGCTGTAGTATTTACAGAGCCTTGTGTCAACATCTGGATAGATATTGCCTTCCATTATTAGTGATGATGCTCTAAAAGACTATTATGGAGTGAGTCTTCATAAAATAAAACAGCTTTCCTTTTTAGATGCATGAGAAGTAGATCCTAGACAAGCACAGTATCTAATCTTTCCTTTAAAGAACTGCATAAAAAGAAAGATCTTAAAAACTTGTATGCTACTGAATATCCTGAAGGTGAATCTTGTACTTGGGAAAGAAATTTCTTAATGACCTATTATTTTTTCTCTTTTAATATTTCCACAGAAAGAGGTGGTGAGTGTGAGCTAAACTTGTCCTTCCAAAGAGCTGTTTCTGTTGTGTTAGCATTAGGGTGATGTTTCTGCTGTGGTCTCAGTCAGGTAGTGCTTCTGCTCTCCCTGAAGGTGTGTAGGAGCTGCTCTTACCACGTCCTGTGGTCACTGAGTGCTGTAGTTTGTAGGTTCCCTGAGTGTAGCCTTCTGGGTAGCTGAGAATGATCTCAGTGTTTGCACCAGGGCCTCTCATTAGAAGGGCCAGATGCTTTCTAGGACTTCATCAGATCTTTTCTTAGTATCAACAGAGCTCTGTTGAAGTCACTTGACTGCTGCTTGTTTATAGTTGTGGTGAGTTGTCCTTTTACATAGTATTATCTTTATAATAACCTTGGCTGTGTTTTGTTGAAAGCTTTCTGAAGTTGCTGAGCCTTTAAAATTATTTGCATTATTCATTGTTATGGCTTCCTGTGGGATTTTTTTGTCTTTAGAGCCTTTTATTCTGAGGACCATGTGAAATGAAGGCAGTAAATCTATCTCACACATTACGAGAGTTATAAATTTATAAGTGAAATATTATTTCAAATACACAATCTGAAAAAATGCAGGTCATCTGTTTCCTTCAAGTTCTAATGACCAGGTAAACAGATGTCCCAAAAATCAACATGATTCAAAATTAAAGCTTTCTTTTGTCACTGTATGTAACTGAATTTTAATTGCATTTAGTTGCAGCTTTAGTTTTAGTCATTTTACAATGGCTTTTGTGGTCACTAGCATCCCATCAGGGATGCAGTTCGACTGTTGCATCAAAGGTAATAAGTCAGCAAGGTGTGTGTGTCCTTCTGTCCAGTGATTCAGGTCCACTGCGCTTCGCAAAGACGCCGTCACCACCGGAGGAGGCATCTCCCCTGCCCAGCCCCACTGCCAGCCCCAACCACATGCTGGCACCAGCCTCTCCTGCCCCAGCCCGGCCCAAGTCACCCACACAGGTGAGCACATCCCGAGCAGCACACACTGGGCTGCTGTGCAGTGAAAGGTGCACAGCTGGGCTGATGTGCATGGTGGGGGTTTCATCTAGGCTGTGACGGAGTCAGGACGGAGAGGCCACTGGTTCTGTTGCACTCTGTCTTGTTCATTAGTTGTTCGTCACTGTGTCACGACGTGAATGGAAAATGGGGTTTGTATAAGGAGGAATAAAGAAATTTTAAGGTGCCTGGTGAATTTGTGTGACTTGCAGTGACAAAGTGAAATACTTCTTAGAAAGTTGCATGGTCTCTAAGGACCCAAAACCCAGCAGGGATAGTCTGAAAAGTCTATTTCTAAAACCTACTTGTGAATTTCTGTACATTATGTATTTCTACTCCTCATTCATCTTCAAAATTATGCTTATACTGGGAAAAACTACTCAGTGAGCATCACTGGTCTGGCAGATCTCTAAAACAGTACATAATAAAGCTTGGTTAAATACTGCTGTGCTAATTACTGATAATTAAAGTCAGATTTGTTGTTATTGACACTGGATTGAGAAGTTTGACACTGTTGGAGTCACTATTCTCACCAGTGTTGGTAAAATAAGAATCAGTTTCATCCATCAGTTTCGTCTGCAGTGTAAGAGTTATATGTGATGCTTTGTGAGTGTATGAAAGACTTGTGTTGATGTTACATACATTTTTGGAATTGGGATAGCTTCTGGGATGGTGGCTATTTCTATGCTGGGCACACATCAGAAGAAATTGAATTTTGCATTTAGCCATCATGCTTATTTTCTGTGGTCTCCCACAAGAGACTGCCTGAATATTCATGTGCCTGAACATTCACCTGGTGGGCCTGAGTCTCACTGATGCCAGTGGTGTTATGTCACTATACCACCTGAGGATGTTTTTTTATTTATATTCTTGATAGATCTAAAAATTATCCAATACTATTTGATACTTTTCCAAGCAATTAGTTTGTCGTAGTTATGCGAATGTCTGGAGAGCAGGGGGAATTGGTAAACCAAGCACCTTTGAGTTCCCAGAAGGGATATGGTCTTAGCACTAAGTGTGCTGTAAAGGTAGGAATGGGTGGGCAGGGACAAAGTCCCAAAGCTAAACACAAAGGAACTGAGGAGGCCAGAAAGCTGCAGCATCGCCCTTCCAGCCAGGGGCTGCTTGGGAGGGCAAGTGTCTTGCATGGTGTGCTTGTTGAAGTAATAAAAAAAAACCCCAAAAGACAAGAACTGTTTTTTTATGAAATCTGACATCTTGAGTCTGAAGGAGTTTGAAACAGTTGTTTTGCTCTTCCCACAATGTTTATTTCAAGGCATTTGGTGGTGAACAACTGAACAGTTCCTTTCAACATACGGAATATTCCCATGGTTTATTTAGGGTGAAGCAGTGGAGATAAAAACCTGACACACTTTGTTTAGGCCTAGTTTAAAGCTCTTCTATCCCTGAACTAATCTGTGATATTTTTGCTGTCTGCCTAGCTGAGGAAAGGTCCACCAGTCCCACCATTGCCTAAGCTCACACCCACGAAAGAATTGCAACAGGAGAACATCATTAACTTATTTGATGACAACTTTGTCCCAGAAATCAATGTGACCACCCCATCACAGGTAAGCTTCAGTGAATGGTTTGCAAGTCCAACCTTGGAATCAACATGAATTCTCCAAGACAGTGGCCTTGGGGCTGATCTTCATGGGGAGGGAGGAAGAGGGTGCAGGTAGAAGGCAGAGGCACAATTACCATTTTCTGCCATCTTGAAAGGGCATTTTACAAATGCTGTTTTAGCTTTGAACAGGTCACACACTATCACTCAAAAGGGCTAACAGTGTTAACATACTGAAAAAAAGAGACATTTCCTGAGGGGCCTGACACTGTGAAACAGTCATGTTTGAGATTTTAGTGCATCCAGGTTGCGTTGCAAGCTGAGAGTTGATCTAAAGTCCTTTTTAATCCTCAGCATCTCAAGTGGAACTTTACAGTGATCCTTCATTATTTGTGTTTCTTTCATGAAAATCATTAAAAGTACTCCTTTTTTCTTTTGAGTGGTTTTAAAATACTTCGAACTTGGCTGGTTTTTACAGGAATAGAAGGCTGCTTCAGCTACAGTATTCATGCACTTAGTTTTGCTCATAGAAACATTGCACAGAAGAGAAGTGATCAAAATGAGTTTTATCTCATAATTATGAAATTTTTAAAAGTTGCATATAACAAGCAGAAAAGCCAGAGTTGTGTAAAATCAGTCTGTAAAATTTGTATTCAGCTGCTCAGCTTTTAGTTATGGTTAATTGCTGGCTGTTTGATAATGGACCCTTTCTATTATGTTAATTGCAACTTTGAAATCTGAGCCTGTGTCTGATAGACTGGCGAGAACTGTGTAGATCTGAAGCTTATGCAGAATGTTTGTGAATTGTTGTTTTCATGTGAATCATTGGTTTTGTACTGATTCGTTTGACAACACAGGAGAATGTAGGCACAGCAATGAAAAAGTTATTTTATACAATTTGTATATGTGCTGCTTTGTTTTCTTGTGGAGGAGAGAAACAGGCAGTCGCTGTCTGTAGGGATCTATTTGGAAGGGAAAAGAGATATTTATAGTCAAATGCCCATGCAATTAAAGAATGAAAGGCACCTCCCAGAATGCAGCCACAACTAGGCTCTCCCTCTGCCTTCAGAGGAGGTAATTACCCTGGTAGCGTGGGCTCTGGCAGAAGTGGTGAGAGTTGGTGCAACCTGTGCTAGATGTGGCCCCCTGCATTAAATACTGTGTCCAACTCACATTTGTATGTCAGGCCATCTGGGGAAGCACAAATGGAACTGGTTTTCTTTTCTGTTAAGAGATGACACTGGAACAGGGCTTTAAATGAGTGTAGGTCACATTTCCAAAATCTTTGCATCCTTTCTGTGGGACATTGACATAAAAATGGAATGGCACAATAAAGGTAGGGCATGTTTCTGAGAACTGAAATGTTTTCCTTGTCTCTCCAGGAAAAATGGATCTCCCTTCAGGGAGTAATTTATGTCCTTCCCTCCTCTGCAGTCAGTGACCTGGGAATGACCTAAGCTATTCCTTCCCCAGCCACCTTCTCATGAATCATTTGCACATCTCCCTCCACAAACCACACCCCATCCCTAGAGCATCCTTACTGTTTCGAAGATCCCTGAGCATGTACAGACATACCCAAATAAAATGATGTATAGGTTTTGTATTCTTCTCTAAGTGAACTGGTTATTGCACATATATAGCATGAAATCCACAGGAAACATGGACTTGTCCCTCTTGGTGCTTATGGCTTCTCCTGTAGTCCCAAAGCCCTCGTTGGGCAGTATGGAGGGAGTGCTCAAGCCTGCAGAGCCTGCTAATGGTGCAGGACTTCCCAGAGGACCACACTGGTGTCCCAGACACTGCTGGTGAATAGAGCTTTGCTGCTTTAATCCAGTGTTAATCCAGTGTTTTCCAGAGTGGATTATAAACAGGCCAAACACTTTTCATCTCTGAAACACAAATACCCTGTAATTGTGATTCCTTCTTCACCAAGCAGTACTGATGCATTCACTGATGCATTTGCTGTCATGCAGGATGCTGAAACACAGTTCTGCTTGATGCTGTTGAATATTTTTGCACTGATTCAACAAAATAGCTCACGTGTCCAGGTGATTCCTTTTAAAGAATGGATTTAATCACTGCTAAGTAAAAAAAAAAGAGGTGAGAAGATGAGATATCTGTGTGACTGGATGAAAGAATCATTTGGAAATGAGTCTTCTTAGGTTTTTTCGTTCCCTTCACATCACATTTCTCCCTAGTGTCCAGTTATTAGCTTGGACATTGTAGGCCTTTATATGCCCCCTACAGGTACTATTAAGTGTCTGAGGGCATCCAACAGCTCTGAAGTGAACTGCTAAGGCTATTTTAAAGCTTGTACAGACTGTGTGCAGAGAGGGGATAGCAGTTCTGGGGGTTCTTGCAGGTTTCTTGTGCCCTCTCTATTCCTTGCACATACTTCTGAGAGCTACAGCCTTCCTCCTGCACAGCCACCTCTTTTAGATGTCTCATTTATTCATGCAATGAATAAATCTATTGCATTTATTCATGCTTCATCATGCAGTGGTGGAATAACTCCAGGATGTTTGGCAGGCCTCCCTGACACAGCTTTGTCCCTTATTGAGGGTTTTCTTGAGGTTCCTGTTTCTCCTGCATTGCCATCAATGTGGTATCTTAGGTACTCTGTAAGTTTATTTGGGCCTTTGTCACTACATTTAAGACAAATGTTCCCTTCATTTTGGTCTGAGGGACATGGGTAATGATAATTTTTGCAGTCAGCGATCAGTGTCCTGTCAGTGCAGATACCTTATCTGTCATCATGCATGGCATAAATAAGACTCCTGTTCATCTGACTCAGTCCTCAAAAGCAGCAACTTCATTCTCAAACCTCACTGAAAGATAATTAACTTTTCTCTCTCCATCCATTTCTGATTATATGCCAGCAGGTGCAGTGCTGTTCCTTCAGGGTGTATGTGATGAAGTCTAAATGCACTGGATGGAAGGCATGACAGAATGAATGTAGTGCTGGTTACTGATGGGGATGGTGGCTTTGACTTTTTAAAGTGCTGCACTGTAACACTGGCTTCAGTGTGTCAGACCAGTTACCCTCCATCCACTGTGGCCAAAAGCAGAGGGCAGAGGAAGAAGATAAGGCAAGCAAAGCTGGTGCTCTTGACACGCCCTTTTACTTTATTCTCCCAGCCTCCAGACATTTGCAGCTCAGGGGCTTCTTCAACATCATTTTTACCTCTTTAGTAAGCCTCAACAGACTACTTTGCCACAAATTTATTCAGTCTTTCAGCACGTGTACAGTTTTCACATTCACACCACCTGAAGACAAGGAGGTCCCAGCTGAACTCTGTGCCACATGGAACATCACCACCTTTTCTTTATTCCTCATCTGCCACCATCAACTTCTTTTGAAGAATCAGGGAGCAGCCAAACCCCCGTGCCTGTCATGCCGGTGTAGACCCTGCCCATGCCATCCCTAGCACACCCCTTCCAGCCTGAGCAGTTCCAGGTCACTCTGTCATTCCCAACACAGGGCTGAGGAGCTATGTTGACCATGTTTGCAGGTGGCACAGAGAGCTTGGGTGTTTTGTGGCATAAAGGAAGCCATTCATTACCTAACTTGGAATATCCATTTACCAATAGTAACACTAATTTGGAAAGTTTATACTTTTAAGTGTTTTAATAGTAGAAATTGTTTGTTCATTTTTTTCCCTATCATTGTCATAATTGTTATTATTATCTCCTGATGTTACTGGTTTTATGCCTGCCCTGTTGTTGTAGACTTGCCCTGTTGTACAAGCGTCTCTCACTATTTAATAAACACTGAACAACTAGCAGTAGGCAGTACTAGTCTTGTTACCGAGACCAAGATGCTTGCCCAGAATATTTATAATTATTGATAATTAAATCTCAGCCACAGTTGTATGTTAGTTAATATTTTATGTTGAAGCACACTAATTGTTTGTTCAGTTACTTTACAGCAGGAAACACCCACTGAAACAAAATATGTTTACCTCAGAGGCCTTGGTTAATTCATTAATTGCAAAAAAAAAAAAAGAAATAGACTCTACCATGTAATCCAGTTTAGTGAGAGCATATCATAGAATCATAGAGTGGTTTGGGTTGGAAGAGATTGGAAAGGACCTTAAAGATGCTCTAGTTCCAACCCCTTCTGTATTGGCTTTTTCTTAATGTTTATTCTTGGAGAGGGATTCACTGATTAGAATGTATGGGCACTGGGGGCCATTTATGTAGTCTCTGTTTTTGGTGTCTGCCTCACAGCACTTCAAAAGGGCCTTCACAGTCAAATGGTGCACACTCAGCACTTTTTTGAAAGGGCTGTGATTATTTAGCCTGAAAAGACAAAGCTGTACTGTAGAGAAATCAAAGGTATCATAAGATGGAATCTCCTAAAATTAAAACTTGCACTAAAGCTCAAGGAAACCTTCAAAGCTTACTCCCCTCCTGGCATTGCAACATGGCTAGTAGCTCTGTGATATAATTCTTTTTTCTTTTAATATTTTACTGCCCACAGAAGCTTTTGAAAGATCAGTTTTTCAAGAGTTATGTTTCTTTTCTAACAGAATGAAGTACCCGCAGCTAAGAAAGAAGAATCTTTGCTAGATTTGGACTTCGACCCTTTCAAGCCAGAAGCCGTCCCAACAGGAGTTAGTCATTCACCCATGTCTCAGGTACCTCTTTGCCTTGAGGTGGGCAAAGCATATGAATGCAACATGCTGTGTTTGGTAGCAAGGATTTGCCTTTGTGTGCTAATGCAGTGTCTGAAAAACTCTGTCTCCCTGAGAAGCTCTAGTCAGCCATCCGTATTTCCCCCTCAGAAACCCTGTACTTGATGATGCACTGGAAGGAGAGGAAATTGTCAGGTGGTAAAATGAGATGTCTGCCACTGAGAATGGTTGCTGGGACCTCAGCCTGGACTTTGGTGTGCTGTTATTTTCCATCTTTAGAATAACTCTCAGTGTAAACATTATGATTCTCCAGTGCTTGTTTTTCTGACAACTCTTCTGAGCTGGCTTTGGTTCTTCATGTCTGGAGAGATGCCTCAGGGGACCTGGGTCTCGTGGAGTCAGCATGTGATTGCTTTGCTGTGAGGGAGTTTCTCTACCAGGCGGTGGAATGATCTGAGTGGTTTTGCTGTAAATCTATTTTAGACCTGACCTCAAGGAAAATGAGAGCATAGAATAGGGTGTTTCCTTGTAGAATGTTGTATCACAGAAATTCTGCATTCAGCACTAATATTTGCCATGATAGTTTCCTGCAGCAATATGGATGAAAATTAATAGAAAAAGGCTGATGATACCAAGTTGCTGATACCTATTGGCTTACCCTACAGGACGTGCTGTTTTAAAATCCAGAATTCACCCCCACTGCCCAGAGGGCAGATAGTAAAGTAGGGAACACCTCCTGGCCAGCATCTCTGTATCCCTGTCTTGGACACAAAGAAACATGTTAATACACTGTTAGCAAGACCTGTTATCCCTGTGGCTCTCAGTAATCTGGCTTGTTCTATGAGACCTGAGGGGACTAATCAGCTGTTCAGGAATGCAGCTCTGGGAAAGGAGTGAGAAGACAAGCAGGTTTAAGGCTGAGACAGTCCTGATTCTCTGCTGATCTCTTCCTCAGTTAATTAATTTTTGATTTGGTGTGCAGTCCTAGCTATGTAATGAGATCTGTAGTGATCTCTCATGGGATATGCGCTGTCAGAAAAATGATGCATTGGTCAGCATTCCCAGTGTTATCTGAAATTTCTCACTGATTTGCCAGAAGTGTTCCATTCCAGCAGATTTGTGCATTTTACTTGTGTTTTTTTTTGTTCCTTCTAAACAGGGAAGAGGGAGGGAAAGGAGAATGAAATTCCTTGGCATTCACCA
Organism: Campylorhamphus procurvoides; assembly: GCA_013396655.1. Taxonomy (NCBI): domain Eukaryota; kingdom Metazoa; phylum Chordata; class Aves; order Passeriformes; family Dendrocolaptidae; genus Campylorhamphus; species Campylorhamphus procurvoides. The sequence goes on from WBMV01000092.1 coordinate 22,878, forward strand.
GTGACAGAAAACTCTAGGTGTGGCTTTTCTAGCTATACCCTTTCAGCTTGTTTTGTAATAATGCTGATTAGAGCAGTGGGATCATTAAACCAGAGAGACTTAACTTCTGTGACAGAACACATTTGTTCTGACATCACATTATACAGATCGTAGAGGCGTTTGTTAATTTAGTTAAAAAACAGTTATTTTAGATTCAACTGTACCATGAAATACAGAATATAATTCTACACAGAATGTAATATTCACTGTGCACCTTCAGCGTCTCCTCTCCTTTCACCTTTCCTCCTAAGATGTGTATGAGAAGGGATGGTCCACATCCACAAGAGCACGTGGATGAGTCAGAGCACTGTGTTTGCAGAAGGGAAGACAGCCCTGGATTTGACAGGGCCGGTGCTGTGGCAGCACAGGCAGAGTTACACCTGTGGTTGCAGTCTGTGGAGAGCCCTGTGCTTGTAGGGAGATTATCAGGAGAGCCTTAAGTGGTGCTTTTGCCTCAGTCATGGATATTTTTTGTTCAGCAAACTGCTGAAGAAGTGATGTCAAGACAGGAGCAGTCATTTGTGCATGATGTCTTGGGAGGCCTGGCATGACTTCTCTATTAGCAATTTAATTAATGACCTGCCTCCACTGCTCTGCCAGGGTGATCAAATCACACTAAGTGAGCCCTGGCCTGCCTTTCCTCATTTGCTTTTCTGTTTCTATGGCTGCTGCAGAATGACCTTTCTAAACCTGCCTGGCCCTCTTCTCCATTTTCTAGCTGTGCTCCCACCTTTCCTCAGTTTATTCCTTCTCCCTCGTGCTCAAAGTTGGAAGGAAAATGAGCAGTCTCTCCTTTCATGGAAGTCAATAGGACATTTAGGGTTTGTACCATTTAGCACTGTGAAGCAGACCTGTCATTTTTCCTTAAAGCTTGAATGCTCAGCTATTAATGTTACAGTGAAGTATGAATTATATCTGCAGAAGCAGCACATACCTGGATTTAAACCAAACTAAAATGAATGTTAATTTGTTGTTAATTGATGTTAATTTGCTGTGAATCGGAGTGGTGAGTTACTACTCTATCTTTTGCTCATCCAAGCAGAAGTTGTTCAGAGAACCATTCTGTCCTTATAAAATAAGAAACAGGCAGGAAAAGAAGCTAAATGCACCAGCCCTTTCTCTTACATGAATGTTAGATGTCACATTTAATATTTGCAAATATTTCAATTTCACATTTTACTGTATGAATGTCTTCAGATTTTGGGGTTTTGTGGACTTTGACCTTGTTGTGAATATAGTAGACACATTTTGAAGCATCTCAGACAGCTTTTGGGGCCAACCAGCAGAGCTCCTTCTCATGTGATGGGCTATAAATCCTTGGCGTGAAGTCTGCTGCTTTTCTTTTATTTGTCTATTTAACTCTTCTGTTAAAAGGTCACTAACATTTATTAACACACGGGACAAAAAAAAAGAAAATATTGGTCAACTATCTTGTTTTCTTTCCCCAAAGGTATACCATTTTCCTTTCTGGTGTCAGAGCTGCGAGGAAACCCACTCGTTTTCAGTGGAGAGCTGAATGGTTCTTTTAACTGGCTAGAAACCCTGGCCTGTGTGAGCTGTTTAAAGCTGATGCCTTGCAGAGGCTCCTGTACATGCTGAAAGCTGTGCAGCCACCAGCTCAGAGTCTGACTGTCACTTGTGCACGTGGCCATGCGAGTTTGCTGGCAAGGAAATGGCACAATGCATTGCAATCTGCCCACCCTATGTGACCAAAAAGAGTATTGTGCTGGTACATGGGCACACACACACAGGTGCACATGTGTGCTGATAGATGAAATATTTTATAAATATACATATAAATAAGTTCTGTCTTCATGGTTAATGCACATTGTTTGGACATACAGTAGATGAATGATATGTTTCTCACAGCCTCTTTTTCACTCCTTTTTTCAGACATTGCCATGGGATCTATGGACGGTAAGCCTGACATACATAATTTTAGTTCTGTGCCTCTGATTTTGTAACAACCTAAACTCAGATTTACTAAAAGCCAAGATAAAGAATTTACAGACCAAGATGCTTTCAAGTATATTGAGCCACTGTTGCTTGGCCTGCAAACCTAAGTGATGTCAGAAATCTAGACTAACAAAATTCACAATCATTGTAGATAAGTGTGTTGCTTCTACTGTGCCTGAATTACACCTATTAGAGTGTAATAATGGATCTTAGTCACCTGTTTTAATTAACTGCAGGTGTAGTTCCTCAGGACTTTAACCCAAAGGACAACCATTTTCTCAAAATTCAGGAGGAAAGAGAGAGAATTTTGTTTGCCTTGCTGGGCATACAGGGAACTGGAGTTTTTCACAAAAAACCCTGTCACTGTAGGAAACTGTATGAATCCTTCCTTCTTCTTCCTGCTGCCAAATCAAATACAATGATCTGCAGGAAGAAAATAACTCATTTTTGTGAGCTTTCTTTTGACTTTATGTCATGGAGCTGGCTGGGTTAATTTGTCATTCAGCCTGGTGCATTCAGTTTTGGCCTTTTGTAACTTCAGCCAGCACAGAAATTCATGTATTCAGATTTGCAGCACTGTTTTGTGAACACATATCGTGTGTGATGTATAGTAAAGATTCATCTCTCTTTATCAAGTGAGATTAAGTAAAGCCTGAAAAAAAAGTCACATACAAAATTTCAAGGCTGCAAATAGCTGGACCAGCTAAAATACTTAGAAGTGTTGTGAATGTATTGCTCTAAACTTATATTAGATAGCTTTATCACTGTCTTGTTTTACACACTTTTGTTTATAGTTTTTTAATATTATATATATATTCTGGCTTATTTTAATTTTTGCTCTAGTTGTTTGTTTTTTTTTTTTAAAATGTACCTAGTGAACTTCAGGTCTCAATCTTTTAAATTAGGGGTAGTCAACCTTTTACAAAGTTTCTCTTAATAAGTAGTTGTTGAACTTCCTTGGAACATTTGTATCTGCTCAAAGTGGCAGTGTGGGCAGCAGATTTGTGACTCCATGCCTTCCTCTGTTGTGGATGTAAATGCCTCTACAAGATAACAGAGAATAAATAAGAGCTCCGTGCTGAGTGTCCTCTGCATGGCCTGAGTGTGGGCGATACAAGAGAGCCTCACTGTCACTTGCATTGCTTCCTTCCTTGTCACTGTCTCACAGAGTGACTCCTCTTTTAAACAGAGGTGTCACAGGAGTCCTGCAATGAAAGTGTCAGTGGCTCACACAGGAAAGCACGATGTGCCTTCTATGATGTAATGCAGAGGCTTAAAATTCAGGGGCCTGGGATTAGTCTTGTGTGGAGTGGCAGGAAAGGACTTGCTGCTCCTTCCCCACATTGGTAAGGGCTGCTGGTTAGAGAAGTGCTAATTAAAGAGCTGCTGCTGCAACAAAGTACATCACGTCCTTCTTTTCTGTATATGTATGTATTTATATGTGTATCTTTATATGTATGACTTTGTGTATGACTTTCTTCTCTACAGACGAGCAGTGAATTGGTGCAGCCGGTAAGCAAAGCTCCCCCCAAAATCACAACCAGCCTAGAGACACGCTTTAATCACTGTGGTGTAATATATAGTTCTCTGGTTTTGTCTATCAGTGCTGCTCTTTTGCATTATAATCTATTGCCTCCAAATGTTGCAAACCACATAGCTTTTCCTTAAACAGCTTAATTTAGCCACTTCATTCTTAAAATTAAAATTGCTCTTGTAAAATGTAAATTTTGTGTTTTCTCATCAAGTCCGCCTTTATCTTTTTCATCTTGTGTTTTTTCTTTGCTTTTCTGTCTGCTTAAAGCCTGATTCTTCAAAAAGTCTTTCCCTGTGTAACCTGGTCATGGAGGAAACCCCAAACAGTGGGTCATCAGAAGATATTAACAGATCTCAAACTGATCTAGGTTCACTCAGCTGGGGCCTAGATGTTAGCACACCCAGTGTCAGCCAGGAAACTCCTGCAGGCGGTTCTTTGCTTTTCCCTGGGGCAGAGCAAACCCCCAGCGAGTGCACGGGCGCTCTGCCTGCTGGTGTTTGGCCTGCAGTAGGGGAGCAGGAGGATGCTGCACCAGGGCCAGCTTCCGTAAACGAGAACCAGAGGACTTCACTGGAGCACCAGTTGGATGCCAAAAATGCCCCGTGGGAAGATGTGGTGACCAGTCAGCCTTTAGAGACCGTAACCGGTTTTGAGACACCCATCCTGGGAACTGATAGCTTGGTGGATGAACCCCTCCCATGTGATGTGCAAAAGGCAGAGGAAGAGCGTGAGGAAGACGAGTGGGCAGGTGTCAAGCCAAGTGAAAAGGTAGAGACCGGAGCTAACTACAAGGAGGTAGAAGGTACAGAGGAACTGGAAGAGCAAGGTGGTGAAACCAAAGGAGACAGTGAGGCAAAACTTCATACGGGTTTAGCAAAATCAGGTCTTGATGTTTTAGTCAGCACAGAGGTAGAAAATGTACCTGAGCTTGAAGATAGTGCTGGGGATACCGGGAGAGCTAGTGGTGCTAACCTAGAAGACCCTAGAGAAGAAGAATTCAAGGAGGTTGATGTCATTGAGGAGACAGATGGAGGAATACCATTGTTGAGCACAGGGCTGGAAAGCGGGGACAGCACAGTAGTGTACAGCTGTAAAACTGTAGAAAACACTGGCACTGAACCTGAGAGAGCCCTTGGTGTCTGGGATAAGGACCATGAAAGAATGTCTGAGGATGCCTTAGACCAAACTGGCAGTGGTACTGCAGAGAGCACATCCACAGGGTGTATAAACACGAGGGCAGAGGTTGACCTAGAGGTAACTGACCACTCAAGAATGTACTCTACAGATACTGGGAGCGATCTGGGTCACACTGGATGGTTCAGTGCAGAAGAGTCTGGTAAAGGAGCTGAAGACAATAGCATCAGCCACCTCCCAAATGGTAGTAGTGGCACTGAAGTTGCTGCTGAAAACCAGTGGGCATTGCTGCCCGAGGCAGCCGATGCTGCTGGCACGAGCTGTGGTAATCCTTGCCTAGACAGTGCAGAAGGCCAAGTGACAGGTAGGGCAGCAGCAGCGGCAGCCACGGAAGAGCATCCCAGTAGCAGTGGTGTTCCTGAGCCCTTTGAAACAGACCCCTGGCAGGCAAACTGGGATCCAACAGTTACTGGTGATTCCTGGGGTTTTTCTAATCTCTCAGATAGCCAAGCCAATGGACTGGACAATTGGCTCTTTTTCCCCAAACAGCAAGACTCGGAGGAAGGTAACATGGAAAATGTTTGGTTAGGTATTAGTAATAAATGGTCCACACAAGACCTAGGAGTTACTGCCAACAGCTGGGCAGAAGTAGGTACAAGCACAAGCAGTAAAATTCAGGAGGCACCAGTAAAACAAGGTCTGCCTGGGGAGCAGGCAGGTGTTACCAATCCTGGACCGGGCAAGGAGGTAGCTAGACCCTTGGCTCTGTTTCAAATGGGAAATTCCAGAAATGCTAGCACCGAGAGTTCAACTAGTCCTAAAGACAATGAGACCAACAACTCAGATTTATCTGAAGATGAAATTGCTAACCGGAGATATGGATTGTTGTACCAGGAAATTGAGGCTGATAAAGAAGAGGTACCTACCCCAGTGTGTAGCCTAGTCTAGACAAAGAGTTCCTTAGGCCATGCATAACCTTGTCGTTTACAAACATTCCATCTGTGTGTTTCCCACTGCCCTTCCCAAGCCCCTGCTATTCTTTTTTTGAAAAATTGCCATGCAACTGTTCATCGTGTGGTGCCCTTCAGCCGTGTCGTGAAGCAGCCTGACCAAAATGCCTTTCCAAATGCTGAATGAAGCTTTGACCTGTGAAGGCACGTTGTGTCTTGCAGCTTTTGTGTTTTATCTGTATATCTTCAAATGCACCTAGTCTTTTTTTATTATTGTTTTGGAAAAATACTTCAGTTACTCTGCTTTTTCTTTTTCTTTTTTTTTTTCTTTTTTTGATGTCTGGCCTACATGTTTATTTTGCAAATAAAAATGTTTTGACTGATGTTCTGATCTAGTAAACAAATGATAATTTGTTCTGATCTTCACTTCTACTTAGGCATCCACCACAGCATTTAATGGATTTGCACAGGTAAGAAAGAAACAGGTTTTGAGATAATTTTTTTCTCTGCTATTAGGAAGGGATTAGGACTGGCTATACAATTTCAGGAAATCTGTTCTACAGGCAAGCTGCATAGCAGTGTCATAGTGTCTCAAATCCAGACATTGTCTGTTCTCAGAAATTATTCTTAGATGTTACTAGAATGGTTCTAATACTCTTAGGACTCTTGGCCTCCCTGAATTTAATAGCAAAAAATATAATTACCTTAGTGGGACTGACTTTTTCCTCCTAAAAGGGCTGACTTTGCTTTTTTATTGAGCTCTTTTGTGGATTTTTCTCACAAGCCCAAAATCCTGTAAAGAATGGTTTCCCCAGTTTGACATAGTTTCAGTGACTCCGTGTGTATCTATATAATGAGGGTTTTTTTCCTCCATTGTTATTTTCAGTTAGGATGTATTTTACTCTCAAAGTTAAATGTAAAGTGTTTGTTCCCTGCTGTGCTGATGGTGGGACTGTGTTACCCATCTCAGATACAGCACATGAAGGCACCATGTTTATGCTTTCAAATTTCAGGGCTGTGTCAAGATCCACATTTCAGGTCAATAACCCGGGACCTCATTATTTTCCAGCATCCTTGTAGAGACTGGCTCATTTGCAGCACACCCTGTACACCATATTTGAAACGCACCCAAAAAGACTGAGCTTATACAAGGATTGAAATTCTGCTCCATGATGTTTAGTTTAGTAAAGGACCTGGAAGGAAGGGGCAAAAATGCTACCACCTCTAATAATTTGGGCAAAATGTTGATCTGGAGGAAATAAATACTTGCTGCCCCCACTGCAGTAGGAAAATAATTTGGCTCAGCAATATTTTGCAAATTAGTTGGTTCTGAAAGAATGAAGTGTTGGAAAACACTTCCATACTTCCATTTTGTAATGCAGGTAAAATTTTATATCTGTAATTACTCTACTTATTATTCCAATAAAAGCCCAGGATAAGAAGATATGGAAATATCTTAGAGCAAGCGTACTCTCCAAGCACAGCCATGTGTAGTCTGCAAAAACTTTCCCAACTTAGAAGTGCATTGTACCTGAAACAAAGTCCTTGCAAATCACATCTGTTTAATGAATGGCTTTTCACTGCCTCCAGTGAGGTGAAAAATTTCTTAGTTTAGAAGGATTGAATATACAACTGAAAAAGGAAAGTCTTTAATATTATTAGTACTTAGATAATCTAAGTAAGTATTAAAAATAATTATTAGTTAAGCTGTATTTGTCACCTTGTTTTGTGTGAATGTACTTTGATAGATATCTGCAAATATGCTGTCTTAAATGTTTTTGCATTTGTTTTTCATTTCTGTATCTAGGATATCTCTGCATTTGCAGTGCAGTCAAATGAGAACGTGACAGAGCCTTTGGTAAGTGGTGGCTTTTGGCTCCTTTTTAAATGCCTTGTAAAAAAGGCAATTTTTTTATTCTTCCTTTATGCAAAGAGATTTTCTCCTTTTTGTGTGTTTTCCATCCTTAAATCACAAAAGCTTATACAGCTCTTCCACCTGGAAGAGCTGGTGGGTATTGTAGTTTGCAAATCCATACTCACTGAACCAATCCTTCACAAGGATAGCACAGAGCAAAAGACAAGAAAACCAGAATATTCTAAGATAAGATGTTTACTTGAAAAAGGTATAGTCAAACAGTTTGGTGATTAAGAAATTACTAGAATGAGTACTATGGTCCAGTGTAGAGCAAGCAGGTGATAGTGCATGATGGCTGTTTAAATATCTCCAGTATTGCTGTAGTTTTCCCCACTCTCCCCATTTAATAGTAGGCACGATCTGCTTCTGAAAAGTGGGCAACCTTTTTGAAAGTCATCATAGCTTGGCAGTTTCTTCGCTCCTCTTACAGTCTTTGGTTAGCCTGGAATAAGGATGTGAATAGCAGCATTGCTGGGTGAGTGCTATAGCTACTTAACAGCCACAGAGCACTATTCAATATCATTTAATGTGGCTTTTGTGTAATCCCTCTGGTGGTGTTTGTGTTCATGATGGTGACTGAATATGGTGAGAGTATTTTTACTTGTAGCTGAAATGTGATAACTGAAGTCTGCTTGTCAGCAGGTGACTTGAAGCACCTCAGTGCAATCTGCTTTATGACATGTCACCTGGGATTTTAAGCCTGAAAGAATCTTCCAGCATTAAATGCCAGGAAATTCCTTAGTCATCTTACCTGGGATAGATCTATTTTGTGTTTCTCATTTCAGTCCTATCTCTTCTTTTTGAAATTTTCTAGAGCTGTCATTAATACACTGCACAGAAGGGATTTTTGCACAGCTTGGTACCCTATAGTGAATGCTCCTTTATGTTATGCCAAATCCTGAAGGCCTTGCGTAGGCAAACTTCTCTGTACCTCATTAAAAATTAATCTGCTTAAGGAATACAGGAGTAAAGAATTGAGAGGCTATGGGTTTTTTCCTGAAAAATATCAGGAGGAGAATTTAAAGAATTCCATGGAAGCTCCCCCTTCATGTCTCACACGAGACATCACATTCTAGCCAGCTGCCTGTTACCAACCGCAGAGCAATTGCTTTTGAGCTCCGTTTTATGCTGAGCAGTTTGTTCATGGCCAATTAATCTACTGGGGTTCTTTTATCCAGTTGACTCAGCCATCTTTGTAAATGGATTATGCTGAGCACTGCTTGGAGCTCTCCCCTTGTTTGTGTGTATACTTGCAAGGAGATGTTTCCACTGGAGATTGCATTTCTACTCCGAGCTATTTTGCTGCAAAACTGTACGTGTGTCAGGGCTGGTGATATTTGTTGGATCTTCTTGCTAAAAAACAAGCTGAGGCCACAATTTAAAAGGGTGGAAATCTCGACTGTGGATTGATAAATGGATGCCTTCTAGGTGACTGAGAGCTCAAGAGAAAATGCATTTTAATAAGAAACCAGGAATGATTTTCCCATTGCTAGAATTCAGTCAGTCAGTGCATACAAAAGCTGTTTGAGTCTCTGCTAATTGCTTCTTACCTTCACTGGAGGAGAGACTGCATTTTCTAAGAACAGACAAAACTAGGGAGTAGGAGATGATTTTGAAAACCCATACTTGAAGACCAGGGTTGGTGCACATGGGTGCCAGTTTCAACTTCTGGTCTTGCTCTCAGTTTCTGGAGCATTTTTGAGGAACTGGGAGCCTTCCCCCACCTTCCATTCCCTCTTACTGTAACTCAGGAAGCCATGCTTTCTTTCCCTGCGAGGGAGGGATGTAAAACTGGCTCATTTTACATATAGAACATTGAGGATGAAAATGCCCTTTAGATGCTGTCTTTGGCCAGGGGCAAAGCTCAGCAAGGCTGAGCCTGAAGCAGCACTGTGCCAGGCACAGTTCACCTTCCCCTCCTCCCTCCCAACTATCATGTCCTCCTCAACAATTTTTCCACTATCTGCCTAAAAATCAATAACAAAAGGCTGAGGCTGAAGAAGCTCCTCCTGGGGAACCTAAGGTCGAGGAAGCCCCTGCTGCTGCTGTGGAAAAGGAGGCCATCCCTGGTGAGCCTGCTGGGCCAGCAGAGCAGGCTGTGGTGAGTGATCCGTGCACCGTGCCACCTCACCTGAGCCACCCTCCATCACGGTGAATGTGCCTGCTGCATCCCAGCCATCCTGGCCATCGTCCCCCTCCATGGCTGCTGTCCCCCGTGCCTGGCTGTGTCACAGCATGCCTCTCCAGCACGCATCCTCATCCCAGCCCGAAAATGTCATTCCTCTCACGTTTGGCATTTTAGACTGAAGTTCAGGCTGAGTGATTGTGGTTTCACAGGTTGTTTGATTGCAGATGGACTTCAGAAGGGGGAAGAACTGATGCCATTTTTAAATGACCTTATTAGTAGTTGTCTCATTTAATTTCAAGCATCTTGTATGGTCCTTACTAGAGCATGAAAATTCCAGAAGAAAAGTGATTGCAGTGTAAGTGTCTACAAGACTCACCATTTTAGAAGCCAGTTGTGAGCTGAAGATGGAACTACAAACACCAGTTTGGAGATTTTTTTATGTGTCAGCATTCAGGAAATGGTGAGAGGAGAAGAAATTACAAGTGTGCATGAAGAACAAAGTAGGGCATGCAATGTCACTGCAAATTAAGAGGTGTCTGATGCAGTAGGCATGGGGGTTTATGCTGACTAGCATCCCTTTTTATACAGGTATCTCAGTGAATATCCTTTTTATCTGAGCTTCCTCTTCTACATACTGCTGTCAGAAGGTCTTAGTGGTGGATTATACCCACAGGTTAAGAAACCCTGGGAGAAAAGTGCATCTGTTTTTGTAGTCTGCTTTGCTGAAGACAATAACATGTTCAGAGGTTCTAATGAGTTCTGGTCACTGGTTGAATATGCAGATTACTACTGTAAAACTGTATGGAAGAAAGGGGTTGGGTTTGGGTGAGTTCCTCTGCCACAGAAGCTGGTGGGAGATGTGTAGCTGTGCTTCTTTGACTGTTGAGCACAGTTTGGTGCTGTGTTCTCGGAAGAACAAGGTTTAAACTTGCTCAGCTGTGCTTGGCCTTGGGAGAATCCCTATGAGTCTTCAACTACTAAGCAGGGATGATACCCAATTCACTGTAAAATTAGGTGGTTTTCAGTAAGCTCTCGATACCCTTGATACATGGGAAGCATTCTTAAGCCAATGTAGATGCAAATCAGCTGAAGAAAGTGGAAGTAGCTCTAGATGCGCATACACATGTGGCAGCAGAGAGCATGGATAGATATCCACTTATCAGATATGAAGCTCCTGGAGCACCTCACGGGGCATCTCTTGAGCTCATTTTTATTAATGGCAATGGCTTCAACACCACAAGGGTAATGGTGACATTTACTGATGACTCCAGGCTGGGCAGTGTCATTGACTTAGGAGGATAGCCGTAAGCCCACGGGCTTTACCTGCTAAGGGCAGGCTGGTTGTGTGCTGGCAGTGTTAGACCTGCACAAAAGCCACAGGTGACATTATGGAAAATGTCTTCAGCAGAAGGAATGAGGTACTAGCATTGGTGTGCAATGCTGTGGAGTGCAAAAGTAGTTCACTAAAGACTTTCTTAGAGATGAATTGATGCATTTGCTTCAGTGGTTCCAGCTGTCTGTATCACAGGCTTAAAAAATGATATCCAGCACAAATGATATCCAGCACAAATGATACAAAGAGAGAGGTAAAACCCTGGCTTTAGCACCTGCCGAATTCCTTCCTTCCTCCCATCTTCCCAAGAGAGGAAAAGCATTGTGTGAGGAGAGGTGGGCAATGTCACATGGGCTGTTCTGCAGGACTCCAGGGGAAAGGGCAGAAAACACCTGCCTCTGTCCAGCCCTACCCGTTCTCTGTGGACTCCGAGCAGCATTGAATCTATGGAGGGAAGCAGTCCCAGTGTGTTCCCTGAACTACGTTTAGCTTTTAGTTCTGATTACATTTGCATGAACTTTGAGTATTTGTTTAGTATTTTTATTTCACTTTTGCTTGATTCCACCATACACACTGGAGCAGATTACTTCAGGATCATCCCCTTCTTCGTGGTCTGTGGAGACCAGGCTCTCCCCGCCTGTGTGTTTCCTTTTCACTTGTTATAAATCACAAGAATAACTTGTTAACTCCATAGTAAGGCAAAGAATGAAATTTTCTATCTGAGGCACACTGTTTTGGTCAAATTGTTGCGCAGAGTGCCTCATGTAAATTTGATAGTCTGGAATAAAGAAAGAGGGAGGGAAAGTGGAGAGAAAAGGAAGGGATAGGAAATCAGTCATTGATCTAGAGCTCTTCTCTTCCGAAATGTGAATGTCAGAGAATAATGTGGGAGAACTGGTATTAATGAAGCTGAAAAGGTGGGTTTAGTTTGATTACCTGTAAAGATGTAAGGAAGAAAAGAAATGTAAAAGAAGTTCCCCATTTTTCTAAAAGGAAAGCAGCTCTTTTTGGTCTTGCGCTAAAGACAAAGCAATTCTCTGAAGCCTGGTGCACATCTTAAGCACTGATTAAACAGGCTGTGGCTGCAGCCCCATGCATTTGTTGGCACGAACTATCCTGGTGATCCATTTTGCTGCTGAGGAGCTCTGGGTCCATGGTCTGTCGTCAGCTGCTCTGGCTGAGTCGCAGGACTGTGGGGAGAGAGGCAGAGAGAAACACACTGCAAGAGATAGGCAATTTAAGAACAACCCAGAAGGAATAACATAGGCATTGAATAGGAGTTAAGCAGTTTTGATTAGGTTTGTTCTTGGGTTTTTTGTTGCTTATTGAAAATGAAGTTGTCCCTGCTAATTTGGGAAAATAAGCCAAAAGCATTGATTTTAAAAATGCCTTAAATAGTGTAATTCTTCATTTGGCTCTAGAAGGTTATTTCAGGAAGGGCTTTCCAGAATTTGCAAAGAAGAGTTTTGAAGGTTAGGATTAATGACAAGTATGATCAAAGCTAAGGGAAAGCATGCCGAGTTGCAAAAGATTAAAACATCATTTCTCAGCAGCAGTTCTGCATTCGTTTGCTTTATGACCCAAAGGCAGCTGTAACATCCAAGGGATAGTCTGAAGCATATAATGCATTAACCACTGATTTATTGCTTTTTTGAATTATAGTACCCCTCTCACCACATCAATTTTTCACGTTCAAGCAAAGATGACAGGAGGACACCATAAGAAAGTGAAAGCTTATGAAATGTTATTCCCCTTTCTTCTTCAACTACACGTGAGACATAGTGCTTGGAGTTCAGAGCAGTGCTCAGAGATCAGCCTTTCTACTTCTGTTATGGGCATTTGTTTGGAAAGAGCCTCTCAGTGCTTTGGGTGTGATGCCTGCCTGGGCTCTGATGTTCTCCCATTAAAGCACTCAGCTAAATACAGTGGGTTTCAAAGCTGTGGATAAGCATAATGAAACGGCCTCCTGACAAGCTCTTTGCAGGCACTGAGCAAGTACAGCAGAGCCAGGAAACAGCCTGCAACTTCAAGAGTATCTAACTGTGGCTGAATCCCAACAATTCACTGTGCCGAAATAGTATTGTTTTAGAGAGCAATACAGTGGTTGGATACAGAAGAGTGGTCAACTGTGTCCAGATTGTGAGGGTGAAGTAAGTGCAGGTGCCAGATTGGAGCATAAGGCTATTAAAAATATTTGGCTCTTGTGTACAGGAGAGAACAAATGAAGGATAGTGTCATTCTGTTGAAGTCTGCAGAAGATTTTTTCTCTCTGAAACCAGGGTGTCAGTTTACTAACATGTTATTTAGTCTTTCTTTTTACTAGGCTTTCATGCTGTAAAAATGATACCGTTTATGCTACCCATGCCTCTCTTCTCAAGGTCCACTATCCACAAAATCCCAACTTCCAGCTAATCAGAACAGCAAAACACTACTAATTTGACTAGCACACAATAGTCACATTAACTTCAGGAAAGCCCAAGCTTTGGGAAGCAAGAGAAGCACTATTTACTTTCACCTTTCCGACCAAAACTGTGCTTTCACTTAGCCTGGAAACTAGTTCTCATTTAAAAATATAGATACATATATATTAGCTTCTTATGCAGAAATACCTGAAGCTGATGGGCTGATGGGATTCCTACCCTAGAATACTGCCAGGGAATTATTAAGATAATGGCAAAGGCTGACACATTCCTGACTTTAAAGTGCAAGACAATGATAATTTCTGAAGGTAAACTACAAATACAGCTGATGGCAGAAATTCAGCACTTTTTAATGCTCAAGTAGGGAATCCATCTGTGTCCTGACTTGCAGGTGGACATAAGGCCTTTACAGGCAGCAGTACATACATCTCTGCTGTATGAAAGAAAAGGTTTGTGTGGATGGTTGTGTGCATGCAGCATGCATGGCTAGAGTAGGAAATATTTGTATTTCCCTGTTGATATTTGTTAAGACCCTTCTACACTCTCCTCAATCTTACTATAAAATTGAGGACCACATGGCAGAGGCTTGGCATCTTAAAAGCAAATGGAATTAATAATTTTTTTAAAAAAGTTATATAACACTGCAATGTTAATAATGGTGATAAGGCTGTAAGAGGTTTCTATGGCAACATCAACCATCAGCAGCTGCCTTTCCCTGGCATCTGGGCATGTTTGGGGCTTATGAGGTGACTGCAAGCAATACTGGAAGATTAGAGTAGGAAAAAAAATAAAAAGAGTGATAGGAAGTTTGCATATAGCTCAGCATCCTTTTATTAAAAAAGGAACATACAGCCATTTCAGCTGCAACTTCCCCAAAGTTTGGGGTGAGCGTTGTGGCTGTGTGAAGGCAGGTAGGTGCAGCCTGAGTGCTTGAGGTCTCTGATTTCTGATTGCTAAAGCGGATGGTCTAATCTACCATGCCCCTCATATATGTTTGCATAACTTCTCTTCACCCTTCCAGCACTTTAGAAAATCTGACCTGGCTGTGTTTGCAAAGCAGCCTCAAAATTTATTAGCAAAGTGGGTTTTCATAATGGAGCCTTGGCTTGTTTTTGCTGAGCAGAGCATCTTTAGAAATAGCCTGAGTCTGCAGAGAGTCAATCTGCAGGTACCACTGAATATAGGCCTAAAGAAAGGTGATTGGGCAAAAAAAGTTATGAACTTTGTGAGCCACCTGTTTTGAACAGCCCCTTTACATGAGTTGCAGTCCACCATGAGCAGCAGAAGGGTTTTACAGTTTACCTTGAAGCTCTGGTGAGTTGGGGGAGCAGCAGCAGGTCATAATGGAAACAGTTTGGGTCATGGGTGGGAGAAATTTGAGCTTGGTGGAAACTGCAAGGTTGCTTACTAAACAGTTCTTCAAAGCTTTTATGAACATACTGGTAATAAACAAAAATAAAATTGTCCTTAGCTCTTATAGTGTGATGATGATGATAATATACTTCCAGGTTTTGTTTGTTTAGCATGTAACTCCTTCTATTTCAGACTATATGTGGCAGAAAGAATCTTTCTGCTTGCTGTGTATGACTCCATTTAGCCATTCATTTCACTGCATCCCATACCTGGCATGCGTCCATTGGTTTGATTAATACCAATTTCTCTGCCTCAGCATGACCAAGGTGATGACTTTATTTCCTCTTCATACAGGAGAGTGTCGAGGCAGGGGATAAGGAGACAACTGGAGTTGCTGAGAAAGAAAATGAGGTACATGTGAATAGCCTCAAGAGTGTGGTTGTGCTTTAATATCTTCAAGAGAATCATGGCCAAAAAATGTATTTGTCATTTGCACGTCATCAATAAGCAGGCCAGTAGGATGCAGCTGTGACCTAGCTGTGGTACCTGGCCCAACACTGCACAGATACATCAGTATTAATGGCATACATTCTTACATCAGATCACCTCTCATTCAGTGCAGGATCTGCCTGAGAAACTGCCTGTTGCAGCAATATAGAGTGATAAATATTTCAGGGCAGCAAACAAAGCAGTTCCATGGCAGAAGGAAGGAACTGTTCCTGTTGACATTTGGAAATATGCTGCATAGATTCCCAGTAGCTTTTGCAATTTCCATAAATTTGTTTGCCTAGTCTTCCTGCAAACCTCTTTATAAAAAGTAAAAAAATCCTTTGATTAATCATTTCTTCTTCCTAGCACAATATGCCCTAAGCCAAAACAGATACTTGAAAATAACAATGAGCTGGTTTGCTAAAGCACAATCTGGCATCGTTAGATACAGTTAAAATCAAATTACAAAGCAAATGAAAAGCTTGATGACCTACTTTAAGCTGTGCACGTGTAGACTTGAATGATTGCATGTTGCTTATATTTCTTCAGGGGCAATAAAAGTCCTTACCTGAATCCTTGTATGCTAAAGTGAAGCTATTATGTGTTCAGAGGGCTGAACAGGAGGGATGGCTGCATATTAAACACAGGGAGAGAAGTAAAGGCTGGGAAAGAGATTATAACTCCTAGTTACTAACACTCCAAGATTTGTATCTTGAGATGCTGGCAGACTCCTTTTTTGCTGTTATTCATTTTGGTACTTTGGCATATAAAAAAGATCATGAACTGGTCTCTGTGCACTGGTTTCAGAACATGGTAAGTTCAGCTGTCCAAGCTTAGGATTGTTATTCTGCTGTAAATCAGCATTAGTTTTGTTAGAGTGGAGGATGTGTCTGTGGCTTTAGGATGTACCATTGTCACTGGGAAGGGAATTTGGGACTCACTGGTGCCATGCTCCTCAGCAGCGCTGCCACATCCACATAGGAAACAGGGGAATTGCAGAGCAGGAAAGTCCAGGGTGGGAGTGGTAGATCAAACCCTGCTTTGTGCTGACACAGTGCAAGAGAGTGTTGTGTCGCTGCTCCAGCATGGACTTGTCACTCACAGCAAGTTTGGTTCAAGAAGAAATGTGCAAGAAATGCCTCACTGTTCTCTGAGCAGCAAGGCTGTCTTTGAAATCCTTCCGCCTTCTTATAATACTACTTGTTCTTAAAACGCTGAGATCTCTTTTCTGAGAGTGAATTGGACCCTGTGTTGTTTAAACTAACTGTTTAAAACTGTTACTGTATGCAGAAGAGCTGCTATAAGAAATCAAGCTCTTCGCTAAGCTGATATCTGACTGCCAGTGGAGGGTGTTGCCTTTGATGCTCTCAGTTGCATAACAGATTCTTCAGTACTACCCCAAAATCTTCCAAGACTTTGCAATTGATATATTCCCTAAAGCATGCTGATTGGTTCCTCTTGACATTAGCTGGCTTAGCTGTGACTAGAACCAACTATCATAAAAATTACCCATTCCTGTTCTAAATGCAGCCATGGGGCAAGAACTTCAGCTCTGGAAGACCAGCCTAGCTCAGGGAGCTCCTCTGGCAGACCCCAGTGGAAGGGTGGGTACCCCTCCTTCTCCTCACCCTGGGCTCATGTTGCTGCTGCTGAATCTGTGCCACTGTGCTGAGCTGACAGCAGTGTTAACGAGAGCACAACAGTAAAGGAGGATTCATATCTGTGCAATTAAACAAGTCAAGTGGTTCTATCATAGCCCTCATTATACGTGATGTCCTTTGTCCCCTGTGTGGTTGGTATAGCGGGACAACTGTCCAAGTTTCAATGACACTGATAGAGATAGCTAATTTGGAATACTGTTAAACTGTCTAATGTTATTTATGACCTATATAAAGGAAATTTGTAGGACTGGGTTTCAGTATGAGCTAAGGTAGTACAAGTAGCTGTGTCTGCAGATATGTGGTTCAACATAGCTGGGTAGGAATTCAGCCCCCCTCTTTTTTTTATTCCTCTGTACAAATCAAATATATTTGTGGCTGATAGTAAGGTTCATCCTATGCTACCTCACATGTCTTTTTGTAAAAGATTTTCTTAATCATCCAGCTTACATTGGGTTTGTACTCTAAGACACAAGAACAAGCGATTATGCAATTTTAAGCTGTTGTGTGCGTTTAGTGACTCGTGGCTGCAAGCTGTGAGAACATCACTGCAGGGCATTTGCAAGCTGATTCATGTCAGTATTCTCCTCCTTAGTGAAATACAATGGGCTATACAAATCCAATAAATAGAAAAGAAGTTGTTGATCCTAATCACAACAGAGGGCAAGATCAATTTCTGCAGCAAGCTGTTAGAGATGCGTAGTGTAAAATCAGTCTGATGGGCACTCTTTTCTACTATCCTCTTATAAGACTTTTACACTCATCATTTATTTGTATAACTTCTTGATTCAAGGCTGCTGAAAGTGGTAATACTGTGAGTGGCAGACTCACATGCCTTACAGGAGAAGATGTCAACATCTGCCCACATCTTTGATGTTACTGCTTTTTACAACAGAGCATCCTTTGTCAGCAGCATTTTCAATTTAAATTAAAGTTCCTCACTGATTTCTAAATTCTGTGCAGTGTTTTCTGCCTTCAAGGACTCCAGGAGAATTTCTTTATCGTGTCAATTAATAGCAGCAAACAGGAGTAGTGCTGAATATTAAATGCTGCTAAAAAATAATGCCTGAAGAGTGCCCATGAACAGTGGCTGAGTTCAGGTAATACAATTATCCTCATCCACAGGGGAGAGATCAAGCTGAGGAAACAAAGAGCATCAGGCTGTTAACTGGAGATCAAAGAGATCAAGTTAACTGTGCCTTGACTTTAGTACCTCTGAAACAGTTTTCCTTCAGTGTTTTTCCTGAAGATATCTGCTCCAAGTTAGAAATTCCATCTAGAAATTAATTTGATTCAAAGAGTGAGTTTTGTCATTTACCTTCCATCCTTCAAACCTTAAGATGAATCCATTGTAAGTATATACCCAATATGCTACTGTAAGCACTATATAGCAATACAAATGTTAGGGTGATGCATAAATTACAGTAACAGTTTCTGCTGGATGAAGGATTCAACATTGATCTGGTAATAGGCAAGCATTTTTCAAGAACTGGAAGAAATAATGCATTAACTTCTCAACAAGGACTGCTCAGAAATGGTTCAGTCATGTCTAGACTGAAGGGACTTTATACATCTTCAGTTATGTTACTGACAAAACTATGGACCTTTGCAGTTAGATTTTTTTCTGATCTTTATTCAGCTGTAGAATATATTTACTTTAGCTGACAGAGCCTGATTTCTAAGTCTCTCTGTTAGAAAGGAGTGTGTAATTAAGAGTACAAGATTCTTGAAGCCAGCCTAGGGCTACAGGTAGCTGACTAGGTGGAAAAGGGTTGGAGCCTCTTCCCAAGAACAGGTTCCATTAACAGGGTCCACTTGACCTTGCAAGCTCCTCCTCAGCAGAAACCAGTGGTAAATTTCTTCCACAATACAGATGAATGACAAGAGAATTAAAAAATACTACAGCTGTGGCAAGCAGTTACTCCACTAGTAATCAGTCCACCCAAGGACTCTGCGATGTGGTGCCTAGTGAGGTTTTATAAATACCTTTCTCCTGCCTGTTCCTCAGCCCCTCTGCACAAGCTTGCCCCCAGCATTGTCCTCCTCCATCAGTCAGGGGGAACACCAGGGAACTCAAGACCATGGGTCAGCATCACCCAGGATGGTCACGGAGCAGAGGCTGGTCCATGGTCTTTCGAGCAAATATTGTAACTCATATCCTGAAAGGTCCCTCCCTCTGTTGTCTTTAGGTGGTACCTGTTGGTGAGAGGGCTGCAGCATCAGAGGACAGTGTGGCTGTGGCAGCAGGAGCTGCTGACGGTGCTGCTACCACCGACCAGGAGGGTGTTGCTGAAGGTGACAAACCTCAGGGAGAAGAAAAGGAATCTGATGTGTCTCAGGTAACTCATGTCAGTGCGTGGGACAGAGGGTTAAGAGAATTGGGACAGATTCAGCAGCCTGAGAGAGGCAAAGCCACTGAATGCCTGTGCCCCAAGGTCTGAGCAGCAGCAGGGCTGATGTTCTCCTGGGAGGGACCCACACAGGGTATCCTTTCTTCTGAGTCCTTAATTTGGGTTGTACCTACCTTTGTGCCCCTGGGCTTCCCTGGGCTTGTGGAGATGGGCCTTGATGGGCTGATTGCTCCTGTGTTGGGCCCAGGAGCAGTATGGACAGCGTATTGTTTGGTGTCTCTCTGTGCCCTGTTGTGGAGATGAGACTTATCGCATGACAAAACAAGTCTTTTGGGAGAAATAGGCAGAAAAAGGATTGGATGGTCTGTCAGGGCATCCATGAACATCTGTTTTTCAGACTGGATGCTTCCACAAGTTTTATTAAATGCTTTTTGTACTAGGTTTAATTATTGGTCAGATGCTGCCTACTTAGCCTCTTTTCTTTCTCTGCTCCCAATTACACTGCTGTAAATATGGAGAAATCCCCTCAATCAGCCAAAGAAAGAGGTCGTGGTTCCTTCTTGCATCAACTTTGTATCACTATTATCCTGTTAACTTGAATTTCCAAAGAAATACAGGACAGTGACTACTGGAACTAGTGCCTTTACCCAAACCTACCCAAAATTAAGAGCAGAGCAGAGGAGGTAGGTCTGTTAATTTCCATGCACACTGAAAAAGAACCCCAAACTACCTGCAAAGCATTTTTATTATTTATCACAATAATTTGTGGTAATATAGAAAGGAGACTTAGGAGGACTAAGGAGAACAATGAAAAAGTGGAAAGGGATTACTCCCTTTACATTCTTTTACAAATACTGTTTTCTGCCTTAAGAATCCACTGTGGAGAAAAAAAGAAGTTGCCATCCCCATATATGGCCCATGCAATAAACCAACAGTAGTGTTTTCCTGCTTGAAATAAAGTACTAAATAGTCTTGCATTTCTTTTCTGGGGTTTGTTTGTTTGTTTTTCCCCAGGAAAAGGTCAGCAGCATCCCTTCAGTAGTAATAGAGCCAGCATCCAACAACGAGGGGGAGGGAGAAGAACACGAAGTCATCGTGAATGAGTCCAAAGATGCCCCAGCAGAGATGGGCACTCAGGGCACTGACACCTCTCCCAGTGAAATTTCCCAAGCTGGAAGCGATCAGAAACCTGCTGAAGAAATCCCATCTGTACCTTCTAAAGATCAGCCCCTTCCAGAAGATGCAGCTTCTCTGATGCCACCTGGCTTTCTCTATAAGGTGTGCTTCTTCAGTCCTGTTTTAGATACAGATCTGGCTTCTGTGGGTGTGTCTGTCTGCACAGGTAGTGGGATGATTTCTTGAGGCCAAAGGATACTTTATTTGTCAGCCAGACACATGCACACACCAATACACATAAACACGACTTAATATTGTGGTGTTGCTTCGTAAGTGAAGTCTGAGAAGATACATTTTCTGCACACTGCTGTCCCTGTGCATATCCTTATGTAGCTGTAAGATGCACTGAAGCAGAAGAACCCTTTAATCTCACCAAACAACTGCTGTAAATTAATATATTGAGTAAAACTGCACTGCCATGGAGTTAGTCAGGAACGTTGTTGGTAAGTGCTAATGATATATTTGATATGCTAACAATGTATTTGATTTCTAAGGTCTTTTCCAAACCCAAACCATTCTATGAGCATATTAAATGGCATTTTTCTGGCCTGAAAATCTATAGTGAAAGTACTGGTCCTATTGAAACCCCCTGAGACTTAAAATTCATGGTAATGAACCAAAATGTCATTCTGTAACTTTAGTGATATTATAAACTGTTAGGGTAATCAAATAGAAAAGTTTAATGAGGCACAAGAGAAATTCTTTCCTTGACTGGAAAGACCCCCAGGGTTTCCTGGTTCACAAGGTTCTCTGATAATGCTTCTCACTTCGGAATCACTGAGCAGCAGAAAAGCTCCTTGAGGATGGATGAACTTTACATGCTTCCTATTATAATTTGCATAGTTCAGACTAATTAGTCCCATGGCACTCTGTAAGTATGTCGTTCTTCTTGGGCTATTCTCATTGCTCAAATATTTTTTTGAGAATAACATTAAGATGAGGGTGAACAGTATCATGTAACTCTGACTCAGACATGCTGGCATAGTTCATCTTCTGTTTTTCATCACACTCTTTTGGGTCAGACATAAATAAGGGGAAGCAGAATATATGTTTGCCATCTGGTTCTCAGTGCCACTTCATTTCACATGGAACTGTCTGAGCTTTGAGAAAATTAGACTGGCTCTGTCTCAGGGAGATAAAACCATTTACTTAAAATGGTCTGTTCACAATGACATGCTGATCATGCCAGTGTTTTAATAACCAGCCCTTTGAAAGGCAGATATTTTTGGCATACTTATCTCCCAGTACATGGGAGCTCCTTCCAGGGCAAGCATTAAGTAGGGTTCCCATTACTCACCTCTTTGATGACCTGTTGCAATGGGTGCTGTACAACCAACTCAAATGTCCATGGATGTTCTAAAGAAGAATAATATCAGTGGGCACAACAAGAGAACGAGAGAATCTGAAGTAATCAGTTACTGGGAGTCTTTCTCAATTTTATTTGCAAAATCCTAACAAAATCCCTCTCTAAGAGGTGGTGAATGAACAATAGTGGTGAATGAAAGGAAATTCCTTACACAGGAGGAATGATGGCGGCAGGACTTGTGAGATGTTGCAGTATCATCTTGGGAAAGGACCTTAATTTTCCTTAGATAGGCTCAGGAAGACTTAAGCTCTCCCTGTTTCCAAGGAAATGCATAGAAAACTGTGACATGAATCAATGACAACATTAACAATTTGTGCCACGTCAAAGCAGGTGATGCTACTCTGCTCTCATGAGATTCCACCTGTGTATAGTTCTGGTGTGCCCAGCATAACAGGGATGTGGAACTCTTGGAGCAAGTCCAAAAGATAGGCACAAAGTTGATAAGACGACTAGAGCACCTCTCCTATGAGCACAGGCTGAGAATGCTGGGGCTGTTCAGCCTGCAGAAGAGAAGGTTGCATGGAAACCTCATGGCCACCTTCCAGTATCTGAAAGGGGCCTGTGGGAAAGCTGGAGAGGGACTCCTTGTCAGGAACTGTAGTGCTGGGACAAGGAGTAATGGGTACAAATTTAAAGAGTGGAAATTAAGGTTGCATATTAGGAAGAAATGTTTACTGTGAGGGTGGTGAGACACTGGAACAGGTTGCCCAGGGAGGTTGTGGGTGCCACATCCCTGGCAGTGTTCAAAGCCAGATTAGATAAAGCCTTGAAGAACCTGGTCTGCTGGGAGGTGTCCCTGCCCATGGCAGGGAGGGTTGAGAGTAGGTGATCATTAAAGTCCATTCAAACCCCTTAAGATTCTGTGATTCTGTGATAATTTGAATGTACCTTTCTGCAGCCATGTTTTCATAAAGGCAGCCTTTTATCTTTTTCAGTTAAGATTTAACAGGTAATTTTGTTGAGAAAATGTCTCCCCCTTTAGATCACATCTCTATGTTTGGTGTTACTTTCTTCAGGTTGAAGTTCTACATGATTTCGAGGCAGCTAACAGTGATGAGCTCAATTTAAAACGAGGAGATATTGTACTAGTCATTCCTTCTGAGACCACAGCTGATCAGGTAAAAACATGTGGTTCTTGCTTCTGTTGATGTTTTTCTTTCTCTCAGCCTTTTTTCTCACAGGTTATAGTTAATGGGACTGTGTATTGAAAATGTCATTACTGTAAGAAAACACAAAGATTTTGGTTTTGTGCTTGGTTTCATTTGAGACTAAATGGCACGGTTGACTACACCTGAAGCCCCAGGTATATGCTTATTAGCAGCATCTGATCTCAGCATATTTTCCAGGGCTTTTTTATGCCACACTGTAGTGGATTTTATACAGACAGATTTGTACTCAAAGACTTAATGCAGAGGATCACCTACAAACTGTGTGCAGTGTTGTTCCATATAATTTTGTCCTAACATTGCAGTAGAATTGGTTGCATGCTGCCTGGATGTTCAGAGTCTTTATGTGTGGATTTGGAGAAATAACACAAATTCACCCATGGAGAGCACTGAGAACACACACAAATTGTGCTGTCCTATAGCCTGAAGGTATGGAGATGCTGCTATGTGTGTTACATGCCTCTGATAAAGATAACTTTGCCCTTTGGAAACCTAAACCTGAATTAAACACCACTTTGATTTCATTTAAGGCACCTAATTTTGTTTTAACAATGCATTTTGGGTGAATTTTTAAACAATTGTATTCCATATGTTCAATCAAATTGCAGTGCAATGTAGTGATTTTGGCCACTGCTTTCAAAGATAAGACTGTACTGCACACAATTAGCACCAGCCACCCCACGGGCACCTCTTGCTGCCTGTAGTGCTGGTGAAACTTCTTCCATTGATTTGGGGTTTGAGAGCAGGAGGACTGGCTTCTGCCTAATGGGTAGCTACGAGCACTGCTCTGAATGAAAAATGGTTCTTAAAACAGGCCTAAATACTAATGCCCTAAGCACATATGAGTGCTGGGAACTGTGTTTGGAATTGTTTCACTGATTGATGCTCTCCAAAGGTAGGTAATAATCAATGTTTGTCATCTCAGATGAACCTTCTTTTAATTCAAGAGACAACTACTTGTTTTCTGTGGGTGGGTAGGGTTTTTTTACTCATTTTTTTACTTATTTCAGAACAAAATATTTTTATTTCAGCAGGCACTTAGTTCTTTTTATAGGGATAGAGTCTGTTATCCTTACTCAAATTATGCTACATCTTACCTCATCAGCAGTTCCCTTGATTTCATTATCGGAGTTCCCAGGAGCTCCCACTGCTCTAAGGTTACCAAAATATGCTCTCTGTCTTCAGACCAGTTTTTTTTTAGGATATTAGGTGTTAAATGTGCTTAATGCTCACTTGGTGAGTCCATGAAGTATATTCTTCTTCTGGTGTGCATCAGAATTCCATTAGCATTAATTGCAGTAAATTGTGTGCAGTGATGGTGAAAATATGCCAGAATGTATTCATGTTTCTGAAACCATTCTGTTCATATCTTTATTACTCAGTACATCTTTGCCCTTTGTGTTTAACATCACCATAAAGCTTAATATTTTTGTCTTTTGCCAGGTACTTTGTTCATTTATATAGAGGCTTTTTCTCTTTGTTATTCTGTGTTTGTCTTTATTCTCCTTCAAAATTGACCTGTCTAAAACCATAATTCTAATGCAGCTGGGAACATCAACCTGTGAGGCCATTTGGAGCAAATCAGTCCCACCCAGTGGCTTTTTGCACTAGTCTATAGTTGAAGTTACTATCCAGTAAAACTGTATATTCCTTCCTACAATCTATGCTGCCTGTCCTAGAAAGCTACAGTTCCTCTCTCAGGTATTTCCTGTGCTTCAAAACCACGTCCCCAGTTAGTTGTATCCAGCCAATGCCATATCTAAGCTGGATCTGCTTTAATGATCTGCTTATCTGGGGGCAGACAGCCAGTAGGACAGCACATGGAGCCACAGAGCAATCATGGCTTGGTGGTGTGTGTGATGATCTGTTCGAGCTACTCTGTGTCCAGGTGTACAGTTTGTGCCATAATAATATGGCAGCATCCGAAGTTCTGTCTGTCATGGCTTTGTTCTCTCCCATTCTTAAAAGGAAAAGGTACAGAGTTACTGAGTTAGTAAGATGAGAGTAGGTTGATCATTTTTAAAAATACTGAATTGATTTTATTCCAGGTAGAATTTATCACACGTAGGAAAAGCCAATACTTTCCAATAAGAAATCTTGCCTTTGGTCGCTTGGACTGCTGGTGATTTGTTGACAGTTTTTCTTGTCAAGTTCTGGTTTGGGTTTCCAGTAGTTTTGGGGGAAATTATCACATATTTTCTAGAGATAGTAACTGCAGAGGTTGCAAGAGCTGTTATTTCTTCTGACTGCTAATACATGAATGAGAGAAAGAAAAGGAGAAAACTCTGAGGGGGCAAAATTAAGATTCAAAACTGGTTTTCCACCATCTATGACACTGAGTTCAGCTGGGAGTTAGGTGGACTAAAGGCCATACCATGTGCTCACAGTCACCTGGTCTCACGAAATTGGGGTCTGGCAGAACAGAGAAAATGGTCTGTGCGAAATCAGAGGCTGCTGTTTAACCAAACCACCCAACCTTTTAGCCATGTGACGATGAAACATCTTCAGGTCTGAAGCTCATAGTGAGGAATGGGGGACACATGAGATTTAAGAGACTGTCTCTTTCTTTGCAGGAGGCTGGCTGGCTGACTGGCATTAAGGAATCCGAGTGGCTTCAGTACAGAGATGCAAACAGTTACAAAGGACTTTTCCCAGAGAACTTCACGCGCCACCTGGAATAGTTCTCCAGGCAGATGACCGTGATATGAAGCTCAGTCAGTAGGTTTTTAACCTCTTGGAAACACAGGAGCCCATCTTTTCGTAGTTAAAGCTGGTAATGGTTTACAGACTGGTGCCAGACAAAGCTTGTTGGAACACGTGGAAATGAGCATGAATGCAAACAGTTAAGCTGGCAGTTTCTGAAGCAGTACAGGGGAAAAAAGTCAAATCAAACAGAAATGTCCTTATTTGTTTATAAGTTTGTGGCGACGGGTTTGTTTGTGCTTTGTCAGAGCTATGGTGATCCTGTATTTGGTCCTTCCCCATGAAATCTGAAATTAGCTTCCTCAATACCAAAACCTTAACTTCTCTGCACTAAGTGTATTGTATTAAGTTGCACTGCAGAAGATTTAATTATCCTGTAGTTATGAGGTCAAACTATTATAAGTTTCATGTGTTTAAAAAAAAATTACTGCAATATTTTTCAGTGTTATTTTTGGACATGCATAATATATATACACAAGGACTTCTATGTGTATATATAAGTGCATATGGCTCTATATGCATTTTCACAACTTCATTGTAGTTCTCTGGCTGTGTAGTATCATCCAGTACATGCATTGCTCTTTCACTGTCTGGCATTACAGGAAAAGGTTTTGTTTCAGCTGCTCCATTGCCAAAACATATTACAGTATCTGTGTTTGTAATGTGAACTTTTCATTCTTAGATAATGAATGACATCATGTTCAAAGCTGCTAACCTTTGAGAAGGCATGGCTCAGTCTCCTCTTCCAGCTGCAGTAGTTACAATGAGATAATCTGGAGGGGGAGCTGTTATGATGCTAATCTATACTTTTTTATTTAATTGGCTGAATACATTTTAAAAAAAGAAACAGAACTAATCTCTGAGAAGAAATAAACACAATATATTTTCACTATGTGTATTTATGCAGCTTACCTTCACAGAACCTTTTAAAGTAAGATATATAATGTATCCTGTATCAAAAAGTCATCTGTAACTTATGTTTTCCAGTGCTGTGTCATTAAAAATAAACCTTTGGTCCAAAGAAGCTGTTTCATCTGTGGTGCTTTTGAAGTTTTGTAACACTGAAGTCCATAAAGTTTATACATTGTGTTATATAATCTAATCTAATATTAATTTATTACTTCTTTTTCCAAAGAAATACAGCATAACATTCTTGCTGTCAACCCTAGTTATGGGCAGAATTCCAAAATGTCTGGACCCCAGATGAGCTGCTGCTGCTCCTGTTCCAGACTCTGACTGCAGGCTGATGTATCTGTCCCCTGGGGCAGGGAGCTTGGCTGTGCTCCACCATCACTCCCCTGAAGATCTCTACCTCAGGGTCATTTTTCACTTGTCCACTTACGTGGAAATTAAGTTCTCCATGAATCTGGAACCTGCCCCGTTGTGTTTGCTGAGGAATGGAAGCTGCAAATATTTAGGAACTCCTGTATTTTCCTAGGAATTCGGTTATTTTTCATTATATTTTCTTAGGGTGCTTGTTTTGTATGCAAACAATATCTGTTTCCGCTCTGTTTCCAGTCTTGTTAGCTTTCAGTTGAAGAAATGGGGGGGTTTGTCTCTTGAAGAGGAAGAAAGTTGATTTTATTCTGGTTTTCAGGATACAATAGCTTTCAAAGGCAAGTCTAATGACAGGTGTGTTTTGTGAAGAAGCTGAAGGGCTCAACTGTGATAGCTGGGATTTTGGCTTTGAAATGCCACAGTGAGTCTAAGGAGATTACAAGGAAAGCTCTCCTATTTTCTGTTCATTCCTTCAACAGGTTTGATCTGAGGCCAGGAATCTCTCCAGGGACACAGCTTGGTTTTGGCTATGGTGTTACAATAAATTCCAGGCTCCAGTGCCCCATTTTGAGGTGGTTATAATAACCTGTTACACCTGGTTTACAGTGATACTCTGACCTCCAGGCCAGTTTCCTGCTTAGCTGCCCCACAACACTTGCATTTCAGTAATAGGTGCTCTTCAGGTCCTTGCAAGAGCCCAACACTGGACAATGGAATCTCAGTTTCCCTGTGGACACCGTGTCACCACTCCTTTGAAAGGGACCTACAGAGAAGTGGGACCATCATGTGTGACAGTCCTAACCCTGAGGGCACTATGGCCAGCCCAAAGCATTCCTTTAACCAGTGTCATTGTGTGCAGCTAACATTATTATGTTCTAGAAGTATCCATGTCAAAGACAACACCCTCAGTTCTTCCAATGTCCTTGGTCCAGCACAATGTGCCAAAGCCACAGAGGTGTTTGCAGCACCCTTGACCTTGTGCATAGACAGGAAAGGTCTGGTCTACAGCTTTCATGATTTCTTCTGCAGTGCTCGTCAGAAATACTTCTTGACTCTACTCCTCATTTTGTAATTCCACCTCAGTATAAAGGAACACATAAATTCAAAAACAACGGAATGTCTACATCTCACTGCAAGGTGTGACATTTGATGGCAACGTGATATGCTGATAATGTCCCCAAAGTCCTGCTATTGCCCATGACGTCTCTGTCATTTAAGTACTGCAGGTGACTGTGTAGGGCACACCATTCTGACACTGAGTGTGTTTTCACATCTCACATGTGCACCCCACAGCCACAAAGCAAGTGTCTTGCAGAAAGGATGAGGAAAGTTATAAAAGGTGTATCTTTACAATTCTTTTCAAAACTCCTTATAGTAAGATGATAGATGTCAAAGGAAGGACATTGATAAAATTAGCCATGAATAATACTTTTCCTAATTTTCCCTTCTAGCAGAAGGAGCTCACGAATAGAAATGTATTTCTCATTTTGGATTAACAACTATTTCTTGAATAATTTTTTTTTCTTACTTGTTAGGCAATCAGACTTATCACTCAGATGCTTTTATGTCTGCATGTCCTGAGATGAATGCAGTAAGTTTATTTCTGTGCAGTCTATGGAACTGTGTTCTAGGACAAGCCAAGGGAAATACTTTCCAGTATGTACTGCTGTTACTTTCCAGTGATAGCCTTGCCCTCTGAAATTGTATTAGCCCAGAGCTATTTCTCCCTTTTCCTGGATTTTTTTGATGAATTCACCCTATTGGGCTTGGCAGATTACTGACTGTGGCACCGTCAGGCTCAGCCCTTCCTGGCAGGTGGGCCTGCTGTTTGCACCCATTTATCAAGGGCCCCTATTGACCACCATGCTGTGATCTCCTCTGTGCTGTTTGTGATCTCGGGGCTTTGATCTTCTCTCTGCCAAACAGGGAGCTCAAGCGTGTCCATGAGAGTTCCTCCAAGTCTCTCGAAACACTTATCTCTACACAGAAATTCTATTCTGCAGATAGAAGATAAGCAGCAGTAGGCATAATATGTAGGGTTTTCCATACTGTTACTCTCCAGGCCTTGGCATTCCCAGCTGCAAGGTCACCTGAGTGAATCTACCATCCTTCTTGCCATTCTTCCACTTTAAACCCCTTATTCCCAACAGTTTGTCCACACAGTTTCAGCTCTGATGCTGTTTTTGTCCACTGTGTCTCTGCCAGTGTTTCAATTATATCTTTGTTCCTCTGATCTGTTTAATCAGCACAGGAGCATCATAAGGGGAAAAGGGTAGCACTTTCCAAATGGAGTTTCCTGAAACCAACAGGAAGACCTTGTAATTAGCATTAATTTGGAAAAGCTGAAATTATCCCAAAGAGAGAATTGTGCTCCATGTTCAGATGCTTAACAGCAGTTAAAGGAAACTTTAGTGAAAGAAAATACCCAGACAGTAGTAAAAGTACCACTTTATATGCAGGATTTTTGTCCAGCCACAGGCACTAAATGCAATGCATGTGCCATGTAGCCACCAAAACTGGAGACTTCAGGAGTCAGTGGGACCCACATCTACTGAAGGCAGTCAACAAATGCAAAGTCTTCTATGTCCTCAACCTGGTTTCAGAGGAGAAAAGAGCCTTTGGTGTGAGCCAGGCTAACCCCAAGTCACTAAAAGTGCCTCTGTATTTTCCTAGACAGACTGCTTATAGTACAAGGTCTAATTGGACTGAGAATATCAAAGCACCATAAAGGTAAGTACTTAAATTGTTACATTTCCAAGGTACCTGCTACAATGGGGAAGGTAAATGTACTCCAGATTTCCTCTGCTTTGTTTAATTCAAGTAATTATTCATAAGAAAGCCAAATTCTCTATATTAAAGCTTTAAAATTTAAACACATTGAGCTGCAATGGAATAAAGAATCTAGCTGTGTGTCAGTGAATGAAAAAAATAAAGCATGTAATCTCAAAGAATAAACTGTGCAGGTTAACACACACACTGCCAAATGACAAGGTCATGCAAAATTCTCTGAGGCTGAAACCTGACAGACCCTATACCTGGCATGGTGCTGTGACTCCCAAGGTGTCTTAGAGATATACATGAAAAGTCGAAATTGTCCATAGTCATTGGTAGAGATTCAGAACCCTGCATTTGAAGCCTATAATATGTTTCACAGAAGAAATGGTATAAATGCTGAGGATCTTGGGGTATCTCCCAGCCTGAGAAAGAATATCAACTACTTTCCACCTAAAAAGAACTCATGAAAATTTAAATGACCCGTGTTCAACTGTTTTGCTTAAAAACTTCAGAGTACTGCAGGAATTCTTGGCATCCACCTGTGCCTAAGGATGCTTTACAGACCACATGGCTGCTCATAAAGGGCTTCTGAGGGTTTTACGCTTTTATATCCAGCAGAGGGTGGTAGATGCAAGAATTTGCTTTTGCCAAATGAGCTGTCATTTGGATCCACCTTCAGCTGTAAGTCTGTTTCACAAATATCTCTCATTATCTGAAGTTGTCTGATACCTGCAGACACACAGAGAAAATCCAGTGCAATAACAGAAGCAAAAGCAGTTTGTAATTGGTTACTTTGACCTCCAGGCAGCGACAGAAAACTGCATTATCAGGTTGCACTGTAAGTTATTATAGCAACATATCCTTGCACTTGATGCATGTTAAAACCAAACATATATATATACAATCCATGTGTACCAAACATGGTAAATCTGCACCTAAGAATAAGTTATTCAGCTGATTCAGTTCAAAGTGACAATGTTGGTTTGAAGAAAAAATAGTTTTATATGCTACTTTTGGTTACAATAATTTTATTGTCTACCTGTGGCTAAGTAAATAGCTAAATTACTAACTGTGGGAAAATATTTTGAAACAGAAAAAAAAATCCTTCAGAATTGTGTGATATTCCCTGCCTGGCAAAAGATCCTATGAATATTTAAATATGCTAAAGAACCCTGCACTGTTCTGCATTATATGCAAAGGACAGAAAGGGCAAGCATGGACATGAGCCAGCAGGGACCCTCCCCAGACATATCCTTAGGGGCTGGTCCCCAAAGGGATACCTCTGTAGCCTCCTGTGCAAATCTTCTTCTGCTCAGCAAAGCCTGTCATCACCCTTTGCCTCATTGTGGCAGCTCCACAGCACCCTTTCCTCTCTGCTCTCAGCCTCTGTGCTGGAGCTGAGGAGGGGGAGCAGTGCTGCTCTCCTGACAGCCATCCCAGCCTTTGAAGGCCAGGAAAAGCCATGGTGCAGAGACTGGAAGATGGAATATGAAAAGCATGTCCAGCTGGCTCCCCTTAGGGGTGTGAGGCTCCTAGATGTGGCCTGGCATCACTCCTCTTTGCTCTGCATCAGCCTGAGAACACTGGTAGTTGGTGGGCAGCAAGTTTTACCAGCACAGGAAAGGATGGTCTGATGCAGTATGTCGTATTTATTACTCTTAATGGTGTCAGAATATATTTCTTCTTGGGTTTATATCCCACTTCCATTTGTCCCCCAGCCCACTCACACATTTTAATATCTGCAATGTCCTATTACCCAAGGCCCAAGGTCAAATGATGCTTGGCAGAGAACTTGTGGACAAACACCTTGATTGCCCTATGGGATGGGTGAGAAATGTGTGCCATATAACCCACAAGGTGGAGAAAAGGCTTTGCATTTCTCTTCCTCCTCACACTGTGTAGCATTCTGTACCTTCAGCAGAAGAAGCAGGGAGTAAAGCTCAGGTACTCCTCCTCATGGATGTGGTCCCTGTGATTTGAGGATGCCCCCATGAAAGCAGGAATGAGGATTTTTAATGCAATCTTAGCCCAGATACACTCTCCCTCCAGTGTGCTCTGGGCCTTCCACGTGTTCCAGGGGCAGACTCCAGCAGGCTGCCCAATCCCTCCCACGAGACACTGTCCAATTTATCTGCAGAGTAACTGCAGGTCATGGTTCACCTACATCCACTGGTACCAAATGTCACCTGGGACCCCTTCCCCTGGTCTGCCTCACCCTTTCTGGGTCTGATATTAACTGGAATCATAGGCTTTCTCCAAAAGAAGTATCTTGTGTACCCAAACAAAGAAATCTGCAAGCTGCTGCTGCATGAGCTGGACAACCAAGTCAGCAGGTGCCACCACTGACCCATATCCATCCCCTTTACCTCTGCCTTCTCCTGCAGCTGCAATGTGTTTGCAGAGGAAATGTACCACAACACCGTGAACTTTTTGTGTGGAGAAATGCCAGTTTCTTTGTCCAGACAAGGGAGAACAGCAGGCAAGAAGGTCGGGAAGTGCTTGATAGGGAACTAGGGATATCCAAGATGGGGGGGAAGGAGGAAAGGAGAAGGGCTATCCTCAGTGACTCAAGGGAAGCAGAGAATTTTGGATGAAATTGCTGAGTTTACATGTCCTGTGGTGGTTTCCAAGTTTTACCCCAGGATAAGGAGCTTTACATATGCAAAATCCAGAGAGCTGAAAACAGAAATTGATGTTCAGATGTGAATCGGGAAGGGAAAAGAAAATCCTCAGGAATCCTGCTTTGCACGATGCTGTCCTTCCTTCCTTCCTAGGTTGTTGACTCTCCCCTCCCGAGCTGTTGAGTGAGGTGAGAGAAGCCACACAGCTGATAAGCATCTGGGAGATGCTGCTAAACTATGGTTTATTTACCAGATAAAAGTCCAGTACAAACAAAAGCTATTTACAGAAATATGGGACCCAAATATACACTCCCAGCAGCCTTTATGAATTTGTGTCAAAGGTTTCTACAACTGAAAGTGAAATTTTGGGGCACTGGTGAGATTCTGCAGTCCATCGTGTTCTTCATGTGGGATTATCTCTCACATTGTTTCTATGATAATCTAGTTTTAGCAGTCCTCAAAGAGTGCTATTATCTCCAAGGGGAAGTGATGGGCTACAGCCTGGCTTATCTCAACATCAGGACATTGTCTTGATTGAGAGCCTTAAATTGCCCTACAAATTTGGGTGGTGACATTGAGTTTCTACCACAGAAGAAAAGATTTACCCTTTTTTCCTGCAGCAGCTAAAGAATGCATCGTGCTTTGTGAGATTAACAGAAAAGGGGTCCATGTCTGAATATCATTGACAGCTAACACTAGTGAGAAACAGAAAGTCAGTGCTTCTGGAGTTGCTCAGGGCTATATAGATTTAGGCTTTCTGAACAAAGAATTTGGTACTTCATTGAATATTAGTTTAGGAAGCAAATATTTAAAGAAAGACATTATTCGTTACATCAGAGGGTGGATATTTTTCAGATGCTGAATTGCAGAGAACTCCCTTCCCAGGTGTACCCTGTGTTCATCTGCATAAACCAGCAAGAGCCAAAGGGTAGAGCAGGATCTATGAAGCAATTAATCTTCTTTGTCCAGCCTATGTTACCTCTTCCACCTCACATGGAGTGACTGGTCAAGGTAAGAGACTTCTAATATATATGCCTACAGCACCAGAGATGCACAAGCCCTGGATCAGTGCAGCACTGCTGCTGATCTTGCAGCTTTTCGTAGTCTTAGAAAATAAACTCACAGAGGTGGTTTGGGGTTTGGGTTTTTTCCAGCCCACTCAGAAAGTGACAAACTATTTCCAATTGCAGCAGGCCTCCACTTCTGACTGTTTTGCCATTTCAACAGGAAACCAGCAAAGCGTTCTTCAAATATCTAACTGCTCTGTAAGACAAGTGCTACATCATAAGCTGTTGTTTTGATGCAGTTGCATCAAACATGAAATAGTTGCTCTTCTAACACGTATTTTTCCCAAACTTTGCATTGGTATTGGGGTTTTCACTGCTGGTAGGAGGTAGAGTCTCTTTGTTGCCTTGCTGTCAGTGAGAGTGCTCAGCACTTTGCAAGGTGAACCAGTGAGCCAAAGCCCAGCAGAAATGAGAGGAAGAGCCCTTTCCCTCGGCAGGAATTCTGGTAAGCCAGAAGACAGTCACATCCCTCTCACATTTTGTTCAGCTCCTGCTGGAGTGGAAATGACCAGCTCTCCCTGCACCTTGGCTGTTCCATGTTCCCAAGAAAGGGCTAGGCTGACTCTGCTGAAGTCAGTAGTGTCTTGAGTATTGACCTGAATGGGAGCAGATAGAGGTAATTGAAAGGAAGAAGAGAAAGAAAGAAAGCAAAGACACAGTCAAAGAACAGAGGGAGGTGCAAATCTGCATTCAGGAGTCTCCAATGCAGCAGCAAGCAATGGGGTGACTGATGTGTGCAGTAGGCTCCTTCCTTATTTGAGATGGCTGGGGTGTCCCAGATAGGCCTAAAGTCTCTTCAAATTTGAAGAACGAACTCATGCATGTCTTTGCAGTTCCTTCCTTGCAATGCATACTCCTCATCTGGTCTACCTTGGTGAAACAGCTGACCTGATTTTCATGTTGTCTCAACAAGCTGTAAGTTTGGAGCAGAGGAAGAAACCAGCCCTAAAGGTAAATATTTTGTCAGGATAAAAGCAGCTTAAAAATACTGTTAGAAGGCAATCCTTGCTGCCTAAATTCTTACTAATCTCTGTAATTGATTACTGAGCATTTGAATGTCTTTGCCTTCTCTTCATAGTTGCTGTGATCCACCTCTCAGATGTATCAATGCAGAAAGAATTATGACATTGTTGGCTTCAAATTTGTTATCTGAAATGAAACCAAAAACCAACACTGAATTCAGTTCCACCTTTCTAGACCTCTCATGTCTCAAGAAAGGGTCAAATGGGCCCTTCAAAACCATGTGCTGGTTCTCTACACTGAGATGGATGAACTTGCTTATTGTCAGACTTGCTTGTTGACAAACTTGTGCTGAGGACATGCAGATGTCATATGAATTTGTACTCCAAAGCATCTCCATTTAAGCTCAAAAACTAAACACACATTTCTGCCTGCTAAAGTTGGAAAGGGTACCAAGACCAGGGGAAAATTCTGAGTATGAAGACAGCAGACCTGATGGGCAGAGAGAAATCCCACTTTTTCAGTACCAGGAGAACCAACAGCTGTAGGGCCAGGCAGAAGTTTGAGGGTCAGGAATACTTTTGATGTATATTTATGATCTTTTAATTGCTGCAGTGTTCAGTAAAAGTTTGAAAACCCTGGAGGTTTCTTTGCCGTACTGGGGAACTCCAAACACTGACTGTAGGAACAGGGATTTGGGGGAGAAGCGATATTCCAAGTTGGCATTCAATGTTCAAGGTTCAAAATGAATGGGAAAAATTGCTAGAAGATCTTCCGAGGGACTGTCATGGGATGAGACATTATCCTACACTTGGAGTCTCCATCACCTCAGTCTGTAAGAGAGTTAAGAAATGGAGCTGATCTCTGCCTAGTACCTTCTGTTGGGAGTATGTCTTGGAGAACAGGGATCACACTATAGCAAGCAAGGAAAGGAAAAAAGATGAATGTACTCATCACCCAAGCAAATTCCCTGTGGAAAACCAAAAACCAGGAAGAGTTTTTCTCAGTAGTGAGCACTTGAGGCAATGGAGAAACAAGCATGCACAAACACAGGTTTGGGGCAAAGAATGTTTACAACTAGGAGCAAAAACAAACAACCCTCTTTACTAACAGAAGGATTCTCTTTTATACTTTTTCTTATCAGTCCATGCATACACATGTCACACTCCATTAGCCAAACACTTCTGTCCACGAGTATTAGACCATCTTCTGATAGGTAGTTCACATCTCTCCTAATGCTGATAAGACTCAAAACATTTCATCTTTTTCTCAGTTGTTTTCCTTCTTTCTTCTACTTTCCCATGCCACTGTAAGGCCATAGGCTCGTTTGTCTCCACTTTCCGATTCTCACAGCTGCATCCTGCCGAGGCCAAAGGTACCCTCAGCTAGAAGTCTTCCACAAGTTGAACCTGGAAAGGTATTTTGTAGAACACTATTCTGGCTGCTGTGTGTGTCCTCTTGGCATAGACACCACCATGTTTGGTCTGTCATCATTCCCAGTGGGAGACGTCC
>WBMV01000093.1:0-52723 GCA_013396655.1 Campylorhamphus procurvoides
CTCTGCTCTCTCTCCTCAGAGGTTCCTGCAGGTGGTTTGTGCTTTCCCTTGCCTTGACTTCTCTTCTTTCAGCCCAGGGTTTGCCAGAGGGCACAGCACCATCCAGCTCCCCTGAACCAAACAACCTGGTCTGCCCACGGCCCTCCCTCTCCTCTCTGCTCTGAGCTGGAGAGGACCTCACACCCACCCCAAAGGACACCAACCACTGCCTGGGCATTCTGGGGAGCAGAAGCTGCCCTTTCATATCAATTCTCTAGTATTTCAGGACTCCTGGCACTCAGCGTTCCCTCAGCAAGCCTTGGAATTTTGGGACTTCAGCCTCAGCCAAGGAAAAACCCAGAATACCTCTATAGTTTTCTGCAAGTTGTCTTTCACTAGAGGTACTTCTAAATTAGAGCCTGACAAGTTATTCTAATTGTTTCTCAGGAAATAAAAAGTTTAACGTGTGAGACATTTGTGGACAGGAAAAAGCATTAAAGAAATTGAGTAGGATTCATTTGAAGATGATAATAAACAAAGAGATTTGCTTCAAAGATAGCTGGTAAAAGCCAACTGGTCTTGAGATGTCCCAGCAGCTGCTTGTGCTGTGCCACCAGGATTCTTAGGACAAGCCTGGTCAGCATGGCAGTGTTTAAATCCTGTTTGTCACACTGCACCAAGAGCCATCTCTTCTGCCCTGCCTGCCCCTGCACCTGGGTGAACAGTGAGGAATGTTTTATCAATGATTTATTCAATAAAGATCGCTCAGTTAATCAGATAAATAATTTAAGGTACTACTTGCCAACTTTTGCTGCTCACAGTGCAGAAAAGGTCGAGCTCCTGAGAATGTTAGAGACAAAAAGGTTGTGCCTACAAAACAGCTTTGCCAAATCTTTTTCCTTAGCAGTCCCCAGGCCCAAAGAGCTCCCAGTGCCCAGAGAAAGGCCAGCACCAGACACAAAATAGAGGTTTGCTCTCCAGCATTAAAATGGGGAGAAAATACATATATTTATCTTGAAGGTGGGTTCAGTCATTGAGGAGTTGCTTGGCAACATTTCCTAGCAACACCATGGCAGGAAAGGCATGGAACACTCCTCTCCAAGTCAATTAGAAATGGTAATTTGTATGGGAAGATCCCACCATCCATTCCAATCACAAACAGGAATCCTTTCCTCATCGCTATCCTTTTTTCCTAGAAGCTTTGTACGTGCATCCCTTGCTCCATTTTGCTCTGCTTTCCTTTCCTTCTCCCTCCCAGGAAACAAAACTTTCCATCAGCAGCAAGTCAGCACTGACAGTCTTAGGAGCAACACCTAAAGAGAGGATACAACCCATTCATCTTCGTCTCCAAATCAATGATGGGCTTCTTCCCTCCTGCAAAAGAAGCTCAAGAGACACAGCTGGCTCTTCAGTCCCTTCAGATGTGGAAGAGTCCGACAGCAAGCAGGAATTCTGGCACTAGGAGGGCCATTGTGCTTCCCAAAGGTGACACAGACGTAGCTCAGGAACTTCATCTCCTGAAGCACAAAGCGATTTGGGAACATGGCACTGCCTCAGCAAAAGGCTTCACTTTTCTACAGCCTGTAAGCAACAGCAATAGAGAAGAATGGTTGGGTTTAAAAAAAAAAAGTAATTAAAGTGCTTGGTAATTTCATGTAATTTAATGCAATGTGTTCCAAAATGAGATTTGAAAACTGAAAAGTCAGTCAAATCCTTGAGATGGGAATGATCACCTATTTAAAGCCTTTCATACTTGAATCTGTCAGTCTCAGCAATGAAATTAAACGAAGAGAAAGAAGAAAGTGATCCTGTGTGGGCTGGTGACTGATCAAGGTTTAAACAGTCTCATTCACTGATGTCTCCAATATACAGTAATGATGAAAAATAGATTTTCTGCTGTCAAATGACCATAATTTTCTAGTTGTTTACTCTCTCTAGAGCCAAAAAGCTATCTTCTACTTAATTGCTTGCAAAAACTATTGTATGCTTTCATTAGGGTTTCTCTTACACGCCCCTCTCCTTTATGTAACTTGCCACTAATTTGAGGGAGGCAGATCATAGAATCTCAGAATGGTTTGGGATAAAAGGGACTTTAAAGCTCATCTCATTCCAAACCCCTACCATGGGCTGGGACACCTTCAGCTAGACAGGCTGCACAGAGAGGTTTCCCTCGAAGTGTGGGGGACATGAGGTTCAATACAACACACACAAACCTCACCCATGACCTGCTCACAGTCCACAAACACCCAAAACCTCAAAAAATGAGAGGAGTCCCTTCAGAGCCTTTGGTCCTGACCCTTTTCCCAGCACTGCTGACCCTCACATGGTCTGAGACACCTTCCAGCTGGAATCCCCACCAGTCCCAAAAGGGGATTGCCCAATGTGCCCTTAGCAGCCACCAGTGAGGAAGATGCTGCTACCCCGAGGACAAATCACTTTGGTGCCTCATTAACTTGTCCATTAACAGAAAAGCTTTGTCATAGTTTGAGTCCTTTGACATTGTTCAAGACTGTCAAAAAAAAAATTAAAATCTAATTCACATGGCCCCCAAGACACCTCTAAAATTTGGTTTCTTTGCACAAAGGAATGCCTGCTTTCCCCAGTTTCCAAATCCCTGCCTCTTCCCCTTGGGACACAGGTTGGGCCAGAGCTCAGGGCTGTTTTCTGACCACCCTCCTACAGAAGACACCCTAAATTACCAACATGAAGGTACAGCTGCCTTGCAGGAGCTAACCTAGCTGGGAAAACACGGCAGGCACCTCTGGAGGGATCCACCTTCAAGCTGAGAAATAACATTACAACTCGAGCAGCATCAGCTTTATAGAGACCATTAAGAGGGGGCTGATTGGCCTGTGCAGCTGATGTGGGCACTCTGCACCCTCTGGCTGACTGTAGCTAACTGCTGAACTCATAAACCCACAGCACAATTATTCAATGGTAATATAAGAGGGGAACCACAACTGGGGGGGTTTTAATGTCAAAGTTATTTGAATGGTCTACCCAGCCTGTAGCAAGGAGAAGGTTCCTCCACTTGCCCGAGAGCAATGTGTTTGGTAATAAGGTAGATAATCAAAAGGCAGAGCTGCCTCCATAGCAAACACATCCTGATGTCTGATTTATGCCATATCCTGCATCAACAGGAGCTGGGAGATGGATGTGCCTACCCCTTCCCTTTAAAGGGAGCACAGTAAGAACACCAGGAACAACTGAATCTCCAGAGCTGGCTTAGGAGAAACCAAACTAAAGCAGGTCAAACTGCAACTGCAAAATCATAAATGCACCAGGTGAGACAGATCCACCTCAAAGGGTGGGAAACAAGTATTGCTGTTCCTGGGAGAGCACACAAGGAGTGAGGCAGGGACAGACCAAGGGGCTCCTCTCTCCTTGTCACCCTTTCCAGGCCACCAGTGCTCCCTGCTCAAGAAGTGTTGCCTGCACCTCAGTCTCACCAGCTCTCCAGGAAGGGAGATGTCCCACAGCATCAGGCCAGGGATGGACTTACTCTATTTAGCCCAACCAGATACAAAGCAAACTTCATCACAAAGAGCAAACAAACAAACAAACCATGTCCCTCCAGCCAGAGCCACGACATTCCCTGGACAGGGATCCAACTTCACAAGAAGTCAATGTAATTAAGAGGTCACAAGTTACTCCTCAATGCCATGATTTGGGATTATGCAAATTCTGTGTTAGGAGTGAAGGGAGTGATTTATAGCCTTTTACCAACACTGCACTACTGAGACTGTCTTTGCTCATCCCTCAGAAGGCCAGAGAAGATCTTTACAAAAGAAATGAAAAGGGAAGATTTGAAAGGCAAATAAAGAATTTAAATGAGAAACTAGTGATTATGCCTTCAGCTCTTCAGGACAGAGAGAAAAGCTTTGGTATGAAGTTAGGCTGGAACCAGCCTAATTCAACTATCTGAAAAACTAAAAAGGAAAGAGGCAAAAAGCAAAACAAACAGTTTCTCTGCTTTAAAAGCATCATCATGTTAAGAGCCAGGAAATCCAAGACTCGAAGAGGAGGGTAAGTGAATAGGTCACTGGAGAGCCTCTTTTAATCCTGTAAAA
Source organism: Campylorhamphus procurvoides (assembly GCA_013396655.1). NCBI lineage: Eukaryota > Metazoa > Chordata > Aves > Passeriformes > Dendrocolaptidae > Campylorhamphus > Campylorhamphus procurvoides. Next base: position 4,050 of record WBMV01000093.1, read on the forward strand.
TTTCAAAGCACCCAGAAAGGATCCTGTAGGGTAATACAGTATCAAGATGAAAGACATCCCAAATTCTTCATGCTCTTGAGTCCCACTCAGCCACACCAGGAGCCAGCTGCTCCTCTCCTCTCCCTGCTCACAGTCCCAGGGCAGCCTTAGCCATGCTCATTGCACAGGGATGAACTGGAGCCAGAAGAGAGGAGAGAGGGAAAATGAGAGGACAAACCCAGAGGCTTCCCAAGGCCACAACCCAAGAGGGACCAGGGGCTCCTTCCCACACCCTGCACTTCACCCCTGGACCCCACGGGCACTGCCTGCTCCTTTGGGACAAAGCCCCCAGTTCTGCATTGCTTTTTGGGAGTGGAGCAGAGGAATCCTCCCTGTGCCCAGCACATGAAATACCACTTCAAAGCCTGCCTTTGGTGCAGAGGGAAAAGAACATTGAGGGGGGGCAATTCTGAAATAGCTCAGGTCAGTGACAAACTGGGAGAGCCTCTGGGCACAACCCGAGCTCTCCTGGAGGGATCTATCCCTGGGGTCACATCTCTCTCGTTTTAAGTTCTTTTGCTGAGAAAGCCAAGCCCCTAAATGGGTATTTGTGGAATACACTACTGGTCCCAGTTTGCAGTGGAAATGAAGGGCTTCAGCAGCAGGAACGGCACAGGCAATCCCTGCTCTAAATCAGAGGGCACAGGTAGGACACAACCTGCTCAGTGTCAAGCAGCAGGGCTGGGGCAAACCCCCAGCATTTCATCTGAACACATTACCACTATGAAAAGGGTTTTTGTCTGTAGATAACCTACAAATTCCCCGCTAAGCTTCCCAAAGCTCCCACGTTCAACATGAGTTCACTGGTAAGTCTGGCCGCATCTTTATTGGCAATAGAAATTTAGTGCCATCGCCTTGACAGGGAGTCAAAGAGAAGAGGGAAAGGGAGAGAGGAAAAGAAACATCTTCATAATCCTTTTTTTTTTAAGATGGGTTACTCAAACCCCATATTTCATCAGTTAACCTAAGAATGCAATTGGGATGCAGGGGGGTGGGTGGAATTTGTCCCTTCTGTAGACCAAAAGACTTCAGTTCCTAAAAAATTGCTCTGTTGAAGAGGACTGCACATTTGTCAGGTCCTCTCTTGCCAAAGAAGCCACAAATTCTTGGCAGAAAGCAGTCTGACACGACAGTCCTTACAGAAAGATGGCAAATAGAATTGTAAACCAAACTTGTTCCCTTTAGCAGATGGCTCGTTCACCAGCAGGTATTTTGAGAAGCTGCTCTCTCTGGGTCTTCCTCGAGAGAGAAGGAACAGTTTAACACTGGAGAGAGCGAAATCTGAATGCACTTGCAAGTGATCCTCTGTCCCTTCAGCAGCTCAGCACTAAATGAATGCAACTGGAGCTGCTTTGGGTTTCCAAACTGCAGCAGGATTTTACTTATGAGTGGAGGGTGTCTCTCACTTGCCCTGTCCATTCCTTGTAAAGCCTAAAAGAAATAAAAGCAGGGAGTGGGGACCTCCCAGGTCCAGGTGGAGCAATACTTCATTTGCTCCTTTCTCCAGCAGCTTCCCTTCACACAAACTTCAATTACATGCCAGGTGACCAGACCTGCAGGATTTGGGGGGGTTCCCTCCCCACTCCCCAGCAAGCCAGGCAGTTTGACCTGTCACTCCCCCTTCTCTCAGGGAGGGGAGAGGCAACGAAACCTCCCCCTGCTCTCAGACTCTCCAGGTAACACAGTTTTCCTCAGGGAAAGGAGAATAAAGGGAAGAAGTTTTGCAGAGAACCATTTTTGCCTCCTCTGATTGCAGCCTAATTACCCATCAGGGGCCAGTGTTGTTCAGTCAGTATCTTCCCAGAAACGACTCCTGAGCACAAGTCAAAGCTCCCACCAAAATTTCACAACATTAAACTGCATCATCATCCATAGAAATACAGCTCAGCTGTAAGAGTGGCAAACCCCCAGGATGTTCAGCAGCCCTGAAGGAGAGGGCACAGCCACCCAAAGCTGAAAAGCACCTGGGAGGTGCCAACAGCCCTCAGGTGGTGCAGGAAAGCACTGCTGCTCCAAAAGGCAGAGAGAAACCACAGTTCCAATTGCAAAGCTCAAGGTGTTCAAACACACCTCCACCACAACCATGCACACCTCACATGCAAGGCTGGGGAAAACCCAAATCTGTTCACACAGACACGATGTGCTAATTACACTCATTACACCAGCTTGCAGTGGGAGTCAGGAGATGAGACCCACGCTCCAGGAGAGCATCCTGCACCACCAGCTCCTGTTCTGGAGTGGGAAGTTTAGGAACTTGTCCTGAATATCTTTCCCATCCCCTCAAAACTCAGGATTCAGCCTCCTTTCCTCCTGAAGGCAGCAGGATTGCTCAGCCAGAGGCTTCCACAGGAGTGTAGGTTATGTCAAACTTGTGCAGCCATTGGATCACCCAAGGATTTACCTGAAAGGCAAGGCAAGGAAAAAGGCACATTGAACTGTCATGCACTCACAAATGGTCTTGAGCAATGAAACAAACCAGAGGGAGGTGCATTCCTGACAAGAAGCTGTTTCCATCTGCCCCACTTTGGATGTGGTAAATGTGCTGAAGGTGACTGCAACCCCCTGGGCACCATTGCAACAGGCGTGGGTGCCCCAGCACGGTGACACCAGAGCCTTCACTGGGGGTGACAGGGCACCTTCTCTGCAGCTCTTGCTGTTGTGCAACTCTGTGCTATCCATATGCAGAGGAAAAGAGAGTGAGTGACTGTAGGGAACATATTTCTTCCCTAAAGTACCCCCTTGGAACACCTCACAAGAGGCTTAAAGCACAGGTCAAGAAGTCCAAGTGGTTATTACCTTGAAGGGATGAGACCTGAAAGGCTCCAAGGATGAGAAATGCCAACTACTATGATTACCACAAACTGATCTCAAAACAGATACCATAATAGAGAGAAAAGGATGGGCCCAGCCTTTGAAGGACAGTCATTTTTCACTGCCTATCAGCACCAGCTCAGCCACAGCACTGTGTCCCCTGTGCTATAATTACACGTTCAGCAGGACTCACAGGCAGGTATTTCTCAAAATAGTTTCCACTCTAGTGCAAGTCAGACCTGGCACTGGATAGGGACACCTGGGTCACCCTGCAGGGGCAAGGAATGAGATGATCCTGAAGGTTCCCTCCAACCCAAACCACTCTGTGGTCTTCTAAATCAAATTAATTAAAAACATAAAACTATACATTTGCATGCCCATCTGGAGTATTTCTTTTAGTGTCAGCCTTGATGCAAGGCCTGGATCCAGTGGTAATTACTTCACAAATTAGAGCACTCAGGTTATGCAGATGCAGAATTATCCTTCACATGAAATAATTAATAATGTATTTCTGAAAAAGAAGCCGGGGAAAGGCCTGGGGCACAAGCCTGGCCAGCACATACAGGGAGGTCATGGCTCAGTCTGGTATCACACATGACACTCCTCTGCACCATCACAGAGGAAGGACCACACCACCCATCCCAGCACACTCTGTCCTGATGAACAACCAAGAACAGCTGCTATTCCTTAGCAAGGTGGCCTGTGCAGGTCTGCAGACCCTTAAAAACCAAGGGCAACCCACACTGTTAAACATCCCTTTACCACCCTTATGGTTACAGGAATTCCACAAGTGCCAAACTGCTTCCCAAACAACCCAAGCTCTGCAGAAAAGGAGACAATTTATTCAGAGAAACAGGGCACCCAGAAAATGACAGTACATGTCTTTAACCCTGGGGCTTGCATCAAAATTCAGTGATTTTACACAAGTCTTCCCTAAACTACCATGTTTGCACCAAAAACAAGTGTGCTTGTTTTCCACTGTGTTGCTCTCACTGCTCCTTGTTGCCTCCCCATGCAATTCTTGGCATTCCCTGACTGTTTTGGTGCTCTTTGAAGCTCAGGGTTGCACTAATTCATTTCCATGCTATAATTCTTCTGGTGCCACCTCCTGCTCCAGCAGGGCCATCCCAGAGCACAGGGCACAGGATTGTGTCCAGAGGGCTCTGCAATATCCCCAGGGAGGAGACTCCACACCCTCCCTGGGCAGCCTGTTCAGGGCTGGGTCACTGCCCAGCCAAGAAGTTCTTCCTCCTGTCCAGGTGGAACCTCCTGGGCATCAGTTCCTGCCCGTCCCTCTTGTGCCAGGGCTGGCCCCCTGAGCAGAGCCTGGTCCATGCTCTGCCCCCTCCCTGCAGGCACTGCCACCCATGGGGAGTCCCCTCTCAGTGTCTCTTCTCTGACACTTTCCATCATCTTCAAGGCTCTCACCTTCCACCCCCATGTCCCCAGCAAGCCACACCTCAGGGTGTGACACACCCCAGGATGTCACTGTCCCTCAGTGTCTCCTGGGCTCTTTTCCTTGCTCATGGAAAAACCCAACCAGTTTTGCAGCTGGAATATCTTTCACTTTGCACTGTGACCACCATGTGGGTTCTCCAGAGCATCCTCCTCTGGTCCATGGGAGTCTTGCAGGGCAAAGACAACAGTTCCTGCAGGTGGGTAGCAGGCCTTGGGAAGAGATCAAGCCAGTTTGTGACTCAGTTCTACCAATCAAACATGAAAATAATGTCCTCAACCATGCCCCATGGATGCTGGAACAGAACCCAAGCCTGGAATCACAGCCCACATTCCATGGCCTGCCTTTGTGTTCCTAAGCCAGGATAAACAGAAATGTTTGCTACGAGGAACAGCCTCAGATTCTCCAAGCCAAGGATTCTATTAATTGGAATTGGGACTAGTCGAGTTAAATTGATTTTCTTAATGCATTTATCCTCTATAGGGACTCCTTTTTTTGCTTCTTAAATGCTGATTTGCTGAAAGTGTGCCTATCCAATACTCATTACTGAAAGGCATGGAAAGCTGCCAAAAGAAGCGATGCCTTCTGGACTAAACAAGGGATTTATTACCGAGAAACCACAGCACAGGGTAAAAATCCATCACAAACTTATTGATTTAAACTGATTGTAAGTAATCACACACAATTTATATTAAGTGAAACATACTGCCATCTAATTCCGAGTAAGTGAATGGAATGGGACTGCTCTGAATTCTGCTTAAACCCAAACTTTAATTGATACCCAAGTAGAAATAATTGAGACTTTCAGAAAGCATGAATAAAATATTTTATCTCTGTTTATTATGTATTGATAGGTCATTTTTACCTATTTAAAACCCAGTTAGACAGTAATTATAGTACTTTGTTTCAGCAGAGATTTACATGTAAGCCAGAGGGCAAGTTAAATAGAATTGGACAAGTGCTGTGCCTACAGCGTGGAGAAAAGAATTGGATGTGTGGGATGCAGCTTAAATAACTTTATCTTGCCTTAATACAAAAGTCTCCAACTTCATCTACCTTCCACCCCAAATATGATGAAATAAAGTCATGCATTTCATTGAGACGTTCTTCTCTCAACTCCAGAAGCCTTTTTTGGTTAAAACTACCACTGTGACATCACATCTTCCCTCCAAGGTCCCATTCAGGGAACTCTGCTTGTCAATCTCCTCTGATATGTCACCTAAGGGGATCCCAACACTTAGCAGTGTTAGTCAGCCTTATAGCCAATTTTATTTACAAATAAGTGTTTGAAAGTATTTGCTGTTCTTTTAAACTGTCAGTGTGCAAACACTGCCAGGAATTAAAAAATAATTTAAAAAAGTAAAAATTCAACCTTGATCAGAAATTCAGCTATTAATATTGAAAGATGTAAGGACATCTTACTTTTTATTAATAAAATCAATTACAGCAGGAGCACAGAGCGTGCCACCACTTGCAGGAAACTTCTCGAAGCCCACCTCAACCCTTTCCCCACGGAAACTGGTCCTTTGGAGTTACAGACTGACAACTATTTTCTCACCAGGAGCATTTCTGTGCCACATCCCAACATGGTCAGGCTCTGAGATTGATTGGGGACATTCCCCATGCAGGTTGGGTTCAGCCTCATGTGCTGGAGGGTGCATTTCCAGCTGCCAGGATGGGGAAACCCTAACCCAGATGTTCTGGTGGCCTTCTGACATTTGATATTTTTTCAGCACTCCTGAGTTTGAACCCAACCTGCAACGAGCTCGAAGTGGACCAGTTGCCCATAACCAGCCTCATTACAACTCAATTAATTAAGTCCATTTGCAGAGTGCACTGCAGGACTGGGCCCTCAGGAATTTCTTGTGTTCCTGGAGCTTCTTAAATTGCTGGGTATCTTCACCAAGGTGACAGCTCTGCATCCAAATCATCCTTTATTCCTATTTGCCTGGTTAGTACCAGCCACCCATTAGCTGTTGTTTTTGCACAACTAGACGTTTCCATTCTTATAAAACTTTCCCAATTTTTAGAGTAATCTGGCTTTTAACACCAATCCCCTGACCAAACACTGCAAAGCCCTCCCTGCTTTTCAGCTGCTGTGTCATGCTGTCCTGGACAATGCTAAATCCTGCCAGAGGACATCCCTGCCCCTCAGGTACTTGCCAAGCATGACTTCTATTCTACAGAGCTATTATGAGAAATAAAACCTAATTTGCAAGCTCTGTTGTTTCAAACAAATTTATCCAACCTGTTTAGCAGAGACTTCTTTCTGGCTTGTGATGTGGATGTTTCCAGGCCATAACAAAGCCTGTTTCTGCACAATTCAGGACCACCTGACTGACCTTTCCACCCAAAGTACATCCACTGGTCTGATGTGCTTGCTTGTCTTGCAAAGCATTTACTCCCTAAAACAAAAGAATGGTGTGTTACTGAATCACAGAGCATTTCAAGTTGGAAGGAATCCATGAAGATCACTGAGTCCAACTCCCTGCTCCTTGCAGAGTGACCAAAACCTAAACCACATGACAAGGAGTGTCCTCCAGATGCTCCTTGAACTCTGGTGGGCTTCGTGCCATGACCATGTCCCTGGAGAGCCTTTCCCAGGGACCAACCCCTTTCTAAGCAAAGAGCCCTTCCCTGATGTCCAGCATGAACTTCCCCCAACATCTTCACTCCATTCCCTCATGTCCTGTCCTGGTCACCAGACAGGGGACATCAGCACCTCCTCTCAAGGAAGGTGCACCCTGCCAGGAGATCCCCCTCAGCCTTCTCTTCTCCAGGCTGGAGAAGACAAATGACCTGAGCTGCTCCATGTAAGTCTCGCCCTAAATTAACTTATTCTCCCATTTCAGGAGCCTTGCTGCTGTTTGGGGAGAGGATTCCTGTTTGCAGCTCCTGAGCCATGGGCTGGGCCTCCCAAAATCTGCCTGCTGACAGATACTGTCCCTTTAGCAAAGGTAGAGGAATTAGCAAGTTAGAGTACAAATAAGTAACCCTTTTCTCTGAGGGGTAAATTTATTTCTTTATTAATAAACAGAAACCAACCTTCAGTCAGAGATAAATTGTCACAAGGGAAGGAAGTGAAAAAGGTTTATTTTCTCAAGGAATGGCAGAGGTTGAATAGGTACAACCAGCAATTTTGCTGCTGTTTCCTCCTCCCCTCTCAGCAGTCGAGCTATTTCCACCCAGGCTCTGAAGCACATAACCAAATTCTCAGTCAGTGGAATGTCAAATAGCACAAAAAACACTCCCTCACAATCACATCGTGCTTTGGTGTCCCTGTGACAGCATTCCCACCCCTCGTGTTTACAGCCTGTTGCTTCCTGATGGTTGTCCTCTCCTCGCTTTGGAGCTCAGGAAAGTGAAATGTTGATATTGAAAGAGAAATTCATCTGTGTGATGAGTAGTTATCTGGCATAGAAGCTGTCAAACCATGCAAGTGTCTTACAACTGCCACAGAATAATGAAAATATTCTTTCAAACTGTGACAAGTGCAGAGTGAGACAGAAATGAAGCTGCCTACACCTGGGGACTGTTCCCCCTGTGTGTGAGCACAGCAGGCTCTGCTCTGGATTGCTCAGCAGGTTTGACACAACCACAGAATGCTCCCTGTGGGAAGGGACCCACCAGGACCCTCGAGTCCAGCTCTTCAAAGAGTGCCCTGGACAGGGATGAACCCCCCAGCCTCGGTGTTATCAGCACCATGCTCTAACCAAGGGACAGGCAAACCACTTTGCATCCCAATTCCCCTCTGCCAAAAGAAGCCAGTGTTGCAGTCCTGTTTTGGAGGAGCTGGGAGAACTGCCAGGATCTCATGGGCAAGGAGCTCCTTGCAAAGGATCAGCCTTGGTCTGGGGTGGCTGATGGAGCCTCACCCGTGGCCAGAGCCACCCAAAGACAAGCAAAGGCAGGCAAGGCTGGAGGAGATGTCAGCTTGTTTGGGGAGAAGCTGAGGAAAACCACTGGCCAGTCCAGAGCAGGCTTTTCAGAACGCAGTCCACATAATGAACATGGGTTTTCGGCAACCAAAATAAAGATGCATGTGAAGCTTCAAACTTCAGTGTCCACAATACCTGAACAGGCACACCTGACTTTCTTTACAGATTGGATCACAAAGACTGCATTGGCCACAATTCCTGAAAAGCTGCTAATTTCAGTGAATCAAACTTTTCTCCCCAAAACCCTTTCTTGACTCTATGAAAGCTGAAGATTTATATTCTTCAGACATTTGGGCAGGGATTTCCATGGGTCATCAGGGAATTGGGACATTGACCTCCTGTCAGAAGTATGAACATTGAAGATTGAAGGCAAGCAGATATTTGAGTTATTTAACCTGCCTCAAAAGTACCAAAGCTAAGCACCCAGAAACACAACCCTCAGATTTTGGGAGGTCCCTTCTGTCAGCACGGAGCAGCTGTTGGACATGGAGCATCAGGAAGGCAGAAAGGCACACCAAGCCTGCAGGGCAGAGCATCAGGGGCTTCAGGGCTTTTAATCACTGCTGTGATTTTAGATGAAGTCCAAGGGCAAAGGTGGGGCAGGAGGGACACTGAGCAGGGCTGCTCCGAGGGCAGAGAAAATATGAGATTACAGTTAGGAGTGGAAGGTTGGTATTATCAAATCAATACCGTGCAATAAATACAGTATGTTAATCCAATTAGCTGAGTGGAGCAAGATGAATGTGGGGGCTACTGGTGAAAGAGGAAAATTGCAAGAGGCTGAAATTAAATGTACCCAAAGGAGAGGGACAATGAACACAACACTCTAAAACAATGGGCTGTGGTGACTTTGTGCAGTTGGAAAACTTAACCTGAGCACAGACGTCATCGTGGAATTTTTGGAGCTTTCATCCCAGAGTCACAAGCTTTTCCACAAGCGAAAACACAGCAATGCCAAAATTCTGCAGATGAAGCCTGTTAAACTGTTTGCTAAATACCTTTGCAGTGAAAGGAAAGAAAACCATCATTGTAATGATCTATCTACCTGCTGAAGCTCCTTAACTTGTCCCCTGTCCTCAGCCAGCACTCAGCAGCCAGATTTAGCAGGGAGCTATGGAAACAATGGGGAGGAGGCAGGAGAAATGGGAATAACAGGGAGGGGGCAGCAGTGGTGCTAAGAAAAGAGCTGGCAGGAGAGCAGGAACAGGTATTTCAGACAGTTCCCAGCACTCATGAAAGGGCTCAGCTCTCAGTCCCTGGGTATGTTTGCACAGCACCATGGCCATTTCACACACAGCAAACCAGCCTGCTGATCATTCCAAGCCAGTCAAAGGAAATCTTCTCTCTCTGAACGTTTAAGGAGAAGCTAATGAAGGCTGACTGATGCATGCATTTATTAAAATTCTCTCAGCACTGGGCATTTCAGCCTTTCAGTTTCATGTGCAGCTTGAAAGCGAGGCAGAAGCCAAACCGTTTGGAAGAACACCTTCTCTTCAGAGGATTAGGAATTAAGTAAACTGCACATTGGAGATAAAATAGGGGAGTGCTTGTCTTTATTCATAATAATAAACCATAAGGCATTGAGCTCCACAGCATGATTAGCTCCTTTCAACCCCTCACTGCTACTGCTGAGACAGCAATGTGGCACTTTCACAGAAATGTGAAAGAATACAGAGCGATTAAGTTAAAATTAAGTGAATTTAGGGCAGACAGAAACACTACATTGGAACCCAGAAGGGATAAGTCTTTAGTTCGTGTGAAGAGCAGCCTCAGCACTGTTAGATTGAATTCCTCCAAAACAAGAGTCATTCATGGTTGGAAATGATCAGCTGTGGGGCTGGACATGTTACTGTGCATCCCTCCTCTCCTTCCTAACTCCTGGGTCACCTGGGGATTTGGGCTCTGAAGTATCAGCACTGCAGTGGTGCCTGCTGGCTGGGGAAAAGGAGGAACCTGGAGAACCACAGCTGAAGGCTCATCTCCCTTCCTCCTTTACCAGCTGCACACAGCCTTGAATTTCATGTTTCTGTAGCCTGTGAACCTGTGTCCTTTCTCCCTTACCATCACCTTCTGCCTGTAGGAGAAGCTCACCTGAAAGCTCCTGGTTTGAGCATCTATCAAATCCCACCTTGAAGGGGTTCTTTACTGCCTGAAAAAACTGGGAGATGCACAAACCACTAAAAAAACTGGCACCAAAGCCTATGCCATCAAGGCAAAGCTGTACCCCTGTCTTTGCAGCCTTGGTTGCTCCATACCTGGGTAGTGAGCCACCTTTTCCTGCTCACAGAGCCTGGCTCAGGTGGCTCAGACCCAAAAGCACACAAGGCAGAATTAGAGCTGCTGAAAATTTGCCAGGAAAACACTGGAAAAAAGGCAATGAATCAAAATGGAAATGCCTCCTGGGATGTACTCTCTTCCAACAACAGGAGCCAGTTCCCCACAGACTCTCTTAGGCTGCAGGGATTTCACAACATCTCAGTCAGAGCAAACACATAAATCACCTGAAAGGGCTTTTGGTTTAACTCTACAGCACCAGCAGTCTCAGGAAACTTGTGTCTCCCAAAGCTAGCAGAGCTTCCAGATGTGTGGATTGTGCTCCCTTCAGGGAAAAGATGAGAAGGGAGCCTTGGGTCAGATTTTGTAGGAAAATATCTTCAGTAGAAACATCTCTGGGTTCCTCTGGACTGATACATGTCACCATTTGGGGAACCTGAAAGTCTGATTGCTGCAAAGCCCCAGTTCTTGACTTAGCAGCCCTGAGAAGCCTGGTTTGCTCTGGAATATGCCCAGGAAAACTGGGATTCACAGAGAACTTGAACTCTTCTTCCTGAAGCTGGGATGGTCCCAGCAATCTGTTTGCCCCGTGGCAAACAACCTCGGGCTGTGGCTGCCCTGGGGCATCACAAACCATTACTTCATTCTGGGTAAACATTTCAAAAGGACATTTCCTGTTTTGGCTTTTAAAGGTCTCGGCAGAGTTTCATTCTCCACCCAGAAGAATGACTTCTCCTGTTTACTGTTTTCCCAAATCTATGGGATGGAGATATAATACAATGGATAATATACTTGGAGAAATTTGGAAAATTTAGCTAATTTTGTTGTTTGGTAAACTATGTGAGCCTGAGAGTCTCTTACTGAGCTGCAGAGGCAACAAGAGCTCCACGAGCCCAAACTGGTGCCCTTGCCAGGCAGCCTGTTCAGCTTTACTGAGTCAACCAAAAGAGCTGGGTTTGCCCTAACTCTTCCAGTAACATCTCTAATAAATGTTTTCACACCTGTGACAAAGTCAGGAAGTCCTGGGATTTCTCTGATGCTCAGCAGTGAAAGAGTTTATTATTATCTTCAACAGGTCTTCAGCTACCTACAGGAAGAAAAGATTCAAAAGTATCATCAGCCTCTGTCTTTGCAACACTTGCAGATCCAGAAATTCACAAAAAAAACCTTTTTATTTTGCAACTGAGTTCCTGTTAATTTCCTTTTCGACCTCCTGTTCATCTCCCAGTTAGACCATCCCCTGTCCCTTCCTCCAAGGCATAAATATCCTCCTCCCCCAGGCTATTAAGGCTCTGATTTTATACTCCTTAGATATTTTAGAGGTGCTAACTCCATATTTGCCATCCAAGGAATCCATCTCAACTTCCTGAAGACAGCCACGCACCAAAAAGACAAGATAACAGCAAACCAATCTTCCTTTATAGAGCCCAAACTCTAATCGAGTATCCTAGATAAAAGCAAATCCCACAATTTTACCCTTAATCATCACATTTTGTCTTCTGTTCTCCCCAATACATATTTGTGAGGGTCTTTTGCTGTCTTGATGAGTTAAGTGGGAAATTTCCCTGATGGGATGCAATTTCACTGATGGGCTGCATTTAACAAGGAAATCAAAAGCATGAATCACCAACAAATGTAGCGTTGCAGAGCTGCCTTCTTATTTTTTCAGCTGGATTCCCAGGTTCAGCAAAATGCTGAGTTCCCAGCCCAAAGTGCAGCAGGCATTTGTATGCAAGGTATTTTGGAAGGGAAAGGCAAAGGCATTCATGAGTCAGCCCTTCAGTGAGAGGCAAATTCGCTCCTGCACGTCTGGGGAGAAAGTTGTCAAAGGTCCAGGCACAAAAACAGGGTCCAGTTTGATCCCACAGCAGTCTAGATGGCAGAAATTCATAGAAACTCATGTAAATGATCAGTTAGACAGAGATCCACCCACTCCCTCCTAGATTTACTGGAAATAGACTCTCTGTTTCATCCAGCAGTTGTAGTGCTTTTGAGAGCAAAGTTTGCTAAGCCAGAGCTGAGACAGGGAATGAGTTCATGGAGTTTAGAATTAGCAGTGATGTAGAGCCACTGCAGGCATTACAGAGCAATTCCTAAAATCCAGCACCCACTTTGATTGTAATCCCTCCAAATTAAGGCCAACCTAAAGATAAAACTAAATAATCTGCCAGAAGAGACTTACCACATGCTAGTGGATATTAGAAAATGTAACTGGGGGGAAAAAAGGAAGAAATGTGGTCAAAAAGACCACGGTGAAACCTCTCATATAGAATTCCTAATAATAGATATAAAAGTCCTTTACAAGAGGCAAGGCAGGAGGGGAGGGCAGGGAGAAAAACATCACATATAACAGTGAAAAAACCAAAGGCACAGATTCTCAATATTCATCTTAAGACTCCCCAGCAGGCTGGAACAGAAACCAAACCTGAAGCCTCTAGTCCTTTGTTTTGAAATACAATTTTAAAATGTGCAGCCACCTGAAGAAACACACTACAGAACAATACACACTTAATTTACCTCCACACAACAGGAGGGAGAACAAATCTTATGTCTAATTCCACACAGCCTGGTTGTACCCCCACACCAGAGCTCATGGGTCCCACCATCACCCAAAACGTGGATGATGCTGCTGGGAGCACAGTTTCCTCTTCGAAAGTGCTGGAGGTCCTGGTTCTTACACCCATGGTGAGGATACAGCCCATCCGAGGGCAGAAATGACCCCTGAGACCAGCTCTCTGTGCCCACTGTCCCCACTGTCCAGCCCAGCTGTGTCCCCACTGTCCCCACTGTCCAGCCCAGCTTTGTCCCCACTGTCCTGCTGTCCAGCCCAGCTCTCTGTCCCCACTGTCCCCACTGTCCAGCCCAGCTTTGTCCCCATTGTCCTCACTGTCCAGCCCAGTTGTCTGTCCCCACTGTCCTGCTGCCCAGTCCAACTCTCTGTCCCCACTGTCCTGCTGCCCAGTCCAACTTTGTCCCCACTGTCCCCACTGTCCAGCCCAGCTCTCTGTCCCCACTGTCCCCACTGTCCAGCCCAGCTGTGTGTCCCCACTGTCCCTACTGTCCAGCCCAGCTCTCTGTCCCCACTGTCCCCACTGTCCAGCCCAGCTTTGTCCCCACTGTCCTGCTGTCCAGCCCAGCTCTCTGTCCCCACTGTCCCCACTGTCCAGCCCAGCTTTGTCCCCATTGTCCTCACTGTCCAGCCCAGTTGTCTGTCCCCACTGTCCTGCTGCCCAGTCCAACTCTCTGTCCCCACTGTCCTGCTGCCCAGTCCAACTTTGTCCCCACTGTCCCCACTGTCCAGCCCAGCTCTCTGTCCCCACTGTCCNCATCCGAGGGCAGAAATGACCCCTGAGACCAGCTCTCTGTGCCCACTGTCCCCACTGTCCAGCCCAACTTTGTCCCCACTGTCCCCACTGTCCAGCCCAGCTTTGTCCCCACTGTCCTGCTGTCCAGCCCAGCTCTCTGTCCCCACTGTCCCCACTGTCCAGCCCAGCTGTGTGTCCCCACTGTCCCTACTGTCCAGCCCAGCTCTCTGTCCCCATTGTCCCCACTGTCCAGCCCAGCTCTCTGTCCCCACTGTCCTGCTGTCCACCCACCCCAGTGATGCTGTGCCAGGATGGTGTTCATGGAAAACAACTTTCCCTGCTCAAACTTGTCTAACAAAACTCAACTTCTGCAAAAAGCACCGACTGGCTCCCTTTGTCCCCCAGCGTCCTGCCCTGTGTTTAAGTTAAAAGCGAGACATTACCCCGGCTATTGGGGAAGAGGCAACAAGGTGAGCACGGGTGGCAACAACCTGCGAAGAGGGAGAGGAGTTGAGAGTTTCTTTCCCCTCCCCAGGCAGGCTTTTCCCTCTTCCTTTAATTCTTACTTTTAACAGGTTTATGTGGAGCTGCAGACCCCAGGACCATGGCATTCCCTGGCATTCCCATGTCCCTCCAAGGGCTGAGGGCCGGCGTTTACAGAAGGCAAGAAAAGAGAAAGAAAAATGAAATAAAAGCGTTTGCTGCCCCTTTTTATGACAAGTGAACAAACTCCTTCTCCCACTTCATCTCCCCACCACCTCAGGCCACACACGAACTTACAGACAATGCCTTTGGTTTAGTTTTTTCCTGAGCCCTTGCTTTAATTCTGGGCATCCCTGGGGGTGTCTCTGCCTATCCCTGGGGATGTCTCTGCCCCCACTCCCGGCCGGGCTGTCACCCCCAATGCGGGCCCGGGGCAGTGCTGAAGGATGTGCCGGCCCGGCAAAGGATGGGGGATCACTGTGAGGGTGAAACCCTCTCGAGGAGCCCCCAGAACCGCAGTGTGCTCCATCCCCCGATGCTTCATCCCCCGATGTTCCATCCCCCGGTACTCCATCCCCCGATGCTCCATTCCCCGATTCTCCATCCCCCGGTGTTCCGTCCCCATCTCCCGGTGCTCCATCCCCCGGTGCTCCATCCCCCAGTGTTCCATCCCCATCCCCCGGTGCTCCATCCATCCCCCGATACTCCATCTCTCGATGCTCCATCCCCCGGTGCTCCATCCTTCCCCCGCTGCTCCATCCATCCCCCGATGCTCCATCCCCCGAAGCTCTATCCATCTCCCGATGCTCTATCCATCTCCCGATGCTCCATCCCCCGATGCTCCATCCCCCGGTGTTCCATCCCTCGATCCTCCATCCCCCTCTAGTGCCCATCCCCGGCCCCGCCGCGGCTCTGCCGCTCCCACACCGCCCTCTGCAGCCCTGCACGCTCCCCGGGACACCAAACATAAGGAACGAGATATGAAGGTCGTTCCTTGTGCTGGACAGGGACGGTGATCCGAGCACACCCCAGGCACACCGACCCCACACACAAACCACCCCAATTCGGGCGGCACCGAATTGTGCTGAGGATGTTGCACCGTCCTGTGCGATCCCTGAGCCCCGTCCCTGCCCGGGGAGCGGGGTCAGGCACACCGGCCCGTCCTAAGACCCCTCTCCCCGGGCTGCGGGGCTGTGCTCGCTGTGCAGAGCTCCGGCAGCCCCAGGGATACAGGTAAATGGGAAACGAGTCATTTAAAACCATAGTGGCTGTGGCCTCGGCTCCAAACCCGGAGCTGCAGAGTGGGCATGGCTGAGGCAGCCTTGCCTTGCCCTGCCTTGCCTTGCCCTGCCCTCCCCCGCCTTGCCCTTCCTTTCCCTGACTTGTCTTGCCCTGCCTTGCCTTGCTTCCCCTCACCCTGCCTTGCCTCGCCNGCGCTGTCCTGCCCTGCCCTGCCCTGCCTTCCCCTGTCGTGTCCTGTCCTGCCTTGCCCTGCCCTGCCCTGCCTTGCCTTGCCTTGCCTTGCCTCGCCTCACTCTGCCCTGCCCTGCCCTGTCCAGGGTGTGAGATGCCCCAGCCCCCCTGCCCTCCCTGCCCAGCCCATGGCAATGCCCAGGTGGGCCGTGCTGGGCACACGGAGGCCTCTGTTCTCCTCTCCCCCATCCCGGGTCCCACGCCCTGGGGCGGGGTATGAGGGGCTGCCACCCTGCCCGAAGGGTCGGACATCCCAGGATGTGTCCGTGGGGACAGAGCCATTTCCAGGTTCTTGGTGTGGCCAGGCTGGGGACAGCGATGTGAGAGGGGACACAGGGGATGTGCTGAGCTGGAACGGACCCCCAAGGATCCTGGAGTCCAACCCTCAGCCCTGCCCAGGACCAGCCCCAAGAGTCACCCCCTGTGCCCCAGAGCATCATCCAAACCCTCCTGCAGCTCTGGCAGCCTTGGGGCTGTGCCCACTGCCCTGGGCAGCCTGGGCAGTGCTGCCTCTCCACTGAGGTGCCAAAGGCCATTAGGGTAGAAAAGGAAAAACCAGGGCCAAGCTTTCTGCTGGTACAAAGCAGACAGCTCTGGTGATGTTAAATAAACCATTTTTACTTATGTTCTTAGGAGATTTGGCATTAATTTTCCCTCCCATCTCCAAATGAAGTAATTCTCTTGCTTAGACCTTGGCCAATCACTTCAAAAGCCAGGTAATGGAAAAACCAGATGGATGTGCTCACTAAAGGCTGAGACTTTGAGGAGCTCATGGAATGGAATCATCGTATATGCTGAGCTGGAAGGGACCCCCAAGGATCACGAGTCCAACACACACTAACTCATGTTGTACATACTATTTGCTATAGAGAAGATCCTTTATTCCCTTAACACAAACAATGGGCTTTGTTGCTGGACTGGAGCTCCATGCAATTTAAGCCTAACTCCCCAAAACAGAATTGCCTCTCTCGAGCTGAGTGCTCTGGGTACCGACCACTTCCAGTCCCTCCTATCAAATGGGATAAAGCAAGGTCACTGCTTAATCCCCCTGAGCAGTCCTGCCACAGCCCCACTGGGGTCTCTGCCACTTGTGCAGGGGGCCAGGAGAGCTCCTCCCAAATCAGTCTCTCATAAAAACGATTTACAGCTGCATTCACCTTGCCCCAAACAGCAGAGCCATCCCCTCAGCCTACACATTTCAGGCTCTCTTTAACTACCCTCTTGTGGTACCACAGCAGAATGACATCTTTTTCCAGGAGGCTGAAATAAATCCAGTTTTACTTCACTGCCCAGGATTAACTGAGACAAAACTTCCCTTTGGGAAGGCAGGAACTGGGTGTTGTTTGAGACACCCTTTGCTTTTTTTTTTTCTTTAATCAAAAAAGCTCCAAATGCATAATTTTTGCACCAAATACACTGAGACACCAAAACCAGAGATCACTGAAAATCCCAGGAGGTTTATGCTTGCATTTTTAGTTGTCTGGAAAAGAAAAGAAAATAAATGTCCAAGCTTTTGATGCTAATACAACCTTTGCTGCATAAAACACCCCCTTTCCCCCAACAGTGATTCAACAGAAACTAGTTAAGGGCTTTGCAGATGCAAAGCAAAAGGTACATTTCATAATTATATTGTATATTTGATAGGTCAAGTCTCTATGTAATGAGCCAATTAAGGTCTTGCTTAATTATTTTATTATATTGAAACAAAGATAATTGTACCAGGGGTGGATGGCTCAGTTCCTAGGGCTGAATGCAAGTTTTTTCAGTAGAGAAACATATAAATTCAACCAAGAAAAGTGCTGCACTCAGAGTAAGTTTCAATATTGAGCAATGGTGATGATTAAATAAGCCAGAGTAGGTGCTAAAATATAGAATATCTGCCTTCAGTAACCAGAGTGACCTCAGGCCTTATCAGCTTGGGCAAATACTTGAGGTACTTGGATTATCAATAAGTAAACCCATTCTTCCATGGATAAGCTGAGCAAATCTGAGATGCCTGAAGTTGTTAACAGGGATAAGGGTTAAAAGTGCTTTCTGAAACCAGAAGAGCAATGCAGAAATTCCTCCCCTCCCACCACAGACTCTGCAATTTACCTGATTCAGGCTTTTTTTTGTTCCCAAGTGACTGGGGCAGTAACCTCGTGTCCCTGGGTGACTCCTGGGATGACTCAGGCAGGAGGTGATGCTGAGTTTTGTGTTCCCAGCAGCACTGTTCCCATTTATACAACAGGGATAATGCTGCAGTGGAGTCTGTGTTATGAGACCAGCAGAGGAAACACCAAATGGCAACAAAAAGATGTGTGAGATTGTAGGGGGCACCAGGATTTCATACTCTGGATGGAGCTTCATCCCTGCTGCTGCACCTGAGAGTGTGTGAGCATTTTGCTGGCTGTAAATCCCTGTGTTTCCATATGCAGACAGTGCACAAATGAGGAGGGGGATATTTTTTATCACCAGCAAATACCCTTGTGCTAACATTTCACTCACAAGATACCCGTGGAAAAAGAAAGGTGTGTCCCCAATGTATTGCCAGCTGGGAACTTCCACCTTGCCCATGGCCACAAACAGTCCCAGCCCCTCCAGGCAGAGCCAGGGCACAGGGAGAACAGCCTGCCCTCACCTCCAGCTCTGGTTCTCCTCAGCCACCAAAAATCTGGAGTCTTTGTAGAGGTTACCATGGCCAATTCACTGAGGCTTTCATGTTTAATACTGCTGAAGGATTTTTTTGTATTACAGCAGCACTGGGCAATGGTCCCTTGCCCCAGTCAGGGCAGCAAGCACAGTGCAAGCAGGGGAAGGGACAGGCTGTGTCCCACAGAGCTTCACTTAAGGAATGGCCAGGACTGCTGCTTTACAGTGGGAAGGACAAGACTGCAGGTTCAGCAAAGGAGAAGGCACTCCCACCACTGCCTGGCATGCCCTTCTGTCAGCCAGCTAAGTGAGAGCCTTGTCTTCATCCACAGTTAAGGCAGAGTCGCCTTCCAAAGGCAATTCAGAGCCTTTAAGGTGGGATCCTGCTCCAAATGACCTTCTGAAGAGAGGCATGGGTATGGCCAAAGCTGGCAGCTGGAGTCCAGAGCAGGGAGCTGCTTTATCCAGGTGGGACTTAACCCAGTGTCACCGTGGGAGTAACAAACCCCTGTGTGATTTGAGCCTTTGGCCACTGTTTGAACCACAGCTCACTCTTCTTCCTCACCAGAACCAAAGCACCGAGCCAAGGAGCTCCTCTGGAAATGCAACGTGAGCACTGCTGTGTTACCTCCTTCCAGGTGGCTTTCAGCAGAGTCCCTGCACGGGTGAAGCAGCAGTTTTGAGTTCCAATCAGCAAGAATCGTGCTCAAGAGTTACTTAACAAGGCACAGCCACAGCAAACAAAAATACTTTCAGTAAAACCCTCCCCAGCCTCCATCTGCCTCCCTTCCAGTCCAGCAATGACTACAGTTTTCATGAGCTCCTACAGGCAAAGGTAAAAAGGAACAAAATTATACAATGTCTGTGACTTCTGGAAGAACATTCTGCAGTGTCTGTTGCTGCCTGTAATAGATTTAGCTGCCATGAGAGAGAAAAGCACTGAGAATAGCAGAAAACCAGGGTAGAGCAAGATATTAGTAAGGAAAACCAAAGACAATGTAGAAAGCTAAAAAAGAAGGGACACAGCATGGCATCAAATGAACACTGGATTGGGGAACAAATGGTAAGAGTGCTTTCAAAGATCCCTCTCCTGTACACTATAGTTGGCATCTCACTGGTGATAGGAAGCTGCCAAGTGGAAAATCAGCTGGAGAGTGGGAAGGTGGGACATTCAAGCCTAAAGCAAAGTCCTGGGTGCTGTCAGCACAGGAGCTGAGGGCTTCCTATGATCTACATCTCACCCAGCCTACAGAATCGATACCCTTAAAGTCATTTCCTTCCCACAGATGGCATTTGGTGTGGCCTTTAAATGAATTTCAGTTCTTAAACACTACTGAATTCAAAAACAGAAGACTTAAGACAAATGTCCTGAATAGAAAAGCCTGCAAAAAAGACCAAATTGTCTACACCTGCAAGCTAACATCCCTGTATGGGACTTCTGAAAGACAATGAATGAACCTGAAAAGGTTTAAAAGCATTAAAAATCTTGTTTCATCTCTTACTACACCTTCCAGGCATATTCCTCTGAGCATCACCAGGACTAGAAGACTTGACACACAGATCTTCAAAGGGGTGTAGCACTTAAATTGGATCGAATTCAAAGGGAGTGAAATGCCTCGATGCTTCCTGGGCCTCTGGGAGTGAGGGCTCACTGGCTTAACTGGGCATTAAGGATCCTGAGGAAGAGTTTGCTCAGCACCTGGGAGGACAAAGATCACAGTCTGGACAATCAAGACTACGTTTCTTCCCCTTGAAGGCACAGACAGAGCTGTCAGGGCTCCTCTGGCAGTGCTGAAATGAGCCTGGAAGATGCTGCTCTCATCAGAACGTCTCTCTTGGGGTCGCTCACCAATAGTTCCATCCTTCTGTGGCCACCTGGAACTGCTGTCACTCAGAAACTCAGAAGGTTTTTAATGATGTGCATCCAGAAGACTGAGATTATGGTCTCATTAAGATCTAATCCAAGTAGGGTATTACTATATTTTAAAGAATCTGGACAAGCCAAAGATGTGGCCTCCTTTTTGTTCCTTTTCCCCTGATTACTCGAAGAACTTCAATAAGATGGCTCACAAAAGCTTGCCATTTCCTTTCCATTTTTAACAGCTCTTCCTCCTGAACAAAACCCCACTCTTGGGAAAAAGCCTTTCTTCCCCATGGCAACGCTGGGGTACTCCACACAAAGAAGCACCTAGCAGTTTAGTTCACATTTTTTAATAACATGGCACAATTTACATTACACAAGTCTTCGCTGAGGAGGAAACATGCTGAAGATTGAGAGCCGCTTCACTTTGCTTTTCACATAGGATCTAGAAAGGACTTTATTACATACAGGATAAACAGCAAAAAGGTCGGTATATAACAATCTCTTTACAATACTGAAAGCTACCACTACGGTTCCAGTGTACATATTCCTCAGGGTTGGGATTTTTTTGTATTTTTCCTTTTGTTCGTAAAAAAAAAAAAAAAAAAAAGAGGAAAAAAAAAAAAAAAAAAAAAGAAGAAAAAAATGAGGAAAAAAAAAGAAAATAAAAGAAAGAAACCACCGCACAACATCTGGAGTTCACAAAATCTGAAGCTCACAACTAAACCTTCAGTTGACTACTAAAATAGATCTCTGATCATTAGAAACAACTGTCTGTAGTTAACTTTTTTCTTTTTTTTTTCTTTTTTTTTGCCAAAACAAGGTAACAACTTCAGATAGCACTTTAATACACTAGAAGACCAATGGAACTAATTTTATTTCATACATATATTTTACAGTCCAGTAGACAAGATATTGAATTCTCTGATAAAGTCATATTCTCTCCAAATATTTAGACAAGAAACTTAACGCATTATAAAAAAGTGTGTTATGAAAAGACAAGATTTCAGAAGTTTGATGCATATTTTTAAAAAGGACCGTGTTCTTCACGTTATTTCATGGCTTCTATGATTAGGGAACAACAAGGCTGGCCTGTTAACTATTCACAGACTTTATTACCAACTGAAATACAGTAAATTGCATTATGAAATCTGCAATGGAGTTCATTATTGAGACACTGATCCACAGTGAAAACATATCCATCATTTAGAAAAGTATTCTTGTAGGATTTGCTTCAATGTAGCTAAAAATCACTTAAAACAAAACAAACCCAAAAAAAAGCAGTGTGTGTACAGATAAAAACGACACACTGGCAATAAAACCAGACATGAATGGCGAGAGGCAGATGTTCTTCCCAAAAGAAATTGGACGTGTGAAGTGACAAAAGCTCTGGAAAACACCCAGCATTTGATGATTCCTGTTTCCCCCAGATGAATGTGAGTGGAAGCCAATTTGCCACGATACAGAGTCAGGGATGACAGAGCAGTAACCCCAACGCTGCGGGAGGGACAGGCGAGCTGCCCTGAGCTCAGCCTGGTGGGGCAGGGGCTCCCCCACAAACCACACCTCCACATGGGCTGTGCCTTCATCCAAGCGAGCAAGAGAAAAAGGCTTCTATTGGAAATGAGCTTGTTCAGGGAAAATATGACTTTAATTATGTTGTGTGTTGAAAAGGCTCCTTTGAGTTATAAAGGCTTTTGTGAAAAGCCCTGAATTCATTGCATAGTTGAAGGGGTTTAGCTGTCTATAACAATATATGTAACACAGCATAAGCAGACTGTGTTGATCAATATTAAGTTTGCAAATAGCACAGTTTAAGAAGTATTAATGTATTATGTTACTTAATTTTATCTATTTACATTTGTACAAAGTAAAGCTTTCATCTTACCCTTTTTGCATATATGAACCATTAACCCATGAAGCAAACTTTTTACATAAATATCTACAGTTGACTTCATTTCTGGTCTGAAAGAGCTTTGTAGGGTTGACATTGGTGGTGGCTTGTTTCTAGTCAAATCACTCGGATCGATGTCTTGTTCTTCAGTTCAAATTTTGAAACTTTTCAACTAGAAATAAAATAGAGTAGGAGACACGAGGAACGTATGGACTCGGCTAAAAGATCTGGAAAATTTCAACATATAATATACAAAAAAAACCATTTCAAAATCTTTGCACTCAGGTCTATACATACTGTACAGTGGGTCACATCCCCAGTCTGTAGCAATGACTAGTAAGAAGGTCTTTATATTTTATATTACAACGGGTTTGTCCCTCTTTCTCTGGTTTCGATCGAGTCTCGCTCTGCTTATCGAGCTTCGATGTCCTTGAGGGTGTGAGAGGGAGGCCTCTCTCTCATCTCTGTGGACAGAGGGGTAGTCCTTCGGGGGGACCCTGGCCGAGGTCCCAGCGTGGAGATAAGCGGTGGGGGGGCACTGAGAGCCGCTGTGGGGGGCGTTTTATTGAGGATGCCGTTCTGGTGCGCCGTGGGGGGGCTCACCCGGGGGTAGTGCATGCTGGGCAGCCCCGGGGTGAGCAGGCCGGGGTGGGGCAGGTGGCCGTCCAGGGCGGCGGGGTGCACCGAGTGCAGGCGCGCGTGCTCGTAGTCCTCCCGCAGCATCTGCAGCCGCTCCCGCTCCTCCAGGTGGGCGCCCCGCTCGTGCTCGCGGCGAGGGTCGACCGAGAGAGGGTGGTGGTGGTGGTGGTGGTGGTTGTAGTCGTGAGGTTCCCGGTCCCTGAACGACCTGTCTGCCTCGTACAGTCTCGGCGTGGAAAGGCGGTGAAGGGGGTCGTTCCTTAGCAAAAAGTCTCTGCCCAGGGGGTCTCTCCGGTGAATGTCCAGCTCTCTGTATGGATCTCTCAAGGGATCTCTCATTGGATCCCAGTGGAAAGAAGGATAGGGGAAACGTTCTCCACCGGGAATTGGGCTAATTCCCATAAAAGGGGTCATCATGCGAGTCCTATCCAGGCCACTGATGCTGTTCATGTGATGTATTCCAGTTACACCTACAGTCATGGGCATAGACACTAGAGGACTTGGATGGACGTTGGATGTAGATATAGGTGGTGGCTGATCAGATGACCTATGAGTCTGAGGTCCCTCAGGTTGAACATCATGGTCTTCCTTTCGCTCTTCCTTCACTTTGACTTCGTTGCTTTTCTTCGGATTCTCGTACGCCGGCTCGTTCTTCCTCTCGGCCTCGCGGTTTGAGGTGCTGTTGGGCCTGGTGCTCTCCACAACGGGGGGCCTGGCATAGGGGGAAGGAACCCTGGGCATTTGCTTAGACTCTTCCACCACTCGGCTTTCATGGCTCAGGCCTTCTTTCTCCGAAATGTAGTTGTCCTTCACCTTGTGCTCTTCAACGTTAATTTCCTTCCGAGATTCGGAGTGATCCCTCTCTCGCTCTTTGGGTTTCTCTTTC
The DNA here is from genome assembly GCA_013396655.1 of Campylorhamphus procurvoides. NCBI lineage: Eukaryota > Metazoa > Chordata > Aves > Passeriformes > Dendrocolaptidae > Campylorhamphus > Campylorhamphus procurvoides. Next base: position 27,740 of record WBMV01000093.1, read on the forward strand.
TCTCGAACCTCGGGGTTCAGATGGCTCCTGATCTGCTCGTTTGAGCTGCGGGGATGTCCGAGGGAGTTTACTGGATGGATAGGTGCTGGCGAAGGATGGCTGGAGTGTCTTTTCTCAATGCTCTCCCTACAAGAGAGAGAAGTGTGAAAATGAAGGCATGAGAAACTCTGCAAATAAAACAAAACACATCAGAGTGTCTGGCTCTCTCCTCGTGGCTTTGCAGAGAGCTGGTGACATGCACCACTAAATGCACTGTGCCCTCGGCACACCCGAAACACCACAACAGCCCAGCTCTAAACTTGGCCTGTTCTATTATCTCATCCCACTAGAAGAAGATCTCCAAAGCTGCTTTGTGAATGATCTGGTTGAGATCTCAAACACTGAAATCCACAGAAGGCTCCCATGGGAATCTGGCTCTAGGACACATATTTCTAAGACAGTGGCCTTAAATGTTTGCAAAGAGAGAGAAAAGTAAAAACATACTAATTTCATCCAAAAAAGTGATGCAATCAAATCCAAATTACATAGTTAACAGTATTTTACCTGCTTCTTCTATGAAGAATACATTTGGCAAAATAGATGACTTGGTTTTCAACTGACTTTTAGAAACGTTTCTAGACCTATGTATGTTTACTAATTTCTCTCCCCTATTCTCTTCAAACATGTAGCCTTTCAGTGTATTTCTCACAATTCAATTTACTTCTTCAAACTGAAACCAAAAGCCTCTCAAGACACCAGTACTGCTGGTGACAACCCAACCCTCTGAACAGGTGGACAGTTCTCTGAGTGTGCAATGACCTCAGTGCAAGTGCTGTAACAGAGCTGGCCAAAGCCTGTGTGCCAACTTCCTCACTCCATTCTGCCCACGATTCAGCCCAGCTCTGAAAACATCATCTCTGGAGTCAGTTGCTCTTCAGATGACCAACCCTTTCCATTTCCAGGGTAAGGACAGGGCCAATGCTAGGAAGTCTCAAAACACTGTGATTTCATTCCATCTTTCAAACTTATTTACGGTGCACAAAAGATTAGAGAATTCTTGTCAGGCAGTGGACAAGAATCTAAATAAGGGAATGGCTTCCATACCAATTATTTTCAGGAAACAGTGTTGACCAGAAGTTTTTATGGGGAGCACTAAGTGAAAAAGTGTTCCTATTTAAAACCAATCAAATTCAAAAGGTCAATCTGCTCCCTCAGTTCCAATGATTTCAACCTCTTACTAATTTCATTTGATCTCTAGGTCGGAGTCTCTCCATAAAGACAACTCCAAATACTCAGTGTTGGACACGTGCTGTTTACTGAGCATGGGAATTCTGTTCTGTGCAGGATGATGGACAATGTGCTGGCAAAGGCAAAAGTTATTATGGCCATCAACTAAACCACAAGAAGTTCCACCTCAACATGAGGAAGAAGTTCTTTCCACTGAGGGTGGCAGAGCACTGGTGGAACAGCTGCCCAGGGGGATCTCTCAGGAGACAAAACCCACCTGGACATGTTCCTGTGTCACCTGCTCCAGGTGACTCTGGCTGGATGATCTCCAGAGGTCCCTCCCAACCCTAAGGATTCTGTAATTCCAGGAAAAGTGAGGGGTAAGCAGTGAGGCACCTGAAGTCCTCCCAGCTCCAGCTTACGTGGTTTCCCTTCGGGTGGTGCAGGCTCTGCTGAGCAAGGTGTAACCTGACCAGGCTGGGGTGAGGACAGTGGGGTGGCATCACTGTGCACCAGATCAGCAGTGCTGGAGGCCTGAAGGGCAACTCAGGAGGAGCAGTGGACACTGTCTCCTTCACCTACACAATTTCTGCTACCTACTTTTCTTGCTGAGCTGAACTGCCTGTGATTTCTGCCTTCAGGAACTTTTGGGATGGTGAAACTGCAGCAACTGCAGAAAAAATGGCTTTGAGGAGAAAATTCTCATTGTTACAATCTCACCAGGTGCATCTTTTGCTGTGTCTAGGCTGGATGGTTGAAACTGTCATTTTATGGGGCCATGTCTGAGAAACCTCCAAGGGTCCAGATTGTGACTGTCAGAGAACACTTGGAAAATGGAGCATTAGGGTTTGATTAGTTTGATACCAGAACTGCCTAGTGTGCACTGTCCAACAATTAACCCCTTGGTATCAGGTTCTGCCCCCACTGACTGTGACCTAAAGAGTTGGGAAATCCCACCCTGCCTCTAATTACCCTCCTCTTTCCTTCCACCAAGAGTTGAGGCATTGGATTGAACAGCTTCCAGATTCTGAAACAGGGAGACCAAGTCAAGGCACTCCAATGAAGGATTTTCAGTTTAAAGATTCAATTCTTTTACACTGCTGGGAAAACACTGATTTGTGGGCTCTGAATCTTTTATTTATTCAGAGGGCAGCCTTAATTGTTTTATTTCACTTGGAAAGCCCATTGAGTCCTTTTGCTGGTATTTAATCAATTTTCCATGTCATTGATGTGTTTTAAATGATGCAGAAAATGTAGAGAAAATAACAGGCACTTTCTGTAATTAAAGAAAAATATATGTGCAACCAAAATAACATACTCCTTTGCCAATTGCATCCTTCTCAATGACAGTGTTGGTACCATCTCAAGAGCCTATTGATCACACAGCTCGTTTAAGTGAACTCCATGTAGTCCAGTGGTCAGAGAAGGAAGAGGTTTTTTTATCCTGAGATTCATCAAGGGCTTCTTAGGCTAAAAAAACTATGGGAACAGCTCTAAGCCACTGCCTCCACAAAGGAACTTAAGATCATGTTCTCCAATGAACTTCTTATCAAGTAGAAGTTTTGAGACTGTATGCTACACTGAAAAAATACACAATTTCTAATGCTGAGGACTTTGCCTCATTTTATGTTTAGAAAAAGATCAACAGGTTCTTGGTTGCCTTTTTTTTAATGCTCTAGGATTATATAGGCTTAAATGCCATTATTAGATTGGAAGGGCTCAGTGACATCTTTTAAACAACATACCACTGAAAAGGAACAAATCCTGTTTTTCACATTAACAATTTTTTACTGGGTTTTTTCCTGATGTTGGGTTGGAATAAGAGAGTCCTTAAAAAAAACAAACCAAAAAAAATCCCTCCACAACTGCAGACAATCACAGAATCACAGCATGTCCTGAGCTGGAAGGGACCCAGAGGTCCCGGGAGCAACCAGGACACGGCAGTGGCAGCCCCAGCCAGGTCTGTGCCCACAAAAGGGTCACAGGAGCAGTTTCAGGTTGTCTGATCCGTTCTGGAGGGTTCCCCTTCCCTCAGGCTGCCTGGGAAGGAGCTGAGCTGTGCTACACAGGCCAGGCAGCTCATCCAGGAGTGACCAGTGATCCTGTCCTCCACTCTGACTGGTCTCAGTGGGGCAGAGCCCAGCCCAGAGGTACCTCTAAAGTCCCTTTCCACTGAAGGCACAAGGAATTGACATCAAAGTTTTTGGCTTCATGGCCCATTTTGGGGCTGGTAAAGTTAAACCCTTGATGACAGGATGGTTCTGAGATCAAATCCACCCCCTAGGTGGGATTCCCAGTTTTTCCTGTTTGAGCAATTAGCTTAAACCAGAGAACAAAGCCTGGGACCTCAACCAGAAAGCAGGGCTCCATTCCCTCCCCTCTGGGTGCCACTGGATGGTACACAGGAGGTAGGAGAGCTCACAAACTCCTCCAGGCTTTCCCTACACAGAGAGCATGACTCCAGGAAGGCATTCCCAGCATCTTCCCAAACAGGCAACAGTGTGAACATGCTGCAAAGTACAACTCTGCAACCCCCCAGGAGGATGCACGACAGCACTGGATGGGCAAAAACATCACTGCGCTCCACTGGAAGCCAGAACTGTGCACAAGGATGAGGGATGGATGATGCTTACTGGGAAGCTCTCAAATTATTGCAAGAAATATGTTCTGGGCCATGACATGGAGTTCAGGCAATGCCAAAGCAGCTGCAAGGAATGTGTTCTGGAAAGGGATTTTCTTCAGCAGGAGCACTTTGTAAGGAAACAACAAAACAGCAACCGAAATCATCACATCACTACAGACTACCCAGATCGTCAGGCACTGAAATGCTTTGCCATTCAAGCCAGTAAAGTTACTCACATGCTTAAGCATTTGGCAGGACAGAATCCCCAATTTGTTAACAGCAATTTCTTTTGAAGCATTAACACCAGACATGAAAATAATGAAGCTATGCTACCAAACAGAAAATATTCCAAATGGAAAATGTAGGTGAAAAGATCTGTAGTTCGACTTGCTTTTACAACAACACAGAAAAGCTCTTACATGTATTTTTAGAATATCTAAGGTGTTAGCATAACTTCTTCTAGAAAAGGCTACTAATGCGTATATTTGGGTTAGTGACAGAGAAGTCAGAAAAACACAGCTTCTAAATATTCTTTTATGTTAAAAAACTAGAAACAAATAGCCATTATGGAGCAAACTCAACAGGAAAGCCATCAAGCCACAACTGAAAAAAGCTGAAATCAGCCTCTCTACATTTTTCAAGGAAGGCATGACATTGCTGAATGGCAAATTCTTATAATTTGGTACTTCACTGTTAAGAGGAATTGTTACTGCATTAACTGCATAATGGGAACAGTCCTGACAAGAAAAATATGACCAGGTTTTACTTTCCATTAACCCTTCCCAGCCTGGACATGTCAGTGTGCAAGTCCATGTCAACCACTGGAGAGAAACTGTGCTGGAAGGTGTGTAAGAGCAGTGCAAGTGTGGGGGGCTTTTTGGGGGTGAGGAAGGTGCCTTCCATGAACTGAATGCTCTGGCCCTTGCTGTGGCACTGGCACACGACACCCCCTGGGCACCTGAGTGTTGGCATCTCACACCTTTGTCACTGGGCCCTCTGCTCAGGCTGCTTTGGAGGAGGGAGGAAGCATTACTTGTTTTGCAGACAAGGTCCAATTTACGAAGTTAGTGAAGTATTTGAAGGTGCAGATACGTGTCTGAGGGACTTCAGAATGCTTTTTTCCATCCTGTCAGGCACTATCTACACGTTAAATCTTCAAGAGGCCTCTGACAATGTGACCCACGAGGTAACCCAGTGTGTGGGTCTGGTTCTATTCCCACCTGACAGAACTCTGCTCCAGCAGAGCTCCTTGGGAGAAGTGCAGTGCAGGTGGGAAGAGAAACAGACCAAGTGGGAATCACCTGAGTTAGAAACCTGCACCTTCTGCCACACCAGGTGTCACAGGCAGCACTGGCAGCAGCTCCAGCCGTGCCCCTAGCGAAGCTCTGGGTCCCCAATGTGCCAGGCTGGGAAGGGTTAAAAGCGGAACGGAGCGCCAAGCTTTGAACTAGACAATTCTTGGAAGTGTTCTTTCGTACCTTTCTTTGTCATCTTTACTAAGAGATGAGTCTCGTTTATCTACATCTCTATCTCTGTCATGAGCTGCAGCAGATGAACTGCGCTCCAGCTCTCCTGGCTTCAGCCAGGGCGGAGGGGTCGGGAACGAAGGAGGAGTTCGGTGCAGTCGGTTCCAGGGCTCGTGAGGGTTGCTAAAGCTCTGCATACTGGGGCCATCCTTGTGGCCGAACATTGAGTTGGGTGCTGAAATGGTGAAGTGGAAAACAAAAAGGTTTAAGAAAAAGGTATGCTCTAGTGAAGGTACTTACCAAAACAACTTTTACAGCACTCAGAGTTAAAATGAATACATATTATTGGGAGCTGGAAAAGGAAAGGAAATTAACAGAGATTCATTAGAGGGTCTCATTCCTAACAAATGGGCAGGCATCTGACAGCTCTTTTAATTGGAAAGGGGGATGCTCTGTGGATAAAATTGACAGGGGATGAAGGAGGAAGATAAAAGTGGCAATGATCATTATTCCAGATATTTTGGAGACATCAGGAAATGACCATTATGCACACTATAAAGAATGGAACTTGTTGCATTTGATCCTGAACCAAAACAAAATCATACGTGATCAAAATCATGCCAGAATTGAAGTATGGAGAAAGAGAGTGAGTTTTAAAAGGATGGTCTTTCGTGACTGGCCATATCTAGAGAAATGTTGATGATCCTGGACTAATAAATGCAGATTAGTGATCTTTGCCAGGCACATGGCCTGGATTACTGGTGAGAAAGTAAAAACAAATGTTTCCATCCCTAGCAAGGGATGCTGCACGCATTAACTATTTCTGAACATGCAACAAACCCATGGGAAATTTCACAGACACTCAGAGGTTCTATATTTTTACATTTTTTAAAATAACCCATGTAATGGTGACATTTAGCACCACGCTGAACCCAAACCATTAAGCAATTAATAACAACGATTTACTGATGAGCGAAAAAGGTCGCTTTCCTAATTCCCACCTCTTAGCGGTACGTGGTCTAATCAAGTGGTAAAACAGAGAGCCAAGAGCCCCCAGTATTCCATATCCTGAATTCCCCAGCACGAGAGGAGGCCAAGCAAAGAGGTACTCACTGACTGTGGGGTTGCCGAGCCCCCCGAAGGCGTTGCTGCCCACGGCGGTGAGGCCACTGAAGGACGCCGGCCGGTTGAAAGGCTCTGCAAACCAACACAAACAGCTCAGGCTCCCTGCAGGCTGGCACTTCTCACAAAGCATTACTGTGTTATCCCATTCTGCATTCCACGGCTGTGCCCATCAGCAGTGGGGGAACATGGTCCTCCCACGGCACAGCTCTGACTGGCAGGGCTTGGGTTTGTTCCTGTGAGGGTCTACCAGAAAAACCTCCTCTTCAAAGAAAAACAAAGAGGTTAAAATTTACGTGGCACTTCGTTTGAAACCTGCAAACATGTCCAGTTTGACTGTGTTTTATTCCCTTCCAATTCAATTCCATGGTCTTCCTCAGGAAACCTCCCTCACCAGTCAGACTGTTATTAACTCTGGCAAGTGTGCTCCAAACACCCTTGGGCCACAGCTCCCAAACCAGAGCCAGGATATAAATAAACTGGCCCATCACACTGATAGGTTGTGCTGACCTGACCATTCTGTAACTCCCTTGGTATTTACTGCTGATCTTACATGAAAAACTAGTGTGGACTGAAAATGCTGGAGCAATTCTCTTAGTAGTTAATGTATTCAGGCTACAGGAAAGTCATATGAAGCAAATTCTCCCTTTGTTTGGAGCAGTCTAACAGTTTGGATGAAGCCACTTCTGATAAAGAACAGCAAAGAGAGAAGGAAGCCCAAATCCAGGATTTTCTAGAGGCAGCAGAGTGCAAAAGGACAAACCTGCATTGTGTGTCTGCTTTATCAACTTAGTGACCCTCCCAAATCTGCCCTATGCCAAATAAAAAGCCAATTGAGTGTCTTGATCTTGGGTGCTCCCATGAGGAGCAGACCACCCTGTTACCACAGCAGGAGGTGTGAAGGGAAATAATAACCTCTGGTCACTTGGGTGGTTCTGGTTTTAAATATGTATTCACCAGTTTTCACTAACAGACACACCTGAGGCCAGATCACAAGATTTTATGGATATATTTTCCACTCACTTTAATGGAAAAACAGACATCTAAGTAGGAGTTAGGAAATGAAACATCTCTATGATCCAAAGTCTTGACCTGAAGGCATTTTTTGGACATAACTCCAGTGAAACCCAACCAGCCCTGTCACTCCTCTCCTCTAACACCCAGACTGCTTCCAGAAGCATTTCAAAAACAGAAGTATTTCAAAACATGCTGTCAGTGACACTGTTATGTGTATTTGGAACTGCTACCTGGGTAATGACTAAAATTAGATGGCTAGAAGGTGCAATTTGTAAAGATTAAGCAAGATACTCCCCATGGGAAATCCAGAGTGGTCGCTGAGTAGTTGCAGAGCAAACCTACCTAAGTGAGCAGCTGGGTTGAGGAAGTTGCTGTGGTGGGGTGGTGGGCCAAAGGGGGTGCCAGCTGGATGCCCCCCACCTGCCAAAACAAAGCACAGGGGGTGAATTCCAGGCAAAGGGACCTGCTGTGCTCTGGGCTGGAGCAGCATTTCTGAAGGGGCTGCTCAGTCAGCCCAGATTTCTGTGCCCTGCGTGGGGCTCCCACTCAGCCCCTCATGCAAACAGCAGCTGCTTTTCCAAACAAACTCCCAGTTAAAGGGGTGGGAGGGAATGAATGTTTCATTGTGGAAAAAAAAAAAAAAGAAAACACATGTGAAATACAGCTTATTTCCAACATCTCATCAACATGATGCACCAGACATCACTCTGTGAAGAAATGTTTCCCCATTTACCACCTGTAAATACCCACAATATTTCAGCAGGTTGAGCTTTTCTTTTAAAAGCATGCAGAATAATTTTAAAATATTTAACAATAGACTAGAATAACTCTAAAATATTTATCAGATAGACTAATAGTCCCTGGCATGTCTTGCAGAGGGTTCATAAGCCAAAGCATATGGGAAATTCATGGCAAGGATTAGCATTGTAATGAGCACAGAGCAAGGAGGGGATTTCACTTCTCAGGACTCACTGGCTGTGGAGAAGAGAGTCGAGGGCCGGGCCAGGTCATGGGGGTGGTGGATGGCTCCGAAGAGGCTGGGGCCTGGTGGCCTGCTCAGAAATTCTGGTTTCAGGCCAAAGTCCAGCTTGTGTGGATCAGACTGCATCTGTTTCTGAAAGGGAAAAACAGCATTTGCAAGAGACTGTCCAAAACATAACAGCAAAAGGCCCTTTCTGAGTGATGGGGGTGTGGCAGTTCATTCATACTGATGTTTTAACAGGAATATTATTTTTTGGCACCCTGAGCATGGGTGCACAGCTGTTTTCCTGGAAGGGAGATCTCAGGCAAAGAAGGAAAAGCTCCTGCCTATTTCCTGCAAATGTCTCCAGTGTTTTCACATCTGTTCACATCCCCCCTCTGGGGTGCTCAGCACAGACCTGCCTTCAACCATAAAAAGCTCTGAGGAGGCCTCAAACACTTGCTGAGCTGCAAGAATAGGTCTGTCTTACAGAATAGGTCTGACATTTCCATTTGTCTTACAGTAATAAATGGCAATGCTAGTTTGGCCCTGATGCCAGGTGGGCAGGTGTGTTAAAAGCTGTGCCAGGCAGAGCTGCCCCTCTGCCCAGGGCTCCCTTGGCACAGAGCAGCCAACACACAGCAGAACCCTGAGTTCATCTGTGAAGCTGCCACCCAGAAACCCTGGATGAAAAAAGTGAACCAGAGGACAGATGCAGAGTGTCTGAGTCTAAGGCACTGCAGCCCCATTTTGGCTGCTCACACTCCAAATTCCAAGGGCTGCATGTCCCTGTCTCTATTGACATGGGGGAGAACCAGCAGCCTCCCTTCTGTAAGGGGAATGTGCTGGGGTGGTTGGATTGTGACTGATGAGGGGGTGAAGGGTGGGCTCCTCTTTGTGCCACATCCTCACTCAGTGGTGCCTGTCTCAGTAGTTTCACAGAATGAAGGAAGAGGAAAACCAAATTCCCAATGACCTGTACTCCCTAAACACAGACTGTTGATTAACTGTGCAGGTCAGCTGAAAGGGTTTACAAATGGGTAACACTGAACCAGGAGACCTGAACAGGAATTCTGGAGCAAGCCATGCTTTATAAATCAGTATTTAATGCTGTGCCAGCCCGGAGTACAGACTATAACAATGATATAAATATGCATATTAAAAAGTTATGAGCAAGTTAATGTGCATGCCTAGGAGCTGTTTTTCAAGTGTTACTAACATGTCTAGGTAGTTAGAACAAAAAAAAGGCAAAGAAAAAAGACAAGAAAGTAAAAAGAGAAGGAAAGGCATTATCTATGGCTGGAGATAAGGGCCTGCAAGAACACTGGAAGGGCAAGGATGGCCAGGTTAAGGTCATGTCTTTTAAGAAAGCGACACTGAAGTGCTTTAACAGTTAAAAGAAGTTCAGAAAATACAAATGCCTCAGCTGAAGCCTGTGTGCCAGATTTTTATGCTGTGAACTCCTTTTATTCTTCTTTTTAACAACCAAGTTATAAACCCCTGACAGGCATTACTCAGAATAGCAAAAGCTGGCTGAAGTTTAATTGCAGCCATATGAACGGTGCTGTTCTAAATAATGAACAAATCTCTGCCTGAACAGGAACAGGAGTGTCATGGATGTGTTAAGAGAGTTTTGAATGTGTTGGGTTACCTTAAAATAGCACCAGAAAAACACAGAGAGCTTTCTTTTCCCCCCCAGCTGCTGTTCAGGAGAGCACCCCCTTTGCTGCCAATCCTCACCAATGCATCTCAAGGCCAGAAAACCTGTAACACCTTCACTTGGTGCCTGCTAAAATCAGTGTAAATGTCTGCACTGCTGTGAGATCGGGCCACAAGGTCTTTTCTAGAAGAGAGAGGGCCAATTATGGGGCATAAATGCTCTCCTGAGCAGTGGGCAGAGTAAGGAGGAGTGTAAATCTGCCCTGGGCAGCCCTGCCTTCCCCTGCAGAGCTCCCCGGGGTGCACAAAGGTTCCCCAGCTCTGGCTGCAGAGGTCCAGCCAAGCAAACAGCATCCACAGCTGCATGCAATCCTTCCTGAGGTCAGGAAGGTTGGGTTTTAAAGTTTCTCATCTTGCCTGCTCCTCCAGTGCCTGCTGTTGCCCTCTGCAAGCAATTACAGGGCCAGGGAGTGGCAGAGCCTTGCCCACTGCACAGCCAGGCTGGTGGCACTGCAGCACACTGGGAATCCCTGAGCACATCTGCTTTATCTCCTATTCCGTGGGCAGGCAGCATCTTCAGCTTGTGCAGAAGAAAAGGCAGCTTCCCAACCAGGGGTTAGAAGGAGAAATCATCCTGGATGAGCCTTCAGGCAGAGATTTCACCCTTCGTGGCCACACTGGGGGAGGATGTGATCCCTCATGTCCCACCCCCAGGGACACAACTCGCCTCACTGACTCCACACCAGACCTCATTTTTTGACTGAACTGAGATAGTGGAACACATTTCTCAATTATTCTTGAAATTATCATCATGCACAGCCTCAAAAAGCCAAGTAACATCATTTCCTGCACTTCTGGGCTTTATTGCTGTGGATTTTTTAACATGCAAGGTAGGAAAGGATTAGGTAAAAGAAATGGCTGCATGAAAATGGCATTTACTCTGAGTTATAAATACAGTGGTATGACCTCTCTCTGAATATCAAATCAAGGAAGATTCAAAGGACATAGACAGCATGGGAATAATAATTTCATTTCAAGAAAATACCTTTTCAATAAAATAAAAAAAAAAGGACATATAACTCTCTAGGTCTATAATCTTGTCTTTTTTGATAATGGGAAGATGAATGAAGATCACTAGCAGGGGAAACATAAGGAAGCAGAGAAGAGAGATATGTCTGCTGCAGCAAATTAACCTGTCAACCTTGGTTAAAAGGGTTATTTTTAAACTCTATTAGCTGCAGGTTTTGGTAGCTGTTCAACATTTTCATATTCTTAGAGCAATACCTTATACAACTCAATTCACACACAGACTGCAAAGGGCTGTGGGTTCCCTGGTAATTTTACTTTCTAACACAAGTTATTGACTCCTGAAGTACAAAGAGTGAAGAACAACCTGTCCTGACTTTGTGAAAAACTTCAGGAGCAACACAGGATTTTTCAGTGAGGAGTGCAGTGAAAATGCTATGAAGACACTTTCACAGAGTCCATGGTGCCATGAAAATACAACAGTGAGAATGGAAACACCCTCACTATTACATGAATAAATTGTTTTTCTCTGACTTTTGTTTCAGGAGAACCAAAACTGCCCATGGCCCTTACCCCTGAAGTCTCAAAGCTTCAAAATAACAAAGGAAGGATTTCCATCCCTTAACTTTCAGTGCAATGAGGCAGTGTCTGACAACCCAACATCTCCTGAGGGGCTGTGTCTGCCTGAGCAGCCTGGACACACCCAGGGCCAACCTCCAGCCAGGAGATGGGTTGGGAAGGAAAACTGATGGGACCTGGTAAAGCATCTGAGGGACAATAAAAACCTGCCTGTGCCTTCTCCTGCCCAGGAACATGAACAAGAGGGATGGGGTACACATGACTATCTTCTCCAGACTGGAAGAAATTCCATCTTACTTTGTGTCCTCAGCCACAAATAAAGGCAATGTTGTAGGTCACAGGCACACCCATTTAGCTCTTCCCAGCTACAGACTGGTGGTTATTGCCCAAGATCTGCTGTCCTGGCTCCCAGGAATGCCAGGCACTCCATGGGGACTCTGCCTTTAGGTTTCCATTCCAACACACTCACTCTCTGCAATGGAGGGTTATGCCATGATGCTGTGCATGGTTCCTTTACCAGGGCACTGGCCATGGCACAGAACTGCTCAAGTGAGACACAACCCCTCCCCCTCCCAGGCTGCATCATCCCAAAATGCCCCAACACTGACCTTGACCTTCTGTTGGTGGTGGTAGATCTGCCAGGCAATGTGGACGTGCATAGCACACCATTTCCCAGGTTTCTGGAAAACAAAAGACATGAATCAGTAACTTTCATAAACTATCCCAGTTCTACACCCATTCCCAACCCTTAGCCCAGCCTGGTTTGGTCCAGGATATCCCCACACCAAGACAAGTGAAAGCAAAGGGTGTCCCTTCAGAGCCTTCCCTCTCCATCCTCCTGGGAAACCAGAAGTGCAAAGACTTTGTCCCTTGCTAAGAAGTTTATCTGGACACCCAGGAATGCTCCTGCTCTACACACTCCTGTAATCCTCTGATGTCACTGAGGTCATTCCCAAGACAGGCATTTCCATCAAAAGACGAAAATTAAAGCGGTTTAAAAGGTCACTCCAGTTTTCAAAATTCATCTGAACCTCTCATATCATCACTGGTCTGCACCTCCAAAATTTTAGCTCATAAATGTACTGAAAACACTGGAGGTCACTCAGTTCCCTCTGTTTGGGAGAGTCTTTGCATCCTTCCTGCCACCACTGGGAGGAGAGAGGGAGGTTAAAACCAGAGTGTTTGTCACATTTCCTTGTTGATTCTGAACTCCATTTCCAGCCCAGCTGGAAACTCTGCCTGAGAAAGACTCACTGAGGATATACTTTTCCCAATTTTGTTACGTAGGGGTCTGTAATTAACTGCCCAACTAATGATTCCTGCAGATTTAAAAATCATCACAGGAACACAAGAATTACTTGTAAATTAAATGTTTTACAAACTGTGGAACATGGCCCACCTTCTATTTCTAGGCGTGTATCAACCAATAATTAAGTCACAAAAAATGAACCCCACCTCACACACAGAGTCCCCTAAAAATTTGGCTAATTCACAACTGGCTGTGCCAGTGATTTTGTAAATTCACTTGGTTGGCTCAATCAAAATCTAGATCTTCTTCTTGAATACACTGAAAAATCACCAAAAAAACCTTTTTGGGTGACATAGACTGGATCTTTAGATCCTTATTCCTAAAATATTTTGTGTTTGAAGTGGAATGTCTGCCTGTACTGGACAGTAAATACTTGGGTGGGATGTACCACACTGAGTAACACTGAAAACACCCAGGATATAATAAAATGCAAAATCCTTGAGAGTGCAGTGACATGACAGGGATCACTGCTGGGATTTGGCTCAGGAAATGACAGGATTATCACTCTTTAAACTCAGGTGAGGGGCTGCATGGGAAGAGCAAAACTCCCAGCTCTGACACTCTGTCTGTCCCTGAGTGACCACAAGCTGCAGGACTGACCAGTGTGATGTCAAACACCCCAGATGACCCAGGACAGCCCTGATGTGCAATTATTCTGCTGCTTCAGCCTGGTGGGACCCAGAAGAGCTCGACAAACTGGAGCACAAGAAGATTTCTTACCCTCAACATGGGCCTGAACGGATCTGTCAACTGTGAAGAAGAAATGACAGCTTGGTTACATGCCTGCCACTCAAACAATCGCTCTAATTAACAAATCTGTACTGCTTCATTAAGAGAGGAAATTAAAATGATGTCATTTTACTTTCAAATGAAGCCCTTTTGGATAATAATTAGTCCTTGTCCCCCGTGCCTGTGGCTCTCCCCCTTGGCTGTGCTACCTGCCTCTTGACAAAGAACTCCCCAAGGCTCACCCAGGGCACGGTGCCCTCTGCCAGCAGCTCTCAGTTGGTGATTTAATGCTACAAAAATGCTGCTTCACTGGCAAACTCTGCTCATGGCAAGGCTGGAGAGCAGAGAGGGCCCCCTTTTCCACACCTTGGTCCCACAGATTGGGTTGGAAGGGGCTGGAATGGCGTGGCAGCTCCTGCACATCCCAGAGTGTCCATCCCCAGGTCCCTGCCTTGTGCCTCCCAAGAGCCCCCACCCAGTGACTGCCTGAGGTGTTCTCTGCCACCAACATGCATTGCCTTAGTTGTTTTCACACTGCAACAGATGTTGGCAAACAGGGGCTGTATCAAAACCCAATTTTCTCGTTACTATTTTTTATGTGGCCTGTGGGGTTTTTTTAAAGTGGATTATTTACTTATTCTCCTTTTTTTGCTCATATTTCATCAATGAATGCTGGAAAATAAATTCAATTCATTGGGTATTGCTCATTTGGTTTGGATTTTCTGCTTTGAAATGTAGTCCTAAAAGAGATTTATAGGTGTAAAAGGTACTTAGCAGAGGCAGTGATGGCACAATGCATCATCTTGAAATAATCGAAACTCAAGTTGAAAGGGAACATAAAGCTAAATGGCTTCATGATGGGAGACTCTAGTTATCTCTGCAATTAGATACCCAAACAAAACCAGGGCTCCTTTTGGTGGGAAGCTCAACTACAGCACCAACTGCAAGCACTTGGCACAACCCAAGGAAAACAGCTCTGCTGGGCTTTAAAGTGAAGCCACGGCAGAACAGGGAATTCCAAGGAGAGCTCCTCACTGCTTTTGCCAGAATTCTGCTGGAAAGGTGTCTGGGGGATGTTCCTCACTGCAAACCATGCCCATGAACTCACACACACCCAGGGCAGGGACCAATGAATGCTGTGCACATCCTCTGGAGCTCAGCAATGCACAGGCACCGAGTGATCAATAAAGGGCCTCTGTATTTCACTGGGGCAATCAATGCGACAGCATCCCAGGGAATAACTGCCATTACCCACATTAAAAACAATTACAGAGCACAAACACAAATCTTGGATAGGTTGGTGCAATTCCACCTTGAATTGAGCTTTTATGCCTTTAGCCCTGGGGCTGTGAGGGGAGAGCTGCCAGCAAGGAGGGAGCTCTGCCCTCGCACAGGAGCTGTCTGGAATTGTTCCCATACAACTTCTCTAGTCTTGAAACAGCTCAGACAGCTGGAGTTTTAGGATGTTAATTTGGACACACTGAAGATGGCAGCTCAAGGTTTTCAGGAGGAACAGCTTTACTTGAGAAAAATCAACCATTTGTTACAGACCCGTGGATCTTTCTGTAGAAGGGTGTGTGGGACTGTCCCAGGTCTGGCTGCAACATCAATGGGATTGGAAGTCTAGAAAGAGCACAGGGACAGAGCATTAATGAGTGACACAAGGCTTAAAAGGGACAGAATGTGAAATACAATAGTCATCATTACCACTGTTTAAGCAATGGAGATCAACTTTTTAAGGGGGAAGGGAGAACCATCTCAATTCATTTAGTAATATATCTGTTATCATCTCAATTTGCAAACTTCATTGTGCACCAAATACCTATTACTTTACTCCAAAACAATGAGGGGACAGTGACTATTTACACTGGAAAACCTTTCTCTTTCCCTGCTCAAGGGCCTCAACTCCATCCACAGGAATTGTCACCACGTGGATACCAGGGAAAGGTAAGATCCAGTTGGAAAAGAATTCAAGCTTTCCCCATGATTTGAATGTAAAAAGTCAGTTAATAAAACAAAATGCAGCTTTGTGGAGGAAAAAAACCCCCAAACAAAAAAATCCCCCCCCCCCCCCTCCATTTAGACAGAGCTTCTTCCTATGTTAAAATGAAGAAAATAGAAATCAGCTCCAGCATAACTAACAATTAAGTACCAGAGCTGTTAACAGTCTGATTACCATACAGATGAAGAATCCCACTAATGAACTGCAATTTACATATTCAGTCATTAGAGTGGATGGGCCAATTTAAGGAAGAAGGTGTCTCCTCTGCAGAATTCCAGTCCTGATTTCAGTCTTTGGCAGCAAAGGCTACAGACTGTGCCTTCCTCCCACCGACAAATAAAGAGTGACTCCATGAAAACAAAGGCAAAACCCCCTGAACTCCTCACATTTGTCTCTCCCAGCTATGACATGTGAGAGTTAAATCAGTGCTCTGCACTATGGTAGAGCTGGGAGCTAATTATGGAAATGAGTAAACAATAATGATCACCATTTCTTAAAATCCTGATTATTGCATGACCTTTCATTAATGCACAGTATCTCACAACTAATTACATTGCTTCTAAAGTGAACTATGCCATAATATACATAATTTAAAAAAAAATGTTGGTAGCTGTATCTGAAACTAATGAGAAATAACTTCTCTCTGTAGTAAATGTGGAAAAAGCCAATTGTGCCCTGTGGAATTGAGGTGTAACTCAGCCCTAACTGCTCCAGGATGGGAAGCACAACCTGCCCCTGCCCCTGGCCTGGCTCCTCAGTGGGTGTGAGCAGGGACAGGCAATTCCTGCCTTACCTTGGGTTGGAAAGCTCCTTGCAGTGATCCAAAGGGGCCCGTGGGAGGAATCATGGGAGGAATCCCTGATACAGCTGGAGGGTAGGAGTGAAACAGCTGCAAAGGAGAGAGAAGAACATCAGTGGCAGCTCAGGGCACAGCCAGGACAGGGAGAACAGCCCTGCCAAACAGCAGGGAAATGGCACATGGAGCAAACGGAGGAGCATCCAAGTGATCCCCTTGCAACGATGTTAGTTCAAGCAGTCCATGAGATGTTCACAGATGTCATGATGTTTCGAGCTTAAAAGCAGTTCCAAACCCAGGCAGCCTGAACCTGTCCCTGCATTAGCCCAGCAGAGCGGGAGACAGACCTTGTTCCCTTCAATTATTAATTTTTAAATTGGAGAGAGGTTTTAAATGGTTTCAGTCTGCGAGTCGTTTCCAGAGAAAAGGCAGAATCCTGACTTGAATAAGACTCAGAAATCTGCTGTTTAAGTGGAAAAAACCCTGACGAGTTCTAGGATATTGTATCATTAAAACTCCATTAGGACATTGGGATTTTAATGGGGTCTGTAGGAAATGAGGAAAATATGCACCATTCTTACTTCATTAGCCTGTCTGAGAGGATATCCTGCCACATCTAATATTAGCAGACAGACAATCTGATTTGTTAAAAATCAGTATTTAAACAAATTGTTAAGGCAGAACCCTCCAAAAAATGTAGGGTAATTTTTTATAAGGAGAGACTGCTAAGCACAAACCCAGTGCCCTCAGTGTCCCAAGCGTTGTGTTCGAAGGGAATTTAGGAAAAAACACAAAAGGCTGCCCTGTACTAGTGCAGACAAACCCAAGGGTGACAAGCTGGAGAGGGACTTTGGACAAGGGTTTGGAGTGACAGGACAAGGGGGAAAGGCTTCAAACTGCCAGAGGGCAGGGTTGGATGGGATATGGGGAAGGAATCCTTCCCTGGGAGGGGGGGCAGGTCCTGGCACAGGTTGGGCAGAGAAGCTGTGGCTGCCCCTGCATCCCTGAAGTGTCCAAGGTCAGGTTGGACAGGGCTTGGAGTACCCTGGGCTGGTGGAAGGTGTCCCTGCCCATGGCAGGGGGTGGGATGGGATGGGCTTTAAGGTCCCCTCCAACCCAAACCACCTTGGGATAAAGCACAACATCCCACTCTGAACTGGCTGTGAATCTTTTCCTCACTGCTGTACCAGATTAACTTGCCCAATTCCATGGAAATCCTGGGATTACACCCCAAATTGCTGTGTGGTGGGAGCTGGGGAATCAAAGCCCCACACCCCAAACACACTGTCCCTGTGGGAGCCCCAGCCTGAGGGATGGTGCCAACCCCACTGGCAGTGGGCACAGGAACCCACCACCCTCCCTGCCCGACACACACCCCGCTCTGAGCTGGTCACACTCAACCTCCTGGTTGCTACTTTTAAGATCAAATAAATGAGTTAATGGCCAATTGAACAGAAGCAGGACTGGGCAAAGGAAAAGACTGGACAGGAAGGGCAGGAAAACACAGAAAATCCCATCCCAATAAATCAGTGGCACAAGGTTTTGAAGGATTTGGTTATGCCAGGCATACCCATGTGCTTGTCTTCATCTTTTTGCCTTCCACGAGCTTATCTTGCAAGTTCATTTATCCACATTATATTCACTGAACACTGAGAAAGTCTTTCAGTATTTCAGAGGTATCAGAAGATTTCCTCAGTTTATCAACCCTCCGTTCATAACGTTGCTGCTGTTGTTTTTAATTCTATTTAATTTGGACCTGCTCCATCCAATGGTGCAGAAAACATTTTGAGATTTAGCTGATAGTGAACTGCAGGCATTTGAGAAATCATTAAGAGACACTTGTCCTCATTTACAATAACTTTTAATGAGTAAAATGTGCTTTAAATCCTCCAGTGTCTTCTGCATTTAATTCTCTGTGTAATGGACTAATTCTAAATGATGGAAAAAGACATAATACTTCGTATTCTATTGGCTATGACTAATAATAAGGAATTCTTTCCTTAGAGTTTTATAACAACTTTTAAGTTAATTAAATGTGACCTTTCCTCAAGGGCAGAATTATTAATAAAATATAAATATTATATCTCCATGATCTCTTTGGATCAGTTTAAATCCTTCCAGCTTTCAAAATACATCTTTCATAGCCAGTGCTCCCCTCTCGCTCAGTATCCCTTCTCTTTAGAGCTTTCCAGCTTTCCTCAGGGAGCACCACAGTAACCACAGCTTTTCTTGGCCAGGTGTGTGCAATGGTCATCTAGATCTGGTTGTGCTAAAAGAGGTTCTAAAATCAAAGAACTGATTTCAAACTCAACACCAGCCTCTCTGTGAGCTGCATTCCGTGCTCTGCAGCAGATGGATTCTAACCTCAAACACACCTTGTTCACCTCCAGAGTTCACTGACACCCCCTGCCAGCTTTTTTTAAGGTACCCCAAATCCTGGTGGGGGTCTGCAGTGGGAACTCTTGTCCCTGGGAAAAGGGCTGGACACTGTCTCTGTTCCTCCTGCCCTGTGGGGAGCTGCAGCCTTTGGAGCTGCAGCTGCTCAGGGTGCTGATGGAGCAGGTCCTGTCACACAGGGGGATCCCTGGGACCCCACCTTAGTGCAGTGTGACCTGTCCCCACCACGGTGACCTCCTGCCAGCAGCTCCCCCAGCATCCCCCAGTGGTCACTCCCAAGTCCTCTCTGCAGGGAAGGCAGAGGAGGCACAAGGAGCAGGTCTGGCCAAGGCCCCCAGCAAAGCTCCCTGGCTAAAGGAGAACAGCCTTTCCTGGCTTTAAAGGGTGATGCTGTGACCTTTGCAGTGCAGGGAACTGCCAGATTTATAAGATACGATGTCACTGAGCTTGAACAGCAGATACAGCTGGCAATTCTGCAATATTTCCTGTATTACATGTCGACTGCTGTGCTTTATTTGCCTTTAATTCATGTACCTATCTCCCAGTCATGTTCCTGCTTGGATCAACATGCCACATTGATGACAATACATCTTCTGAATCCACATAAAACTCAGCAAATTTTGCAAAGGGTGATGCAAATGAGCAGCATTACCCTTTGGAGGGAAGGTGATTAGCACAGGCTTCAATGATTGCCCAACACTCCTGGAGCTCTGAGCCTGCAAACACCCCCTCCCAGCTGAAGTTACTCCAATGAAGTGTCAGAAAGGCCCAGGACTATCCAGGTGCAGGACAGGCTGTGAGCAGGGATGGTGTTTGATCAGGACAGCAGAAAGCACCACCCCATCGTCTTTACCAGTTTTTTTTGCCCAGTTCCACTTCTAAGCAAAACCAACACATAAAGCCAAGTGCTTTGCAGGTTTCTGAGTGCTGATGCAGTACTCCTCCCATCAAAATTGGATTTAGAAACTCTTGCCATATTCAGTCTGGTACCTGCCTCTGCCAACAGGATGGAGGAAATGCAACCCAGATTTCAGCAGCAAATGAATCAGTAGATTCAAACCCTCAGGAGCAGAAGCTTTACACTTAACTGGAATATTAAAAATCAGTTCATCTCAGTAAGTAACATTTTTGGTAGCTTAGATAAACACATCTAGTGTTTAGCTGGAGTCATTTTGCTGTCATCAAAACAGAGCTTTCAAAACATAACAAGCCCGGTGGATCAGCTGTGCCTTTGAAATATGAAGAGTAAGACAGGTTTTCAGATTTTATCAAACAAAATATGATAGATTAGGAAAACTATTAGATTACCTATCCCCGGAGGGTTTGTATGAATAGTTTGTCAGTTCATTTCAAGTTTCTTAGGAAAAATATCAGCCTAAGGGCTTGTGGCACAACTGAAACACCGTGATGGGATCACTGCTCCCTCTTGCTCCACAGAACAGTCAGCTCTTCTGTCTCATCTTTTCACATCAAACCTGTCTCCAAATGGTGTATGAGCAAGAGATCTTTTGACTGGAAAAGCTGATACTGCATCTTTATCAGAAACAAGCACCATGAACACAAGCCTTCAAAAGCCAAAGCAACCAAGGACGATAATGGTAAATCCTGGAGTGATGATTAGGGAGAGATTGGACACTGTGCCATCGACTGAGTGGTGATCCCAACCCACCACAGCAAAGCAGTGAAGTCAGTTGGAAACAGAGCAATAAAACTCACACTGTGACGGTAGAAGGGGTCAACTTTTGTAGGGTATTTGTCAAACTGCAAAGGGATCAAAGCACAAACTAGTTACTCGATATTTCCTTGCCTTACTTCTGTTGGCAAAATAGAAGACAACTTCTCTATTATTTGGCAACCAACAGAGAAGAAAAAAATACGCAGAAAATTAGTTTCCAATGAAACCTTTTGGGCTTTTTCCTTCTCCAAAGCAAATCAAGGTGTTTCCAAGGCAGGAAAAGGGAGGAGGTTCTGGAGTGCACACTCCAAGCACCCTCAGCTCCCATCCTGCCACCTGACCCTGTCACTGGCGGGGCTGTCACGGGGAGGGCAGCCCTGCCTGGGGACACCTGGGCACCACAGGCCTCCTGCCCCCCAACCCTGGCCAATTCTTACACTGTTCGGAACAAAGAATAGAGTTGTGCTCTACTTATCCTCACATTTCTGCCTGGGGTACGCACCATGGGCGGTGCTGGCGTCGGCATGATGGCAGTGGGTGGGATGGCGTGGGGGAAAGGCGTGAAG
This sequence comes from Campylorhamphus procurvoides, assembly GCA_013396655.1. Lineage (NCBI taxonomy): Eukaryota > Metazoa > Chordata > Aves > Passeriformes > Dendrocolaptidae > Campylorhamphus > Campylorhamphus procurvoides. The sequence continues at coordinate 48,873 of WBMV01000093.1, forward strand.
GTGTGCTGGTGTGTGTGTTGGTGTGTGTGCTGGTGCTGGTGCTGGTGCTGGTGGAACTCTGTCCTCAGGTAGGGCGGGGGGCCCAGCGAGGCCCCGCGATCCGCGCTCTGCGACGCCAAGAACCGCGTGTTCAGCTCCTGGCGCAGAAGGTCTTGTTCTGAAACACAAAACAACAGCAGGAACCCCCCGTGAGCTCCGGGACTTTTCCACACCTCATCCTACTCACTCTGCTGGCTGTGGTAGCAAAGCCCTGTTTAAAACCCTGTACAGGGTGAAAAGGCTCCCTCAGGTCTTCCCCAAAGGCCTCCATTTCCCCGTTCTCACCAAGCCTGTTTTCACATTCCTCTGAGCATTAACCCGAGGGTTCTCCCCAAATTTGTATGAACATGGGCACAGTCCTAAATAGGTGAGGAGGTACAAGTGAGCTGGAGTGAGCAAACAAGAGGCTGCTGCTGGTGTGAGTGCCCTGATGTACAAACTGATGTCACTCAAACATTGATGTTCCTCCATCTTCTTCCCCCACTTCCTTCTCAGTGACCTGGGCAGGCCCTGGCACAGGTTGGGCAGAGAAGCTGCCCCATCCCTGGGAGTGTCCAAGGCCAGGTTGGATGGGGCTTGGAACAGCCTGGGCTGGTGGAAGGTGTCCCTGCCCATGGCAGGGGGTGAGACTGGATGAGCTTTAGTGTGCCTTCCAACCCAAACCATTCCATGGTTGTATGATCTCCCCATATAAAAGAGTACAGATTTCCACTGAAAGTCTCTCCATCTCACCCCACACCATCGTGCACACCTCCAAGTTGAGCCCTGCTGTGTTCAGAGCCACTGCACAGGCTCCCTCCAGCCAGGGGAGCATCGCTGGGCTCACACCACAACTGCAGTGACCCCTTCACTAAGGGGGTCACGGATTCCCTGTGGGCACACTGGGGACTCCACTGCATTTTTACCATGGGTTGAACCAAACAAGACATGGAAAAAGCACAGCCTTCCAAAACCAGTGATTGCCAGGGCAGAGGAAAAGTCATTGGGTGTTTTTTGGCTTTGACAGGACTCAAACCCATTCAGCAAGGAGCACAGCCTGTCCCCAGCGAGGACACCAGAAGGAATTCCTCTGACCAACACCAGAGAAGGGCACAAGCCCCAGCAGGGCCACAACCACCTGTGGCTCTTACCTGAGTAAGTGCTCCCAGCGGGGTGTCCTGGCACCTGCAGTGTCCCCGAGGTCAGCGGAGGTGGCGGGGGCAGAGCGGCGGGAGGGGCAAACATATTGGGGTGGTGAGGGTGGGCAGGGGGCTGCAGGGAGGGTGGGAAGCTGTGCAGGGGGCTGTGGCTGGGCAGGGACAGCGGGAAGGGCGAGGCCGACGGGTGGTGGGACAGGTGGGCAGGGGGTGCCTGAGTCTTGGCAGGGGTGCTGCTTCTGCTGCTGCTGTGAACGAGAAGAGAAGCAATTAGGCTTTGGGTGGAGGAGAGGAGAGCTCCAGGCACACCCCACCCAGACCCACCTCGCACACCTCGAGGATTACAAACACACATTAACATTCCCACTGGGATCCTCCCTCCTCCCACCACCTGCTGGACCTTCTCTGGAATCTTTTATTTCCTGTGGTCCCTGCACACCAGCACCTGACACGTTGTCCCTCACAGTGGGAGGTTGGTGTTCTGTCCCCCAACAACACAGGATGACACACAAAGGAGTAATCAGCCCTGTGCATTCATTACTTAATTATCAGGTCCTTTCCACACGACTGCTTCTGATTCATGTTTTCAGGCAAATGAGGCTCAAAATCAGTGATCACTGCCTTAGTAAAAGTTTAATCTTTTTTTTTTTATATGAATTAGTGAAAGACTGCAGACAATGTGAAAAGAGGCTGAGTAGGCAACAAAAGATGTGCTTATTGTATAGTTAATGTCTCTCTCTCCCCCTAAAATATAGAGATACAGCAGTCAACAAAATATATATTAGGCATTACTTTGCTTGCAATTTTTCAGGTTTCTTTTCCTACTGATGAGCATTTAAAATATATTCATGTAGGGCTGAATTCTACTTGTCTTTCTTTCAAGTAACAACATGCTCCTATTGCAGTGACTTTTAAACACAAGCAATACCAGCTTGGTTAAAAATAAATCCACGTCTTAAACACCTCCATAGTCAACCCATGAAGCAACCCTAGTGCTGGTTCACCAGGTCTTGAAGGTCACCATCTGCCTCAGATGTGGGGAATGATGACATAGCTTAGAGTAGGGGAAACCTGAGGTCCCTGACTCAAAGAGACATCACAGGTTCCTATGAAGGTGTTGTTTAATCTCACTGCTCATCTTCAGAGGGGGTAACAAAAGGTGAGGCTGATCTCACTGGGGCCAGGTGAGAGAAAAACACCGAAGCCTGCAAAGTGTCATTAGTGCAGGAAAAATGAAACCCTGGTGTGTGACTGGTGGTGCTGGGCTGTGAGAGCTGCTCCAGGGCATGGCAGTGGCTGGAGAAATCAGGTATTTATAGGCATGGAAGGGTAAAATGGGCAGCCTTCAGGGAGCAGCCCAGCCTGCAGGAACTGGGATTTTCTTCCCCTGGTCTGTATTAGATAAAATCCCCAAGTATGACAAGCAGGAAAAGTAAAAGCTAATTTAAAAATCACCAGAGTTTATGGTATGGCCAGGGCAGAAACAGATGATCCTGGCTCATCTCAGGGTAGGAACTGAGGTTAAATGCACTGGGAAGTTAAATTACTTCCAAGGGGTGCCATGGATTGGATGAACTCTGGCAGAAGGTTTGGGGAATGATTCAATGGGAAATTGCTGTAGAGCCTCAGTGAGCAAAACTCCACTGTAGCAAATGTTAAAATTATAATAATATTCATTAATTGATATTATTAAAGAGTTGGAAAATAGAAGTAAGTCATTCCATGACCAGCCAACCCAAAAAGGTCAGGAGTCCTGCCAGTGCATGTTTTAAAGTGCCATGGTGAAGGGTCTGAGTGGCTGAGGGAGCTGGGGGAGAAAAGGAGGCTCAGGGGGGACCTTCTGGCTCTCCCTGTCAGGAGGGGAGCCTGGGAGGGTTGGGCTCTGCTGCCAGGTAAGAAAAGAGAGGAAACAGCCTCAAGTTGTGCCAAGGGATGTTCAGTTTGGATATCAGGAAAAATTTCTTCACTGAAAGGGCCGCCAGGTCCTGGCACAGCTGCCCAGGGATGGAATGGGATGTGCTGCCACTTGTCTCCCCTCCACCCCAGCATCCCTCTCGGGGCTTGGTCCAGCACCCCACGGGCAGTGCAGGCACAGTAACCCCGATCCACGTCCCCCTCCTCCTACCTGAGGCTGTTGAGGCTCAAACTGCTGCTGTTGTAGGCAGAGAGGGGCTGTGAGAGGCTCNAGGGGGATGTTGTCCAGAGGGATGTTGTCCAGATGGGTGCTGTCCAGGGGGATGCTGTCCAGAGGGATGCTGTCCAGTGGGATGCTGTCCAGTNTCAGGAGGGGAGCCTGGGAGGGTTGGGCTCTGCTGCCAGGTAAGAAAAGAGAGGAAACAGCCTCAAGTTGTGCCAAGGGATGTTCAGTTTGGATATCAGGAAAAATTTCTTCACTGAAAGGGCCGCCAGGTCCTGGCACAGCTGCCCAGGGATGGAATGGGATGTGCTGCCACTTGTCTCCCCTCCACCCCAGCATCCCTCTCGGGGCTTGGTCCAGCACCCCACGGGCAGTGCAGGCACAGTAACCCCGATCCACGTCCCCCTCCTCCTACCTGAGGCTGTTGAGGCTCAAACTGCTGCTGTTGTAGGCAGAGAGGGGCTGTGAGAGGCTCTGGGGGGCCGGGTGGGGCTGCACCGTGGGCAGGGCTGGGTGGGCTGGTGGCAGTGGTGACTGCG
>WBMV01000093.1:52774-91205 GCA_013396655.1 Campylorhamphus procurvoides
TGGGATGCTGCCCACCAGGGTGTTGCCCACCAGGGTGCTGCCCACCAGGGTGCTGCCCAGGGGGGTGCTGGCCAGGCTGGGGTGCCCGGGGAGACTCCTCGGGGGTCGGGGGCAGCGGTGGGGGCAGCGAGGGCAGCTCCGGGCGAGGGGCGAGCGTGGGGCTGGGGCAGTGGGTGGGCAGCGGCTCCGAGGGCGGCGGGGCCAAGGGCTGCGGGCCCTGGGCAGGACAGGGGTCTTTAGGCACCACGGGCTCGAGAACGGGGTCTTTGCTGCTGTCCTGGCTCTTCTCTTGACTCCTTTCTAGTCCTGATATTTTGGGGACAGCCGCGCCCCGAGCACCAGGGTCGTCATTTTCAGCGGGCGTGCCGACTCCCAACTCCTTATCTGCAACAGCAACAGAGAGCAGAGCTGGTCAAATGGGGGCCAAATGTACCTGCTGGGCCATCACACACTGGGCACTTCCATTTGGGTTTCATCAAGAATCGTCCATGCCAACGTGAAACCAAATCACAGAATATCTGGGGTTGGGAGGGACCTCTGGAGATCATCCAGTGACACCCCCTTGCCAAGGCAGGGTCACCCAGAGCAGGTGACACGGGGACACATCCAGGTGGGGTTGGGATGTCTCCAGAGAGGGAGACTCCTCAACCACCCTGGGCAGCTGTTCCAGGGCTCTGCCACCACCATGGAAGGAAGTTCTTCCTATGTTGAGGTTTTCTCTCTACATTGGGTCAAAAAACTTAAGTTTTTATGTATGTTACTTAAATCAAATCCATCTTCCTCTTATCCTCTTTCTCCAATAACCCTCCTCAAAACAAAGCCCTGGCAGAGAAGAGACACCCTACTTGGTGCTGCTGTTCTGTCATTGTTCCTCACCCTCAGTCCTTCACTGACCCACTGAGGGGACAAATGCCACGTGAGTGCTGGGCCTTATCACCGAAATCTTAAGGTTGCAAAAGACCTTTGAGATCAAGTCCAACCAACAACCCAGCACCACCACCACGTTCCCCACTAAACCATGTCCTCAAGTGCCACATGCACATGTTTTTGGAACGCTTGGAGGGATGGTGATGCCACCACTGCCCTGGGCAGCTGTGCCAGGGCTGGACAGCCCTTTCCAGGAAGAAATATTCCCAATACCCAACCTGACCCTGCCCTGTCCCATCCTGAGGCCATTCCCTCTCCTCCTGTCCCTGTTCCTTGGGAGCAGAGCCCGACACCCCCCAGCTCCCCCCTCCTGGCAGGGACTTGCAGAGCCAGAAGGTCCCCTCTGAGCCTCCTTTTCTCCAGGCTGAGCCCCCCCAGCTCCCTCAGCCACTCATACCCTTCACCATGACACAAGATATAAAGATTAAAGCACACACTGGCAGGACCCCTGGCTTTTTGGGGGTCATGGAATGACTTATTTCTGCTTTCCAGCTCTTTAATAATAATGAATATTATAATTTTAACATTTGCTACAGTGGAAATATGGAAGTATGAAAATGCAGTGGAAAACACCCAAGGTTTGGAGGGACTTGGGACAAACTTATAATTAAAAAAAAATCCAGTGTTCTAAATAACCTTAAGACAGGAAATCTTTATTCCTTTTTCTTCCATTTTTCAGGAATAAAATGCATAAAGACATTCAGAAAAGATTGCTGACAGCTCCATTGTCCAAAGCCTGGAGTGAAGGAGTGACATGGAGAGGATGAGGAGTGAACTCTGCCAACCCATTGCCTAGGCACACACATTCTCTGACCATCACACCCCTGGAGGCAGCCTGGCAGCAATGTGTCACAAACACAGCTTCATTGGGGTTTAATTTAATTCAGACATCCAAAATAAGCCATGCCAGGCACCCTGTTAGTGCTTTACAGGCCCTGTGCAAGGGGGAGCAGCCTGGGGCAGCAGAGGGTTTTCATTGTTCATGCAAAGGAGATGGGGAAAAAGGGATAAAAAGGGGGCAAAAAGGAGGGTAAAGAGGGGAAGAAGGAGAAAGAAAGAGGGGAAAAATTAAGCAGACTTATTTGATGAGGATCTACTTTAATCAGTCCTGGAATATGCAACGTGTAACAGGCACAGAGGCTCCTCCCCAAATTTGGATCGGAAGACTGTGGAGGCAAGAGTGGGACTCCAGAGGGATAAAAATAATTACTGTGCCGTATGCTCAAGGTCTATCTCACTGCAATTAAACTGCAGGTTCTAAATAAAGGGAACTTCCTTGCATTAATTGTTTGGATCAATCCCGTCTGATCAAACAATTTCAGAGGTGAGACAGAATGATCTGCACACGTGTTAAGGCAGGTCCCCAGAGAGGAAAGGAGTGAGCAGGACTTTGTTTGAATAGGTGGATCAGTTCCTAGTCTTTATGGGAGTAAGAGTCACGAGTTTTCTGGGTGTTTTTTCTTGGCACAATGGCATAATAATTAGGGCTTTGAGGGCTTAGCCTTGTCATGAGAAATTCCCTTCGAGATGAATGAAGTAGGTGGGTTGGAAATCCTGCAGAGGTGACACTTCCCAGTCTCCAGGCACCACCTGACACTCCGTGCATTCATTAAATCCTTTCATTTGGTGTTTTCAGCCCCTCTCACGTGTGGGACATTCACTCACACAGCTCTGTGCTGGGGATCTGCTCCTCCTCCCCGGGAGAAAGGGCTGGGAATGCCTCTGGCTCCGGGGGGTTCTTGGCTGCTGTTCACATTTCATTACAGAGCCCCTAAGCACCACTCCTGGGAGTCTGCACTGAGAAGATGCTGGGTAGGAGATGATGTTATTGCAAATGTGCCCGTGGTTTCTCCCTGTCCCTGCCTGACCCCCCTGCACCCACACTGTCCCCCAGCACAGGGTCTGCTGGCCAGGAGTCCCTCTAACCCCAATAACACCACCCTGCACAGGGGATAATTATGATGTCTAAACCAGAAATTGTTCATCCCATAGTATCATTCTGGGGAGTTGAAATCCCCCCTCAGTGAAGAACACTACCCATTACAAGCACTTGGGATGCCAGTCTAAGTGAGTGGCATCCCTGACCTCACCAGGGCTGTCCATGGCACTGCCCAGGCTCCCCAGGGCAGTGGGCACAGCCCCAAGGCTGCCAGAGCTCCAGGAGGGTTTGGACAATGGGACAGGGGCAGGGTGGGATTGTTGGGGTGTCTGTGCAGGGCCAGGAGCTGGGCTGGATGACCCTGGTGGGTCCCTTCCAGCTCAGGATACTCTGATTTTGTGATTCTGTGTTTCATAAGGAGGCCTCGAGTCTTCATCAAGGTCACACAGACTCCTTTTTTACCAGCACATCTTGACTGGCTCAGTGTGAGAACCCCTTTATGTCACTGTGACACAGACAACCCACCTTTCTGAGTTTGTTTATCATCACAGGAATTCACCCCCAACCAAGAGCTAAGGGAGCATCAGGCAGACTTTCTTTGCTGGCAGCCTCCTCGCTCTGTTCTGGACAAAGTGGAATTCCTGCATCATAATTCAGGAGAGCAGGAACTGTGATGGAACTCCCATGCTGACAGAGTCCCCCCTTTCCCACTGGGCTAAACTTGCACCCAGCAGCAGGAATAAAGCCATCATTTGATGCTGAGGAACACTGGCTAAGCTTGTCCCACCCAGACAGGACATGCAGCTTCCAGTGTCTTCCTTCCCAGTGCCCTCTGATGTGACTTAAATTACAGATTCCTCTGTTTTTCACTCGACACACACAAACTGAGGATCTCCCAAGACAAAGGACTTCCAGTGCCCTCCATGAAACCCTGCAGGGTGGGTGACCATTCCTGGGTTGGCTCCATGTCCCCTCCCTCCAGAGCCATGGATTTGTGCAGTGGGCACAGATTACATGCAGCTTTCCAGAACTGCCTCTCTTCCTAAAGTACAAACCAGGAAAATCTGACCCAAACTCCACGTTCTGGCTCCTTTGTACCACCTGGGTGGTCCCAAAGAGCCAGAGGATGGCCAGGGGTGGCCAGTGGAGAACATCACAGCCCCAGATGATGCCCAGCTGTGCTCCTGCTGACAAAAAGGCCCTGTCAGAATTCGCCAAATTTGGAATTCCCAGAGATTCACCAATAGAGGACCCTCTCATTTTGCCTGGCCCAGTGTTGTTTGCAATGGGTTCACCATGTCTGCTTGCACAGGAGATGCCAAGAGCCAGCACAGGGGACCATGAGGACCTGGCCAGTCCCAGGGGCAGCCAAGGATGTGTGACCCAAGTGTCCCTGTCCTGACAGGACCTGGGGAATGAAACCTCCTTAGACAATGTCCTGCACAATGCTGTCAGCTTAGAGTGATGAGGCCAAACTTTTTTCCTAAACATCAAATAATGCAACTTTTCCCTGTGCAGGTGGGGAGTGCCATCCAGAAACTGGGCTGCATCCTGTCCTCTCACTCCTCCCTCTGCCTGCATTAGGGCTCAGCCTCTCCACGTCTGGCCTGGGTGTGTTCAGGCATCTTCAGAGAGCACTTCAGAACCAGCACTGAAACTCCCACTTTCCTGAGAGGAAAGTTTGGAATTAAGCTCAAAGTCTTTATTGCACAAGTAGGAAAATTACAGGAGCTTTCAGTGTTTTGCAGTGTTATCTTTGGGGATGAGCATTCAGCCTACCCCAGAAATATTTTATAGCATTATCTAATTTAAAAATAGCATTCATTTTCTTTCTCTACTTTGCTAAGTTAACTCTTCTCTTGAGAACACTGCCTCTGCCTAACTCCAATTTTCTGCAAACTCCTTAATGCAAGATAAACCCCCAGATTTTTCAAAACCAGAAAAAACTATTTTCTCCAGCTTCACCATGGATAAAGTTGGTGCAAACAGTCCCAAACCAACACAAACCCCCAGAAGATCTCTGGAGTCAGGGAGTGCAGGAAGGATCTACCCTGCACACCACCAGCCCTGGGAGGTTCATCTCCACAAGCCCTTGACATAATTAATCAGATTTAAGACCTCATATTGATTAGACATTGCTCAGTGCAACCCCTGGATACCAGAGGAGGTGGCAGGAGCTGCTCCTGCCCAGGAGGGAGGAGGTTCTTGGGTGCAGGAGCCAACACATCTCACACGGCCCCAGAGGGATTCCTGCTCTGCTGGATACACCGAATTTGCTCAAAACAATTTCTCATTTTTAGCACACAGTCATCTTTCATCCTAATTTCCAAGGACACTAACAAAGCATTTGATTATGCAAATGAAGGACATGCCTTGGAAAGCATGGTTACTGCAGCTCTGTCATCTGCTGATAGCAATTACTCCCCAGCACGCAGGTATTTAGTCCAAGTGAACAGCAAGGCTGCTGACACACTTTGTACTTAATTATAAAACAAAGGAAATCATTCAGGACAAAAGAGTTTGCTACCTCCTGTTAAAAATGGTTCTCTTCTGTGCTGAAATGGACTTAATTGCTGACAATGAAGTTGCAGATCAATGAAAAGAGGCACTTAGTGGGATTGCACAAGATGTTGACAACTCTTCAGCCATTGAGCTGCTTCTGCCCTTGATTTGAGAGTGCAGAGTCCTCCAATACTGCTCAGGAAATAATTTATTTCATCCAGCTGTTAAGCAGAACATACTCTGTAAATGTAACTCCCACGGCCCATACACTGGGGGGATAATCCTGACAGCACCTTTTTTTTTCATAGAAAAAAACCCTCTTTACTGAGTAGCAAGGAGTGGGATAAAGCTTTCTAGAGGAAAGCAAAGCCCAGAGCATCCCAACACCTATCCCGGTCCGAAATCCTGGTCTTTTGGTGAACAGGAAGGAGCTGCAGGCAGACCCTGGGAGAACTCAATCCTGCCTCAATGCACAGACACAATGTCCACGGCCAAAGGTTTATTTCCATTAGGAAAAATCTCTTGAATTCCTAACCCTTCCAGTTCAGAATCAATCAATGACACCATTCCCTACACAACCCCAAAGTATTGTATGGCCAACTCCAGTGCTGAATGAAGGGGACTCCCCTCAAATGGGCTGGAAAAGTTCCCCTGTGGGAAGTGATGCTGACAAAGTCACTGGGGGATATTGTTTAATAATAACAGGTTTGAGCTCAAACTGTTTTACCTTCCTGTCTCAATTCTGCATTTTAAATTAAAGAAATCTACGTCTTATCATCACAGGACTTCTAAAGCACGCCCAGCTTCACAGAAACACCTTGCTCAGCCAGGCAGGTGGTCTGTGCTTCCCACCACCCATGGCACCAGCACAAGGCTTTGCCAAACCAGGAGCCAATTCATGCAAACCCACCTGCCCAACCCATGGGCTCCCATGCTGACCTCTGGTCAAAGACTGGATATAACCCAAATCCTGAGACTTTCTGCCAGGATTCTCTGGAATTGTGGGAACAGCCACGGGCATGTTGTGTACCTAAATCATGGAATGGTTTGGGGCTGCAAAGGACCTCAAAGCCCATCTCATTCCACCCCCAGCCATGAGCAGGGACACCTTCCACCAGCCCAGGTGGCTCCAAGCCCTGTCCAACCTGACCTTGGACACTTCCAGGGCTGGGGCAGCCACAGCTTCTCTGCCCAACCTGTGCCAGGGCCTGCCCACCCTCCCAGGGAGGAATTCCTTCCCATTATCCCATCTAACCCTGCCCTCTGGCAGTTGGAAGCCATTCCCCTTTTCCTCTCACTTGCCCACAGTCCCTCTCTGCCTTCCCCGCTCCTTTTGGCTATTACAGAAACACTCACTGACCCACCCAGTGGCGAGAACATTTCAAACCCATCCAGAGCAAATGGGGTGGCTGTACAGGACAATAATGAATTAAAAAAGAAAACACAACAAGGCTTGATAATTTTTTCCCATTATCCACAGGGACATCACCTCAGCACAAGGTTAACCCCGTCACAGGGCGAGGGAAGGAAAATATATTGGGTTTATTCAATATATTTTCTTTGGCCACACAGCCACAATATTCCCTCAAATGCCCATGACAGCTGCTCATCCTGCTCAAATGTGACAGGATTACTTGAATGAGCCTGAACAAAACCAGCTTTCAAAAGCAGCTTGAAAAGTATCACCTTATGAACACTGATCAGATTTAGCCTGACAGCTCAGCTTAATATACCAAGGACAAAAAAGATCTGTGTGATATGTTTATACAGGAAAATAACACATCCCTTCCCCATGAGAGGTGTCATACCCCAGCTCACCAGCCACATCCCCCTGGTTCCCTCAGGAATTTGTTCTTTAGAGCCAAGAATTTCTGTTCTGATTTTAAAGGCACGATGCCAATGCAAGCAGAGAGCTTAAAAACTCTTGCTAACCCTAAGCTGAAGCTCAGCATGCCCATGAAAATCCCTACTTTTAATTACAACTCTTTCAGCTCACTGGTGTCTGCAAGGAAACTTTGCTGAGCTTACACATCCCACCTCCACCCATCAGGGTTGCTCTACACTGTTCTCATGCTTGGCACTATTTTGCTCATGTTTCCAGTGCTGCAGAGAAAATTTTGGCATTATGGAATCACAGAGATCAGAAAAACCCTCCAAGATCATCCAGTCCCAACCATTCCCCCAGCACTGCCAAGGCCACCACTGACCCATGTCCCCAAGTGCCACATGCACATGTCTTTTGGATCCCTGCAGGGTTGGTGACTCCCCCCCTGCCAGGGCAGCTGTGCCAGGGCTTATCCAACCATCTGCTCCAGCACAGCACTGCTGGGGAGGAATTCTTCTGCTCTGGGTCACATCAGGAAATGCACAAAGGAGACTTTGCTGTTTCTGGTCGACAAAGTGTCTCGTTAAATGTGTCAATTATACATGTCCAGCAATGCCCATCTCTCTGTAAATTATCTGAATTTCTTGTATCAGGCTAAAACATCCCATGAATTTGGCTTGTTTTAAAAGGGGAATAAAAAAAAGAGGCCAATTTACAGAATTGGTTAAAATATTTAACAGAAGATCTGCCTATCATTTGTGTTTCAGTCCCTTGACTACATAGTTACTAAAAGGTTTTCCTTGTATATAAACATCACTCTGCACATCAAACTCTTCCTGCAAGGGACAGCAGTACAGGACTTAAATGACTTTAGAGAAATTAAAATAGGAAAGAGTATGAAACTGAGACAAAGGTATGGCAGTGCCAATGACTCTTTGGAATGTTTTATTCTTGCATTTTCTACCCAGGATTGGGATGTTCCACTACAGGCTGGATGGCAAGGGAGAAATGGGAAGGTCTGCAGGTTTCTATTACAGCACCACATCTGTCTCCTATAACTGACTGCAGGTGTTGGGGCCTCTTCTACCCAAACATCTCCTGGTGCCCTCTCTCCCTCAGCAAGACCCTCTCCCTCATTGCTACAACAGGTTTCCTTGGCTTTGATAACTCCTGCTCTTGACCATGTCTCTCCCAACCTGCTCTTCAGAGACACCAGTCAGAGCACAGCCCTCCCCAGTAACCAAACCTACAGAAACAACCAAAATCTGCCCCTTTGCCCAGGTCAAACCCATGTCCAGACAGGAGGTGGGAGCTGTGAGGTCACACAGAGATGCTCCTTTCCATGCCCATGGCAATTGGAAAGGCTCTGCTGCCAACCAGCTCTGCTTTCAGTCAGCTGGTGGGTCCTGGCAGAGCAGATCTTGGTACATCAAAGGGTCCTTTATATCCTAATTGCTCCACACAATGTGGCACGTTTGACTGAGCTACTCTCACTACATTTATCCCTGACCTTAGGGATTTTATTCCTTATAAATACATCCAGCAGGACCCTGTGAAATAGGATTTTTGATAGTACTATTGACTCACTGAGCACTGTGCCTGCCCTCCAACAGATGTGGAGGAGTAACACATGTCAGGCCAATCAGGCAGCTCCGTGTGACCAAGAAAGTATTTTCCTTAAGCCCTCTGGATGATCCTTGTAGTATTAACACAGGGCAGGCAGTGCCCATCATCTCAAGGGACCACTTTTGCCAGTGTCTGATCTTTTTGCTGAAAGTTTGACTCAAATGGCAGTGAACACTGGCCATGGCAGTCTGTAGAAAATGCAATTTGGGACACTGTTTTTGTCTATTACCTGCCTGAAAGCTGAAGTGAAGGTGCAAAGTCAGGGTGAAGGCACTTGTGAACTACCTGTTCACTGCTGAGGCAGATGGTGACTTCAGGGAAGCTCTGACTCAAGTGTTTCCTCCCAGGGACGTGGATAAGCCCTGCACTGTCCACACAGATCACTAAAAAGACCCTGAGTTGCTGTGAAGGTGCCTTTGCACATCCCCATCAGCAGTGCTCACCTTCCCTGACCTGTGAGCAGTGAAAACAGCAGAGCAGCAGATCAGGGCAGGTTTGTTACCAGAGAAGCTGCCTGAGAAGCTGCCACATGGACACAGCCTGAGCCACCCCAGCAGGAATGGCCACGGGGTTTGTAGCAGTCACAAACCCTCCCAGCTCAGTGTCAGCTCAGCACTGGGCTCTAAAACCCAACTAAATCTCCTCAGTCCCCAAAAAAGCAGTGAGCAATGAGGAGGAGGTTGAAGCCAGAGCTGCCACACACGCTGTCACTGTGCTTTATGTGCTCAATGAGCTGGCAGGACATGGGGCTGACACAACAGTGTCCTACAAGCAGAAGGGCCACCAACCTCGGGGCGTGATGTCTGAGCTGGGGACAGCCCTGCTTCTGCAGCCCCAAACACAGGGGTTTTCTCCACAAACTGGAATCATTAGCCTGGGAATGATTCTAATACCATTTGTGCTGCTCAGTTTTAGTTTGATTCCTGTCGTGCCTTGCTGCTGGGGCTCATTATCATCCTGCCCTGGTGCAATCAAAGACTCCAGGCTCACACACAGGACTTTATGGTGTTGCCTCCATGTCACAGGGAACTGTCATTCTGAGAGGATTAAAAGTTTACCAGCACAGCCACGCAAAGCAGAAAATGAATTGTTCGCTCTTCTCATCTCTGTTTGGAAATTAGATTACAGGCTCCAAGTGAGCTAAAATACAGAATGAGGCAAATCTATGTGATTAGCTCACAGGTGGCCAGTGAGCCTTTCTGGGCTTCAAAGCCTGGCAGATTCCCATTAGCTGCAATAATAAAAGAATGTGCACTTATCCCTCAGCCCAAGGCCTGCCCTGTGCCAACAGGGCTACCTGCTGTGCTAATCCTCAGAGCCAATATCAGCAGCCCCAATTGTTGGTTCCCAAGTTTGCTCAGCTGTCAGTTGGGGACAGAAGGGCTGTGTGGCTCAGCAGAGCTCAGTCCTGCCCAGTCCTGGCTCCCCCCACAGCCCCTTCCCAGCAGTGAGAAGGAATTGGGGTGCTGCCCATGGCCAGCCCCACGCTGCCAGCAGCTGTTTCCCAGCGCTGAGAATAAGGTTTGTACCATTAATTTCCTCTAAATAAACAAAGACAGCTTTGCATCCATCCCTCTGCTGAGGGCACCCGTGTGAGTGTCACTGCAGCACAAGCCATCCCCCCTCAGAGCAGAGACCAGAACAGACAGTGACTCCAGGGAGGGGCAGGAGGGTCACAAGTGATGCAGAACATCAGATCAGTGGGGCATTTCATATGGGATTTGCTCCTGACTCAGCCCAGGTGCAGATGTGGTGGGACAATGGGAGCCTGCCCTCAGTCACAAGGGAAAACTCTCCAAGTCCTCCCAGCAAAAGGCTGGTTCATGTGATGAAACCCTTGAGGGTTTCTCCCTCCAGCAAACCCCCATCCCACCTGGGAGAACTGTGATAACTTTATTATTATTTCTATAAACATCTAATAACCCTCTGACCTCCCCCAAGCTCCTCACCATAACATTATCTTGCATCAGGGAGCTCCACAACTCAACATACAGGTTCCCTTTCTCCCTTTCATAGAATCACAGGATCATTAAGGTTGGAAAAGCTCTCCAAGATCATCTAGTCCAATGTTCAACTGTGGTCCCTGTGACCACCAAACCACATCCCAAAGTACCACTCTACTCACTTTTTGAACCATTCCAGGGCCAGTGACACCTCCACTGTCCTGGGCAGCCTGTGCAGTGCTTGGACACTCTCAATGAAGACATTTTCTCCTAATATCCAACCTGAACCTTCCCTGGGATGTGTTAGGCAGGGAAATGAGAAACAGTCTCCTGATTCCCTTATTACAAATCCACCAGAATATTTCAAACTGACTTTATAATTTATACATCAAAAATGTAGTGCTTGAAGTACCCACCCTTGGCCCTGCCTTCCCTCCCTGCCCTTTCCTGGCACGTTTTATAAGCCAGTCTGGGGAAGCAAATGGAATTCAAAATAACCTATTCCCTCTTCATTTCCCTTTTCCTAAAAGCCTGAACCACCAAAGCTTGCTTCAAACAGTCCTGCTGCTGGAAGGAAGGCTTGGGAAAGCGTCCCTGTCCCTCAGCCCTGGTGGGAGCACCCTCTGCAGGTCCTGCAAGCACCACCAGGTTCAGTGTTGGAGCTCCCAACCTCCCTCAAGTTATGCACATGTTTAACTGGATGAGAAGAGAGGCAGCTCCTGATTGAGCAGCAGCTGATTATTTGATTTGGGGATGAACAGGACCCAGGCACCTGGGCTCACAGGCACCAGCTGGTGCTGCACTGGGGACCTTCATGACAGGGAATCCAAGGTGGCACTGAACTCCCCTGCTGCTGTCACAGCTCCCACAGCCAGGCTCTTCTTGGTCTGCTCACCTCAGTGTCCTCCAGCTGGGGGTGGTGACCACCCTCCCCAGGCCAGGACTGCACGTGGTGCCAGTTACATCACAGGGTGCCAGGATGGGCCAGAATGGAAGGGACCACAGTGGGGCATCTGGTGCCACCTCTGCTCCAGCAGGGCCATCCCAGAGCACAGGGCACAGGATTGTGTCCAGAGGGCTCTGCAATATCCCCAGGGAGGAGACTCCACACCCTCCCTGGGCAGCCTGTTCAGGGCTGGGTCACTGCCCAGCCAAGAAGTTCTTCCTCCTGTCCAGGTGGAACCTCCTGGGCATCAGTTCCTGCCCGTCCCTCTTGTGCCAGGGCTGGCCCCCTGAGCAGAGCCTGGTCCATGCTCTGCCCCCTCCCTGCAGGCACTGCCACCCATGGGGAGTCCCCTCTCAGGGGGTGCTCTGGAGGCTGAACAGCCCCAGCTCCCTCAGCCTTTGCTGCTCAGGGAGATGCTGCAGCTCCCACAGCCCTGCAAAGTGCCAGCCTGTGCTCCAAACCTTTCCAGCCAGGAACCAGCCACCTGCCCTCACACAAACAGCATCCTGACCTCTGCAAACCTGCACACCGGGAATTCCCACTTTGTCTGAATAACTGGGATGGAGAGAGAAGAAGAAAAATCCCATTCCACAGCCCCTCCCTTGGCTTGGTGCTCTGCATCCAAACCTCTTCCATCTAGCACAGGTGAACCACTGAGAAAGGAGGTTTTACTGCTGCACTGTCACTTTCATCTCAACACCTGAACAACTCACATTTTACTTTATTTCCCACTTTCCATTCCTCCTCTCCGAGGCCTTTGATCAGGGAAAACATTCCTGAGGGAACATTACAGCACCACTGAACTCCCAGCACATGCCTGGTCATTTACTGATGCTTTACCCCATGCCAGGGTCAGAGTGGGGGGTTTGCAGAGCTGTGGGCAAAGGGTTTGGTTTGTGTCCTCCCAACACTCCCCTGGCAGCCTGACTCCTCTCCCAGTGCTCAGCTTTGGGTCACAGAATCATGGAATGGTTTGGCTTGGGAGGGATGTTAAATCCCATCCAGTGCCACCCCCTGCCATGGGCAGGGACACCTTCCACCAGCCCAGGGTGCTCCAAGCCCCATCCAACCTGGCCTTGGACACTTCCAGGGCTGGGGCAGCCACAGCTTCTCTGCCCAACCTCTGCCAGGGTCTGCCCACCCTCACAGGGAGGGATTCCTTCCTTATATCTAATCTAAACCTACTCTCTTTCAGTTTAAAAGCAGGAAAAAAGGACATTTCCGTAACTGGTTTGGTTTCCACAGGGCTCCAGAAGCTGCTTGATGGAGACAGAGGTCTGATCCCAACACTCTAAAATCCATGGAGCTGCAGATGGCAGTGCCCAACAGAAAGTTCAATCCCTTCTAAATTAAGGATAGGCCCCACCTGTGGCTTGAAATATCCACCTTGGAGCGAGGGGAACCTTTACAAATAACATTCATTTAAGTTTAAGAAAAATACTTTCAAATTGAGAAAAAAAACCCAAACCACTTTCAGTTTTTATAGCCTTGTCAATTCTTTTCACCAAGGGAGGTAAAACTAAAACCAAACATTTACTGGGTGCTGGAAGACCAAATCAAGCACATATGATGTTCCAACAGCAGCCCAGTGAAATAATCAATAACCTCCAATTCCCATTATTGACTCTCACACACCCTTGCAGGCACGAGGCTCCAGATGAAGGCATGAGAATCACCAAACTGGTCAATTTGCCCTCCTTCAGATATTTCACACTGACATTTTTTATGATGCTGTGTGGAAGCTCGTTCGAGAGAAGCTCTTCAAAGTCAAAGTGGACTTTTAACTCCCCAAATTCCCTCTTCTGCTTAATTTGGGGATCCAGGGCTGCTTTGTGCAAAGCCTGAGAGAAGCAGGAAATATTCCCTTCTCTCTGTTTTGTCCTCTCTTACAGCTTAAAGGGACTTTAGGAAGAAAACCACCTTCTGCTACTCCCTCTGCTTAATCATATCAGAATGACAAAAGATTACACACCTCTAAACTGCATTAAAATGGAAAAGAAAGTTCCTTTGTGTGCCCCCCACACTTCCTGCAGTGTGGGATTTGCTCCCCCGACACCCCATCTTGTCTTTTTGATGAGGCTGTTTGGATAAGGTAATTCTGCACTCTCTACCAGCCACAATAACAAGTTGTTTGGAGCACTGTGAGCCAGCATGAGCTCATTAAGTCTTCGAGAATGTTTGCAGCTATTTTAGCACAGGAATGATTTGTTATGACATGGGAAAACTCCATTATTTCGCCAGGTTTAATGGGCAATAGATATGCCCAAGCACATCTTCTTGCAAGGCTGTGAGGAGCTTTCAGCAATAACCCTTGAGGATGGATTGGGCAAACTCATCTTGCAACACCCCCAAACCTACAGAGAAAATGATGGGAACTCTGGCAAATCCCTGGGATTCAGGGACAGTGCACCAGACTAGAAGATTAAAGTTCTACTCCAGCTCCCTCAAGACACAGTCAGGTCAGTGCTTGGCCCTGTTCCTTGTCCAAGGATTTGGAGGATGAGCTTTCCAGGGCAGGGGCTGATGTAAAACAACAACCAGCTCTTGCTTAAGTCCTCTCTGTATTCATTTCATAAGAATAATCGTGAGAATTAAAAAGAAAGGCTAAATTCAGGCCTGGCCTAGAATGCCAGCTCTGTCCACCCTGGTTCATTTGGGTAAGGAAATTTAAGGTACATCAATTTATTTCCTCGCACTGGTCCTTGTTGTGCATTTGAAGGTTTCAAAACTGCCTCGCTTTTCAGTGAGGTTGAGTCTTGAGCATTTAAAAATCATGTTCTGAGCTCATGTGCCTGGTTTTCCACAAGGCCCTGAGAGCCACCAATATTCAGGATCATAAATAATCATATATAACCCTTACACAACGTGGCTGAAACTGCACCAATTTCCAGTGCAGCACAGAGAATACACAGAAAACCAGAACATACCCAGAAAACACTTAGAAAGAAACTATTCTGAGCTCCATTCAACAGATGAACCCCGTGCAAGACACCCATTTATCCCACACGTGTGTGCACCCATGTTCACATCTGTGCACAGAGCTCTGGGGAGCATTTCTTTCAATTATTATCAAATCAGAGCTGTCAAATCGAGCCTGGGGGAAGGAGGAGGAGCAGCCCATGCAAATGGTTCTGGCTGCAGGTCAGCAAACCCACGTTTGCTCCTCGCCCTCCACGGCTGGAGGGATCCAAGCCCTCCTGCTCCCGGGAGATGCCAAGCCTGCCATTTGTGCTGGAACGTCTCCAGCACTCACTTCAAGCTTGCTTGGAGTTTGTATCTGACTAGCAAGGGGGAAAAAATGACAGTTTAACATTTACCAGCTACCACCAGCTTTGCTGGAAACTGCAGAAAACCTTTAACAACTTGGCCTCGGGAGGAGTGAGGTGGTGCCACGATGAGCACACCAAGTGCTGGCTCTAAGTCACTATTCTTCAAGCAAGGCTGAAAAATGAATTCTAGGTACAAAGTGAGTTTAGAGATAAACAGAAGGTTTTAGGAGACACAAAACAGTGGCCTAGGAAATCAGTACAGGAGGAGATGATACAATCACAGACTGATTTGGGTTGGAGGCACCTGAAGATCATGCAGTGCCACCCCTGCCATGGGCAGGGACACCTTCCATAGCCTAGGGTGCTCCAAGCCCCATCCAACCTGGCCTTGGACACTTCCAGGGATTCAGGGGCAGCCACAGCTTCTCTGCCCAACCTGTGCCAGGGCCTGCCCACCTTCACAGCCAGCAATTCCTTCCCAATATCCCATCTAACCCTGCCCTCTGTCAGTCTGAAGCCATCACCCTTGTCCTGTCACCCCAGACTCTTGTCATCAGTGTCTCTCCACGTCCCCCAGGACTGCACTGCCACTAACTGGGGTTGGGGCTCACACTCAACCCCAGCAAAGCCCAGAGCGAGGCAGGGACAGAGACCTGCCCCTTCCTCTTCCACACACAGCTCCATCCCTGTGCTCTGTTCTTCCTTGATGAAAGGGGCAGTCACTGAGAACAGACCAATGGCCTCGTCACAACTCACCCCTGGACTCAAAATCCCTCTCCTTCCCCCTCCCAGCTCCAACACCCCAAAGCTCCAGCTCCCCTCTCTGCAGGGTCTCCTTCATCGATGCCATCCTGGCACAAACCTGCCAGGCACACACAGCTTCACGGTCTAATCCTCCCACTTTCACAAAGACCAGATTAAGCTTTAAGTTAAATACTCTTGTTCCTTAAATTTCCTCCTTGTCAGGATGCCATGGGAAGCTCTTAATCTTCCCAGAGAGCCTGAGGACATTCTGATGCCTCTGCACGAAGACAGAAAGCCGTCCACAGTGCCAAGATAAAGGCGAGGTATTAAACTAATCCTGCAGCCCTGGGGCTGTGCAGGCAGGAGGGGTGGCTGCAATGGGGCTCCTGCCTCAGCATCCTCTGCACGGGCTCCTGAGACACCTGTGCAACTCAGCAGCTTCAAAGAACCCAAACCAGCCTGGGGCTGAGCCCAGAACCCACGGGCTGATGGATCCTGGCTACGTCTGCCGTGCCAGGGCCCTTTGCCAGGGCCAGCAGAGCAGCTCTGGGTGCTGGGCAGGGACAGAGGGATGCAGCATCCCCAACCATGACACTCTTCCATGGATGGGACTCAAGAAACGTGCAAGTGCCCTCCAGCTGGATGGCTGCAGAGGTGGATTTTCCCTTGCCAGGTGTGACACCAAAAGGTCTCTGGGCTGGCAGTGCCCGACACACCAGGAGCTCCTACAGCCAAACTTCCACCTCCTCACCAGGCTGCTTGGATTAAAGCCTGCTGCTAGACAACAGAAAGGAAAAATCCTCCTGAACTTGAAATAAACCAGCAGAGCCTTTGCTCCCAGGTAAAGAGCAGACCACATTTGTGAAGCAGCCAATCTGCCCTTCACCCTTTTCCCCCACAGGCATTTCACTCGAGCCCCACAAACCCCGCTGTGGCATGTCCAGCTTGGCTCTGCCTCCCTCCCTGCTCCACAGAGCCAGGAACAGGCCACAGGTGACTTCAGCCCTTCCCTACCACCTCCCATGGTCAGCACAGCCTTCCAGAGATCCATCCTTGGATCTTGGGACCAGCAGGATCTCCTGGAGGAGGGAAGGTCAAAGCAACCCCTCTCTGTATCACCTAGAGACAACTCAAAGGCAAGTTTGGGAAACCAGGGTCAGTATCAGTGTGTGATATCAGGCACTGGCTTCTACAATTTCATATTTTTAACATCAGATAAAAAAGGAAAAAAAGGGTTTTCCCTGCACATCTCTTTATAGACTTTCCAACAGCTTACACACAAAGCATTTAGACACTTTAATTTCCACTCCAATATGAACACTCTAACCCCAAATGAAACCTATTAAAAATTAAATTCTTATATTAAGTTTAAGATGCGTCTCTTTTCTCCCCAGGTCCCATTAAACACTCTCCCTACACACAGTTTAGAAGACAGAAGAGATCCTAGAGAATATTTACAAAGAGAACAAAAACCCCCTGAGGGTTTTTATGTTACTACAGCATTAATCTATTTTAATCACACAACAGATTAAAACCAAACAACATTAAATGGTTCTGCAAAGTACCGAGTGAAAGTCTATCTTTGTTGCACAAAAAAAACCTCAGGAAAAAATTAAAGTGCTTGGCAATAGGGTTATTATGTTGCTCCACAGAGACAGAACAGCAAAATCAAACTGGGCCACAGAGCCACTGGTGGGACAAGATCAAAAAATCATGAAATCCCAGACTGGTTTGGGTTGGAAGGGACCTTAAAGCCCATCCAGTTCCACCTCTGCCATGGACAGGGACACCTTCCACCAGCCCAGGTGGCTCCAAGCCCCATCCAGCCTGGACACTTCCAGGGTTGGGGCAGCCACAGCTTCTCTGGACAAACCATTCCAGGATTCTGTGATTTCTTCAGCAATTGTTTCTATCATTAATGTTGACTCTGACACCCTCACTACTTCCCTCACCCCCTGTCCCAGTCCCTCCAGCCTGTTCCCACACAGTGCCCCTTGCAAGGTGTGAGGTTCTCCTCTGCCCATCCCCAAACTCCCACCTCAGCTCTGGTTTGGGGGGATGGAGCCCCATGAGCAGAGCCTGGTCCTCAGAAGTTGCCCTGAGCAGCTGCTGTGAACAACAGCCCTGGTTTCTATCCCAGGCTCCAAGATTTTATCCAGCCTTTAATTACTTACATCTTTTTTAGCAGTTTCAGTGCAGTGAACTAAAATACCTACTGAGCTGCCCACAGGTCATTTCCCTGAACGACCCCAGTTCATTTAGAGGCTGGGGCTGCTTATGAGTAGTTTAAAGTTCCAGTAGCCCCCATCTCAGAGCTGCTAACACAGAACCTCCTCTGCTGCTGCTGGAGCTGCTCAGTGGCCTGGTTATCTGATACTCAAGGTGGGGGTTAAATCTTGAATAACCCAAATAATTGTGCTTCTGTAATTGAGTTTGCCCAACAGACTCTCAATGGAGAACGGCCTCATTCTCCAGGATGGGCTTTGCTGCCTCCCAGATCAGATCCACAGAGTGCTGCAAAGCTGAGTCTTCCCAACAGCCACAAGCCAATGTGTTCCACCGCAATTTCACAGCCACCTTTGCCCAGAAGCCACTGGATGGGAGCAGTTATGCTGGAGCTTGACATTATCAAAACAAACCACAAAGAAAGAAAGAATTGCTCTTGTTCAAAGCCAAGGAGCTGTAAGATTTACTGAAATGAGGGAAAGATTTCACATGGCTGCTTGGATAATATGGGGTGCTCTAGGCAGCACTTTTATCTCAACAAGCACCAACTGAGCTGCCAAAGCAAACCAAAACCTTCAAGGGAATGAGTTGTGTGGTTACTCCAGATTTACCAGGAGATAAAGGTGGGAGCAGCTGCAGTGAAGCTGTTTCTGGCAGCACCACCACTGGTGTGGAGGGGAAAAATCCAGGGGGTGCTGCACAATAGTTGTATTCAAATCTTGCCCTCTGTTTATTCAGTGGATTTACTCCCAACATGGTGCAATCCCTGACAGCATTTGATTACTTCATCTCAGCATTCTTTCTTCCCAAAGCAGCTGCTGCAATGGATAATCCATATTCGAGCAGGGAGGACAAAGAGGAGGCATGAACATCCTCCAATGCCCTTGTGCTGTTTGGGTCTCCCTTTCCAGGCCAGGGCCAGGGAAGGAGGGCTGCTGACCTCCTGAGAATAGAACATCCCCTGCAGTCCCACTGCCCTGCCTGTGACAGAGCTCCAGCTCCTTCTCCACATTCCAGGACTAGGCACTGAAACAGGGATCAGAATGCAGTGCTAATGCATGTCAGAACATCTCCAGCACACAGAGACGCCTGGAAACGTTTTCATGACAAAGACATTGTGTGTCTTTTGGCTGACACAGCCCCCTTGCACCATCCTGAGCCACACTATGTCCCATTCCGACAGGTTCTGCTGGCACACACCCCCCAGCTCTGCAGCTGCTTTGCTTCCAACCTGATGCCTTAACTCAGATCAGCAGCCACGTCTGCCACCCCAGGTGGGAGGGCGAGGGACAGCCAGAGCCCTGAGCCCTCCTGCCACCTCTGCCAGAGGGTGGGTTGGCAGCAGGAGCCAGGCTGGCAAACCCACAGAGCAGACCCAGTTCCCCTGGCACGACCCACCTTTGCTTTCCCAAAGCCTTGGATGAGCCACAGGCAGCCAGGGGAGCAGCTGTGCTGGTGGAAACAGTGCCCAAGGGCCAAGTGCTGCACCCACATGGCACACTGGGTGGCACTGGACAGGCAGCCCAGTACCTGCTGGGCTGGAGGAGCGACCAGACTGTGGGAGAAGGAACAAACCAGTTGTGCCCACAGCAGTGGCACAGAGGCACAGGCCATGGGACACACAGACAGGACATAAAGGATGCCACCCATGGCACAAGGACACACCCCTTAACTAAGGGCAGAAATGCACAAGGTATAAAGCCATGCCTAGGTGAGATCATGGGACCATGGAATGGTTTGGGTTGGAAGGGACTTTAAAGCCCATCTCATTCCACCCCCTGCCATGGGCAGGGACACCTCCCACCAGCCCAGGTTGCTCCAAGCCCTGTCCAACTTGGCCTTGGACACTTCCAGGGATGGGGCAGCCACAGCTTCTCTGCCCAACCTGTGCCAGGGCCTGCCCACCCTCTCAGGGAAGAATTCTTTCCCAATATCCCATCCAGCCCTGCCATTTTTAAGCCATTCCCCCTGTCCTGTCACTCCAGGCCCTTGGAAACAGTCTCTCTCCATCTTTCTTCCCTTCAGGTAATGAAAGGCTGTAATTAGATGTTTCACTGCTTCTCCGAGTTTCACCAAAGTTTCCAGCATTTCCAATCTCAAGTACAAAGCTCCCCACAAGCCAATGCCTCCCCTCCTAGAAACCTGCTTTAAAAACCATGGCATGTATATTCAGGATTTTCTTTATTTGCATTGCAATTTTCAGCCTCATGAAAGAGAATGCCTTTCACATAATGCTCCTACTTAAGGATCTAAGATAACAACAACAACAACAACAAAAAGATGATGAGACTTGTGATAAAATCATGAAAGGCAGTAATGCTGCATCTTATTACCACTCCATGGTAATTCAGCTTCTCTTAGTAGTGGTAAGGGCCTCTCAAAGAGCAGACAAGAGCCTGTTGTTGAGCTCTGCTCATGATGCAGAAGATGGAACCATAAAGCAGCCAAGATGTTGACTCCTTCCAGGGCCACATGCTCTGCAGGGAACATTATCCTCTGCATTTTACAGGTTTGCACAGTAAAAAGTCACTTCTTAAAAAGGTATGAAATAATATTTTGAAGGAAGCTTAAGCTGCTTAAATCACCATAAACTCCTGGCAGGCAGAACTAAAGTGGCTGTGCCATGGTGAGTAGATGGTGTAGGTGCACATCAGACACTGGTTCAGGGCAAACACTCAGTGGGTGAATCACTGCAGGGTTTTTTCTGTTCGAGGCACCACCTGCCTCAAATTGCAGGCACTGCACCCACACCTGGTCTGAACCTGCTCTAGATAGAAGACATCACCTTCAGAAGGTGCCAGCAAATCCTTCAGGACAATAAATACTCAGTTTCATGCTTATCCAAGCTCCTGGAATGCCATCCCTGAGTCACAGAATCATTAATGCTGGAAAAGACCTCAAAGATCATTGAGTCCAATCATTACAAAACAAAAAGTGATTTTCAAAACATGCCCTGACATCCCCTTCTCTCACACCACAGAGTGAGAACAGGGTCCACTTCCCACCCTGGTCCTTTATCATTCCAAGGGGTTGCACAGCTCCAACAGATCCCCCAACACCACACAGGACTGAGTGTGGATTAAATACTGACTCCAAAGGAAAAACATCATTGTTTGCAGCAGCAACAGAGGGGTGAGATCCCAGCAGCTCCCACAGCCAAAGGGTTTGAGGCAAAGTGTGAAGAAAGTTTTTAACATTTTTACTCCAAAATAATCCTGGGTATCAGTCCCAGAACTCCAATTTTGGATATTAGAAATTACAACAGAGCAGCTTGTTCAAGTAAAAACTACTCAGAAAGGAGCATTTCACCTAAATAAGTGCAATGATTTGTTATTATCCGTTGCAATATCTGATACACAAGAAACACAGCAAAGAATATCAGAGTAACAAAAGAGTACTTTCTCCATCTGTGCTATTTTCTTGAAATTAAACCTTCCAGGGACTCTCCTGTAGCCTGATGCCAACCCTTTCCCAACCCAGTTTGCAGTCAGGTATCACCAAGCCTGGGAGTTGGGGTTGGACTGTCATGTCCAGCCTCCTCTTTGCTAAACAGCTCCTGGCCCACAAAAAGGAATAAAATTACTCTCACTAAATGAATTTTATTTTAAAGAGAAGAACACACTGGCTTTTAGACTTTAAATTCCAATATAGTCAACCAAATTAAAACAAATTACACCCTGCCAAATGTTCTTGTTAATAAGACTAAAATCACTCGAGAAATCAAACATCAGTTAATCTTCCAGCTAAGAATATCACGTAGAGAAGACTAGAGGATCTTGCCAGTAATCTTAAAATGAAGAGAGATAAGGCAAAAAATAATTCACAGCAGCTTGTGATCACTTCATGTTCTCATTGCTGGTTAATACCTCCAGCATCAAGGGGTGCTCACTGAGCCAGGGTCTCGGTGCTTTTCCAAAATAATCCCCAGCAAGAAATAGCCCCAAAGGGTTATATTTAACACCATATCACTTTCAGGCTAAAAAAGTGCTTTCAGCTACTTAATCCCTTTCTGAAAGAGGTGGCCTCGTGTTTGGTAATCAGCGACTGCTTTTGTTGTGTTGTTGCCATAACAGATGAGAGGGGCTTTGAGGCTGCCCTTTCTCCTCTGCCCTGACACATCACAGGCTCTTAATCCTGCCCTGGATGGCACTTGGTCCATCCTTCATCTCCCCTCTGGGGGAGCAGCAGGGGCTCCTCGGGGCAATGGGGCATGGAGAGCTTTGCTTTGGGAAGGGGCTGGAGCAGGGAGAAGGCAATGGTTGGGTTTGGGATCCCCACAGCTGGGCCATGTTCATGGGCACAGAGCTGAAGGTGCAGAGAGAATCCCTTCTCCCAGCTCCTTGGGCAGCTCGGTGTCGGAGGGACCGGAGTGGCCAGGAGGAGGGTGCTGGGTCAGAGCAGCAGAGACTGCTGTGGTAGGAGAGGGAAATGAGAATGACCAGGAATGTAGACAGTTATGAGGCTCAACAATGCCTTCCTTGAGTGGAGCCAGGAGGGACATCTCTGTNCAACCAGGAGTGTGGACAGTTACGAGGCTCAACAATGGAGGAGGAGGAAGATTTAGCTCCTTGAGCCAGCAGTGCCTGGAGCCAGGAGGGACATCCCTGTCCTGGGGGACATCAGGGCAGGGAGGGGATTGTCCCACTCTGCTCTGCACAGGGGTGGCCTCACCTGCAATAGTGGGGCAGGTTGGGGGGACACAATGAAAGGGAGAGATTGAGCCATTGGAGTGTCCAAAGGAGGNCATGATCCTTGGGGGTCCTTCCCAGCTCAGCACATCCTGGGATTCCTGCTCTGCTCCCTCCAGTGAGGCACCCCAGGCCATGGGCAGCTGCTGGGCAGCCCCAGGGCTGGCAGGAACCTTGGCACGATCCAGCTGTCCAGAGCAGTCACCAGGTGTTTTCCATAGTGGGCCTCTTATCCCAGAGAAGATCCCAATCACTGAACCAGGCTGTTGTGAAGCTTATTAAATGAAAACATCTCAAGAACCTTTACCAGTAGGACCACAACTAAAAGGAGTTTCAGCAGCTCTTCTCTTGGCACTGCAGGGATGTCATCACTCAAGCCCAAGCATGAACAGGATCTAAACATGAGCTGAAAAGCAGAAGGAATTCCAACCCCACCTCTCGCCTGCTTCTTGGAAATCTATGTCTTAGATAAGTGAAAGGCTGATAAATAATAAAAAAGGAAGATCTGCACTAACTAGAGCATTTGTTTTCAGGGATGCAAGTGGCAAATGCTGAATTCCTCTTCATCTCGCTTTGAGTTGCAGCAAACTGTCACTCTTGCATGAGCAGCAAGGGGAAAACATACTTATTATTAGAAAACAATCACTGCCAGATCTGATAACAATCTGACATTAACAACTGTGGGGATTCTGCACCAAGGATGTCTTGTGTTATTCAGAAAACAAAAAAGAAAAAAGTTCCTGAGGGGGGAAAGCACACAAACAAATAATTGTTTTACATCCTCTTAATAAACCTCTACAGCTCCTGTCTCCCTCAGAAAACACCTCCAGTACTGCCGCGTGCCGGGGGGAAGGAAGGAAAGGAGACGGTCCCAGCGATGGTGGGATGAGGGCTAGAACTGTTTATTCATGGGAGCATGGGACTTATATAGGGTCAGGGAGGAGCTTGGAAAGTGGGAGGAGTTTGGGGGCGGATCGCGGCAAGAGGGGAAGGGCTTACAGGGAAGGAGGGGAATACAGATGGGGCGTGGCCAGCCTCACATGATGACGCTGGGATTGCATCACCAGCCAGCCAATGGGAAGTAGGGAATATACAGCCAATGGGAAACCGGTAACCGCAACCAATCACAATACAGCATACAAATTCAAAGGGATAAAGCATGAATTTGTGAGTTCTGAGGTAATTGTCCGTTTGTGGTATTGATAAACTGTTCATTGTGGTTGTTCTGGAAGCCTTTGAGACAGTGTTCTCCGACACAGTACTGCTATCCCCTTCCAGAGCGAGCTACCAAATGACATTTAATATTCCTGAGGTTAAAAAAACCATCACAACTGTTCTACAACCTGTCACAAACACGGAGGGTGTTGTTTCTATCCAGACATTTCACAGTGGGTCACAACCTCACATCTCCTCCTTTTTGTCCTGGCTCCTGTTCCCACAGCCCAGGCTGGAAGGATTTACTCCCTCCTTAACTCTTCCAGCCTGAACCCCTAAAAACTGATCATCCACACAGCCAGCCACATGGCAAAGGTACAGATCAGTTTTTAGGTGGTTCAGGTTGGCTTGGGTTTGAATTCCAGTTCAACTGGTGGAGGATCTGACAACCCAGTGACACCACCCAGACTGAGCCTTTGGACAGCAAGTATTTTGGATGCACATTTGGAGGATCACCCAAATGGACCTCAATGTGCACAGGCAGTACCAGCAGAAAGTGAGCTGGTAAAACACCAGAGAGTTTCTGAGTTCCACCAAAGGCTGTGAGAACATTTGACTTCTCTACAAGAGGTTAGGAAGTCACTAAAAAGAAATCAGACTTAAATCACAGTATTGAAAGGGCCAGAAAACCATGTGCTTCTCCAGATACATCTAAATAGGTGAAGTAATAATGTAAATTGTTTAAATTAAAGTAAATACTATTTCATTTTAGTTTTTACATGTGTCTTGAAGGACTTGGGCCAACAGGCAGTGCAGGTGCTGAAGTCACTGTGTTCACTGGAGTTACTCGAAGTTGGACTGCTCATGTTGGCTTCACAGAAGGGAAATCAAATTGCAACATTCTGAGGGTTTTTTTGACACAGCTGATACTGCAGTTTCTTACAGTCTTAGATTTTACAGCAAAAGGCTTTTCAGACAAGTTCAGGTTCCTGGGGTGCAGACAATGTAGGGGTTTGAGTGGGGTCTCTGGGAACAACTTTCACAAAACACCCTCCCATCTGAAAAGCAAGTTTTGTTTCTTCACTGGTGTTTTCTGGAGTTCCAAATAAACCTTCACACTCAGCATCCTTCAGCATTACCACCCTCACCCTCCAGCTGTCCCTGTCCCTGTCCCCTGCAGTGTCCCCAGGCCCAGAGAAGTCACCCCAATACTAACAATGGGGTAAAACCTACAAGCAAGGCTGAAACCAGTGGAACTCTCTCTGTCTGTGCCCAAACAACCCCCTGCACACTCCTGGCCATTTCCAGACACAGGCAGACACAAAAGCACATGCTGAGTTGCTCCAGCCTTACACAA
Source organism: Campylorhamphus procurvoides (assembly GCA_013396655.1). NCBI lineage: Eukaryota > Metazoa > Chordata > Aves > Passeriformes > Dendrocolaptidae > Campylorhamphus > Campylorhamphus procurvoides. The sequence continues at coordinate 77,862 of WBMV01000093.1, forward strand.
GGTGCTGTGTTATGGTGGAAACCCAGACACAGCCCAGGGAGTGGCTGTGGCCACAGAGCAGGGTCATAAATAACCAGGAGCAGCCCCAAAGAGCTGCAAGAGCCTGGGCAGGGCCAGCCCTGGGCTGGGGCACAGCCAGAAACACACTGAGAGTCAGAGAATGGCTTGGGTTGGAAGGGACCTCAAAGATCACCTCGTTCCACCCCTCCACCAAACACTGACCTTCTTTCAGTTCCAACTCTTCCACCAAATACCAAACTCCTTGAAGTCAGATCCCCAAATCTGGCTGATGGGGCCACCCCTGCCAGCCCCATCACTTGCAAAAGGCCTTTGCAAGACAAACCCCTCAAACAGGAGACTCCCTGGTCGAATTCCCCTCCTCCCCTGTGCTTTTGATTGCCATTGTGCTGCTCTGGTGGTTTGGTTTGGGTTTATTTTTTCTGCAGGGCTGGAATACAGAGCTCGTGTTCTGCACAACCCTGGGAGCCCTTGAGCTGCCTCCTGTCCCAGCCCAGCCTGTCTCAGCAGGCTCTGGCAGCTCTTTGCCTCTCCCTCCCAAGTTAATGCCTTTGGAGGATGACCTGGGGACCGGCTCTTCCCTGATGGGAGTGCAAATCACTTGCCAAGTTTAGTTTCATTCTGACTGTGCCTACCAGGGAAGGGTCACTTACAGACTCCATCATCTCTTCCCTTGTCTCAGAAGATTATAATTTGTCCATTGCAATTCACATCAGGATGCAATTTGGCAGGTAAGTCAGAAGTCTGGAGGCAATTATTTTTCTTCCTTTGGAGAAATGGGTTATATTCATTCAGTTATTTTCAGTTATTTATTTTAGATGGAGCACAAGAGGGGGGCGAAAGGAAAAGGAAAACAAGATGGGTTTAGATATTATGATAGGATTGACACTCAATGTTTTGACATCTTAGCAGGGCTGATTATACTGATATATGCAATCCATGCATCTAATTCTACCCAAGAGGAAAGGGCTGTAACAGAAATGTCTCAGCTCTCACAGTCAGGTATTAGTGTGCCAATGAAAACAACCATTATGACAAATCCTTGGGACTCCCCCCCCCAGAATTCTGGTTACAGCTATTATTAGCCAGTGTAAATCACCTCATTTATAACAGCTGAAATGTCTTCCTTTGAACCCGCTGAGTGATATGCTGCTCTCAGCTTACCAGGAAACACCTTTCTTCAGACCAGTGATTTGCCTCAGAAAGACAGCCAAAAACCACATTTAAACTACACCCAGGTTTTTACAGCAGCACAGGGGACAGAAACCTTTCTGGCCAGTCCCTTCCCTTCCCTCCTCCCCGTGACCTGACACTGGTCTGACCCCTCTTGCCCAACACAGCCCTGATGGTTCCCACCCTCACCCAGCCTTTCCTGTGCCTGCACATTATCTGGACACAGCAAATCAAAGGGGAGTGTCCAGATCTAAGGAATAACCTGAACTCAACAGACAGGAATAAATATGGACAAGTGGTTTCCACCCACCACAGTCTCCTCCAACAGCTTTAGTGGACTCTGGTCAAGACAGAGGTCAAGACAGTTCTCCAGTTGGATTTTTCCAGGTCCTACTGTAAATACTTGTCTTTTCACTATTATCTTTCTCCCTCATAAAATAGGGTTTCCACGTGGCTGAAAGAATAACTACCAGAAGTCTGGCATTTCCTGAGCCTGGATCTGCCAGCAGGTCCCAGCACAGCCTCAGCTGGGCTCTCTGTACCTGCTTCAGAGAACCCAGAAGGATTTGGCTTGGAAGGGACCTTAAAGCCCATCTCATTCCACCTCCTGCCATGGGCAGCGACACCTTCCATAGCCCAGGGTGCTCCAAGCTCCATCCAAACTGGCCTTGGACACTTCCAGGGATCCAGGGGCAGCCACAGCTTCTCTGCCCAACCTGTGCCAGGGCCTGCCCACCCTCCCAGCCAGGAATCCCTTCCCAATATCCAGCCTCACTCTACTCTCACTTTCCTTCCTATCAACCACTAAACCCACTCCCAGGCTCATTTCCATTTTAAAAGGCAAATTAACAGAAAAGAGTGGTTCCAGAACTACTATTTATTGGAGCAAGTGATTACTTATTTCAACAGTTAAAAAGAAGACAGATTAAGTTTTATTTTAGCTAATTAAGGAAGTTCCACGTGAACTCCCTGCCAGCCCCAGCTGGATTCCACGTGAGCCCAAGCACTCCAAGGTGCAAAGCTGCCACTGCAACAGCTCAATGAGTCTTAGCCTAGAACAAATTTGCCAGATCAGATCTTTACTTTGAAAACTGAATTTTAGGGAACTGCAGCTTTTTTTGCAGCCTTTTTCAGGCACTGTGCCTTGTAAAACAGCCGGGGTGATTCTTCTGGCATTCCAGTGGAAGACTAAGTTTTATCAGGGACTATAAAGATCTAAAGTCACAATATAATCTCACCTCCAGGTTACTGGGCCCGCTTCCCTTATCAATTAATCTGTCAGCCAACAGTCGGCTCTAATTAGTTAAAACCTTTTTAATGAAAAGAATTTGCCTTGAGCACACTCTGTCAGCTCCAGGACCATTCTCCAACCAGGAGCATGTCCCAGCAAACCCCATTAAATACCTGCAGAGAACCCAACCCCAGCAGCAACCTCCAGCTCCCTTTGGCTCCTGCAGACACACACCATGTTATTGTTCCCTGTCTGTATCCCACTGCCACAAGAGATTAGTTCCATTTGTTGGATGAAAACCTGCACTTGCATTTGGCCTGAGGCACTTTGTTCCAGTTGCTGGAAGAAGTTAAGTTTGGGTATCCATAATCCTGGAGCAGAGAAGCTCCCAGAGGAAACCCTGGCACCAGAGGCCCCTGAGAACACCTTTTTCTGGGGAATACCCAGCATCCAACGTGGATGTTTCTCAAAAAGCACCTTCCAGGCACAAAAGGAGTCATCCAGAAAGCTGCCTCCAAGAAGAAGATGGTTTTAGAGAACTTCTTTTATAATTACACAGTGACAGGCTGTGAGGACACTGAGATTTCGTGGACACTCAAGACTTCACAGCCACACCAGAAGCCACATTTCCATCCTCTGGAATAGCCAGAGTTTGGAAAGAACTCCCCACACGCCATCCCTGCTGGGTGCATTCCCCAGGTGGGAGGGGATGAACAGGAGGGAGCTTTTCCCAGAGCAACAAGGACGAGGATTGCATTAGAAAAGCATGTACTAATCCCTATGTTAATGATCCCCCTGCTCCCCGTGACTTCAAAGGGCCTCGCATCACATCTGTAATCTCCTGCAAGTGTTAGCAAACAAAATTACAAGTTTTAACACTACAGGTTTCAACAAATTCCCCCTCGCCCTCAGCGCAGCAATGGACTTAAAAATAGATGTAATGAGCAGCTTTGGATCTGCATAAATCCCCTGTGGAGTTCATTAATGATTTCATTTCTGGCAAGACACCATGTCAGACGAGGGAGCATTATTAAAAACACACATCCACATGTACCTGAACCTGCATTGCTGCAGATGCTGAGGGGAACAGGAGGCTGTGCCATTCTGGGCTCCCTTTTAAGTAACATGATTGTAACGGTGTGGAACTGTAAACCCTTTTGTTCTCTGAACTAATTACAGCTCTCTGAGGGACGCCCCAATCTACAATTATTTTTATATTTGAGAAAATGGGATCTGAAATTTTACCACAGAACCTCAGACTGGTTTGGGTTGGAAGGGACCTTAAAGAATGTCTCATTCCATCTCTCTGATATGGGCAGGGACACCTCCCACCAGCCCAGGTTGCTCCAAGCCCCGTCCAACCTGGCCTTGGACACTTCCAGGGATCCAGGGGCAGCCACAGCTTCTCTGCCCAACCTGTGCCATCCTGCCCACCCTCACAGCCAGGAATTCCTCCCAATATCCCATCCATCCCTGCCCTCTGGCACTGGGAAGCCATTCCCTTGTCCTGTCCCTCCATCCCTTGCCCAAGTCCCTCTCCAGCTCTCCTGGAGCCCCTTTAGGCACTGGAAGGCCCCACTAAGCCCATCCCAGAACCTTCTCCTCTCCAGCATCCCCAGCTCTCTCAGCAGAGCTGCTCCAGCCCTTGGAGCACTTTCATGTGCTCCCCTGGCCTCACTCCAACCTTCCAGGTCCTGCACTCCAACCCAACCAGCTCAGCCCCTGCTGCTCTTTGCTGCTGCTCTCCCAGCCCAACAGGAGTTATTGCTCCATGAAGCTCCCATTTCACACCACCCTTGCCATTGCACCAAATGCCAGGAATGTGCCTGTTGACCAGGCGAGGTTCTGCAGGTCCCACCACCAAACCACCCCCAGGAAATCCCCTCCTGCCAATTCTGCGTCGCTGCCACGAAGGGAAAACTCAAATACACAGTGTCAGAAACTATGTGGTGCCTCCACCTCCCCTTTACTCCTCAGGGCAAAAGGTAAATAGAGTATAAGCAATGGCTTTTTTTTAACTAAAAAAACAATCTAACCTGCCTGAGATGTAGGGAAATCATTTACCTTCTGCCTGTCAGAGCAAGTTATCTGCGTGCTTTTTCCAGATTAAAACCACAGCCCAACAGAATGGATTCATTCTGTCTACAAAGGACAAAGTTTAAGTTGCAGAGAGCACATGAAAGCCCAGAGATAAACTGCAGGTTTGAAGCAGTGCTCATGTTCCATGGTTAGCCAGAGGAAAGCACAGAAACCCTAAATATTCACATGCAGACTGCTAAAGTCTGTTCAGCATTTCCTGAAGAATCAGCTCAAAGACAGAATCCTATTCCTTGCCTCCTGCCTGTTTGCATTTGGAAATCATTTCATCCATAATATGTTTACTAAACTAAGTACCATGGATACGTTAATTATGAAGGCAGACTTTTACCTGCAAACAAGGCTGATCTTTAAGCTTTGAAGTTTCCCTAACTGCCCAGATTTTTTTGGCCACTCCTAGTTTTAGCTGCTGGCACCAGCAGAATCATAAAACTGCAGAAAAATGCTACAGATTCTTTGCCAAAACAAGTCACATCCCTCTGTAGCATCTTTTGGAACCACTTCCATTAACATCCTAATGCTGCTTCTCCCTCTGCCCCACAATCAGCTTCCCAACAGTGATGTCTGGGCAGCAAGAACAAGCACTTGAGCAGGAACATCCTAATTCCTGGTGGGATGACCTGGGCACACACACCTGTACTGATGTGGCTGAGAATCCCCATTTGCTACTCACTCAGAAGCACAAAAAAGCAAATCTTAGTGTTAAAAAGGGGGCAATTCCAAGAAATGTGGAGTTACAGGGTCTCCCACACCTTCTGAATGCAGCCACTCTATTCCATCACATCCACCAAGTCACAGAGCATTAGTAATATCAGCTACTCATGGAATGACAGCACTGGATTGATCCAAAGGGCTGCAGGGCAGTGACCACACCAGAGACACTGTCCCCCTGGGGACACCTCACTTTTGGGGACCAGCTCAGGCCAGCTCACATCCTGCCTTCTCAGGACACATTAACATGCTCCAAAGACAAGCCATTTCATTGCTTTTGTGTAAACTGCCAGAGCAATAAAAACCATCATTAGAGACAAGTTACTGGCTAATCTAATTTTTAAGTATGCACAGCAATCAACTTTAAATTAATTACACTATCAGATTAAAAGGGGAAGATGGATCATTTCCTGGCACGCTCACAAACCCTCTCAGATGACAGCGTGCGTGTCATCATTTTTTAATTATTATTCCTTCAAATGATTTTGTTAAGCCTTTGTTCCGAGGCGCAGGAAAATGGCAGTGACTTGTCCTGGGCTATTGAGGAGAGCCCCCAGACTGGGTACAGCCCCAGCACATCATCCCCAGGCTGTCACCCCCTGTCCCAGCCCTGCAGACCCCATGGGACAGGGACAGGTGGCATGGGGGCTGTTTTCATCTGCTCTGGGGCAGCTTCACTGTGCTCAGGGTGTGCTTCACCCAATTAGTTGTTTGTCACTGAGAGCCCTGTGTATGGACCAGATACTGTCAGGTTATTTTTGGCCCCTGGTATTGTGGCAAACCATAATGAGGCCTTGAGGTGAACAACTGTCTTGGCAGCAAGGCACTAAGATGATGTGCTGTTGAAAGCCTGGAGAGCAATTAGGTTATTTGAATAGGAGGAGATGCTGGACAGGGCATGTGAAGAGAGAGAGAACCAGTTTAACTATTAAAATGCTGCCCTCCTCCCCCCCAAAAGTTGTCAGCTAACTATTTAAGCAAGGTGTTAATTTACTACAGGCTGGATTGATGACAAACTGAACTTTCTTCTGAATTCAAAAGCTGCACAGACTTGTCCCACATGCAGGTATTACCCAGCCCCTTCCAGACGAGTGCAACAGCTTGCCAGAGGATTATTATCAACATTTAATCAAATTACAGTGATTCCCACAAGTCCTGGCCATGGGCCTGGTGTGAACAGAGTGAGGGGCTCTGCAAACAGGGCCAAAGGGGGTCCAGAGAGCCATAACTTATAAATAAGAGTCAGCATTAGATACAGAAGCAGATGGGAAAACAGCCCCATCACCCCTAGAAAGCAGCTCACACGATGCCAAAGGCAAGGGAGTGACCTGAGCAGCACGAGGGCAGGGCACAAGTCCTCTCTCCTGCCCTGTGGGCTTCTCCTGGTGTCCAGGAGACTGCTCAGTGAGCTGGGCTCACACCTACAATGCCCACAAACACACCTCAGATCACACAGGATGGGGCTCTGTAGAGGAAACCCTCAGGAATCGTGTGGGTCACCACTCCACCCACGGTGGGAAGGGGGTCAGACTCGTCTGAGTGATCAAACTAGGTTTTCCCTACTCAAACCTTCCATCAGAGCCTGTCTGCATCACAGGGAGCACTCACAGCACCCGAGGACATGACAGCATCTGGCCATAGTCTTTTAAGGAGTCACAGAATGGTTTGGGTTGGAAGGGACCTTAAAGATCATCTCATTCCAACCCCCCTTCCACGGGAAGGGACACCTTCCAGGTGGCTCCAAGCCCCATCCAACCTGGCCTTGGACACTTGCAGAGGGTCACTTTAAGAATACACTTATTTTTGTAAAATATTTATGCAGATAGAGGAAAACACTCTACAAGATAAGCACTGGTAACTCCACCACTCAGCAGAGGTGAGCACTCTCATTCCTTCTCCCTCCAAGTGCAAATTCATGGGTTGCTAATTTGGGCATAACTTATCTTCAGAAACCATTGAGACAACACATGAGCAGGTACAGCTGCCAAGTTTTAGGAAGGCAAAGTGACCACAGCACAAAGAAAAGCTGTAAGACAAGCAAAATGACCTTTGTGACGCAGAAACACGTGAGAGTTTCCTAATTCAGCCCACAGAGCCAGGTGGGTTTGCTTGAACCTTTTCAAGTATGAGCTTCTGTACCCAAGGGTTATGATTCCCCTTGAACCAACCGTGGTCCCAGGGACCTGTTTCTGTGCACAGGGAGCAGCATCACAAGCAGCACCACAGGCACAGAGACATGGGCAGTGTGAGTTAGACCCTCTGACCACCCCTGGGCAACTCCTGGTGTATTCCAAGGGTTGTTCCCCCACCTGCCATCAGACACAACTGATCAAGTATGAACTGGGTTATAATGAGCTGGGTACTCAAGAACCACGGTCTTCAGAGCAATCTGGGGAGGGTTGTCTGCTTTAAACTTGCCTGATGGGACCACAGGGTTTGTCTTGGCGTGGTGAAGGAGGATGGATGTGGTGTTTCAGGATTGCTAGGACTGTCCCTGAGTGTGCCCTCATCCCTGGTCAGCACTGCCCTGTCATGCTGCTCTTTCCAAAGCCCTGACAGCTTTCCATTTCTCCATCCACGTGGTAAATCTTTCCCAGATCCCGAGGACTCTGGAGACTGTTTACTTATGCAGCAACCCTCAGGTTCATCAACACCCACTTCACAGGGAGTTAGAAACACAAATCTGAAATTCTGGCAATGAATGAAGACCAGAACAGTGACCAAGATCATTCCTCTGCCCTTCTTGATGAAGAAGTGAGAGCCCATGAACTCACACCCCAGTTGTCCCATAACTACACAAGACCTGTTTGGACCTCAGGAAGAGCATCAGGAGCACCTCCAGAGCAGTTAAGGTACCTCACCTAGATGCAATCAGATGGGAGAGGAAAAATTCCAGCAGTTCTCTAAGACAGTCAGTATCCTTGTCAGACCTTCCATCTCTCACAGCTTTAAGTGTCTCACAGCCCCCAAAATCAAAAAACCCAAGGACAGAGAACCTTGGGAGAGCAATTCCCTCAATGACAACATTCTCTCTGTGCTACCCCAGGGTGACCAGGAGAGCTGCTGTTTGAAGTTCTGCAGCTGACCCACCTTTGAGGTTGAGATCTACAACAGGTGCTGAGCTGCTGGCACAGCTTCTCACCCCTCCTCAGGGGCAGCAGCTCCTGCCCAGCACTGAAAAACTGCCCAAGTCACATTTTAATAACCATTTCTTTCAGCAACACAAGCAAGGAGAAGAGAGAAAACCCAACAGTTATCATGCCAGGGCAGAACAAACGGGTGCTGAGGTCCCCAAGCAGCTCCCACACCTGCTGAAAGCTGCACAGCCCCCAGGCCTGCAACCCCCAGCAATAAAACCCAGGCAGCAGCAGTAAAAACAGGGCTCTGCTCATGTGCTTTTGATTTTTATAATGCTGTTTCTTTTAACAAATGAAGTTTCAGTGCTTATGGGACTAACAACCTAGCAAATGAACTAAGTATTTATTTGTGGCTTTATTACTCAGCAGACCTATTTCCATGGAGTCTCTTTTCCCCAGGACCCAGCCTGCTCTGCAGCAGCTGCTTTCCATTACAAGCCACTCCAATTCCTTTGCCTCTCATTTCCAAAAGTGCCCACTAACTTGAAGCATTTGGAATCAATACCAAATGGCTGTGGGACCTCATCCCCCTCTCCCCAGGTTCTTGCCCAGGTTTTTCCCCATCTCCCTCACCATCCACTGGGCTGACCCAGGTGCTCCAGATCCCCTTCCCCTCCTGACCCCACAAGCTTTGTGAAAACCCATGGAGGACCCACAGAGTGACCCACAGAAAGGTTCTCAGGGGGGCTGAGAAGAAGGTAGTTTGGTCCACGCTCCAAAGAGTGTGTGTGACTTGAACCACTACAGGTGAGGGGCTAACAGGGGATTTGGGGAGCTCCTCTGGCTGTGAACAGGAGAGAGGAAAAAGCCAAGTGGCTCTGGAGAGGTCAGGGCAAGCTGCAAGCATGACTTAAGCCAGGATTTCAAGTGCCAGGGGAAATCCTGCTGCATAAACAGACTCTGGTGGAGTTTGAATTTTGTTCTCCCAGACTTGGAAAGTCCCCCCTGGCCCCACTCTGAACATTTAGTGAGTCTAAGTCTTCAGCTCCAAAAAAAACCCCCAAAAAACCCCACAACTCCCCCCCCCCAAAAAAAAAATAGAAAAGAAAATAAAATCTTTCTAGAACAGTTATTTTTGGCTTAGAAATCCTTCCCTGGGAGGGTGGGCAGGCTCTGGCACAGGTTGGGCAGAGAAGCTGTGGCTGCCCCATCCCTGGAAGTGTCCAAGGCCAGGTTGGATGGGGCTTGGAGCAACCTGGGCTGGTGGAAGGTGTCCCTGCCCATGGCAGGGGCTGGAATGAGATGGTTTTTATGGTCCCTTCCAAGCCATTCTGGGATTCTTCAATTCCATGATAATTACAGAAGGAGCCCTCAGTGTATCCAAGTCAAGGCCACTGAGTGCTCTAAAAGGCACTTAAATCAGTTTATTTGCCCCTCTGTTTGCCACTTGTTAAGTATACATTGCCCCTGGCTTTCTCAAGCAGCCTGAACACTGCAAGGCCCTCTCAGATACACATGAGGCCTCTCTGCCAGTCCTATCCAGCTGGGGGAACAGCCCATGCTACACTGGGTAAGGGGATGCCCTGGACAATGCCAGGCTGTGCTGGGACTGGGCTGGCACCCCAGCACCACGGTGGGGCAGCCCCTCTGCCCCTGCCCAGGCTCTGTCTCCATCTCCCTCTTCCCCTTTCACTCCAGCAACTCAGCTGCAAAATTATCCCCCACTTTTATTTTTTTCTTGGTTTTTAGCCATGTTCCAGTTTCTGGTGAGACATCACTCAGGTCACACAGTCCAACTTGGCTGCCCAAAGCCAGGGCAGCAGCAGGTGGGGCAACACAGCAGGACCTGGTGGGGAAAGGGACCAGCACAAGGGGCTCATGCCCCTCTCAGTCACCAAGACCCACTAGGGACAGGAAAAAAAGGACTTCTCAGTGATGCCTGCGTGGCTGAGCCTCCAGGCTGTCCCAGGATTTGCTCCTGTGGCCCTCACCCAGCAGGTGAAGGCTCAGAGTTAACAAGTGTCTGAAGGCAGCGGAGCAATAAAAGACAATACTGAGCTGGAACCTGAATGAGGACAAATCAGGGTCTGCTTCTTCTGCTCCCTGAGACTACAAATGCCCTCTGACAAGCCCCTCCTTATCCTGAGAACCTCAGTATCCCTTCATGAGCAGACCCTGCCTTTTCCTTTGGTAATCTCCACTGAGCCATGAGAAAGTTAAAAATTCCCCAGATTAAAGTATCATCCTTCAAAGAGTCTTCTTTGCCACCAGAATGAACGTGGCAGCTCTCACTTGGAAGCTCAATTTCCATTTTTCTGCCTACTCAGACAAATATCATTGCACTCAGGTCACACACTGAAGGGTTTCTTCACATGTTCAGACTTTGTGTTTTACTAGAAAAATAAAAAAAAGCTGCGACTTTGGAAAGCAACAGCGAGATCTGCCCATGGTTCTCTGCTCCTGTTCCCACCCTTTGGAAAGCAATCACTAATTCGTGTAACTCCATGGGCTTTTGTGGGCAGACTGCATGATAAAATAATATCTGACTTTGTAGGATCATTTTATGTGGAGAAACATCTAAAATGTGTCAGTAGGGTGATGAATCATAGAACAGTTTGGAAGGGACCTTAAAGCTCATCTTCCACTAGACCAGGCTGCTCCAAGCCTCTTCCAACCTTTCTGAAGGCAAAAGACATTCTTGTTTGGGCAGCAGTTGAGAACTGGATGAAAAAACCCCACCTATTTGCTTTGGTTTTAAGCAGCTATTGAGACTTTAAAAAAAAAAAAAACCAAACCCCACAAATAAACAAAAAAAAAAAAGGACTCCCCCCCATTCCTCCAGACACCCCTGCAAAACTCCTACGGACAGCCAGAGTGGCAAGACTGTGGGATGTGAGATAATTAAAAAACAGAAAAGCAAGCACTCCAAAGTCCCAGAAGGTGGATGTCCAACCCCCCTTGCTCAGGCTGAGCAGCTGTGCCAGGTGAGGAGACATCAGACCCTGCAGAGGAAGGGCCTTGGGGGTGACCTGGTGGGTCAGGGGCACCACTGGGCACTTGGGAAGCCCAGACACCCCTTTGCCCACACACCAGGCACGTGGTGCAGCCCCCCTGACCTCACATGCCCCTAAAAGCGAGGCTGGCAGCACAGCCTGGCTGGTGGCTGGGGATGAACTGACTCTTCCTGAAGGTAAAGTTCATTTGTGGCCCATTCCTACTCTTTTTTTCTCAATTTTTGAGCCCCACAGGCAACAACACCCCATCCCATCCAGTGCCAGGGTGCTGCTGCAGGCTCTGCTGTCCCCAGGGTGGCTGTGGGGAACTCTGTGCCCCTCAGCCAGTGGGAGGTGATGGAAACCCCAGTGCAGGCTGTTCCCTCCGGGGGCTGGGGCAGCCCAGGCTGTGTTTGCTGGCACACCCTGGGCAGGAATCCCTTCTGTCCCCTTACAACCCAAGCAGGGTGTTGTGGAGCTGGAGTCCATTCACTATCAACATGAAACACACGGAGGGATCAATCCCATGAAGGAACCAATTGACACCATGGAGTTTTATCTCCAGCCAGGTCCCCGCTGTGTCAGCACCTCGGTGCCTACGTGGTCCTTGGCTTAAGGTGGGTTAAACCCACTCAGTAGGCTCAGCCCACTCCCAGGATTAGCTTTGCTAAGTGACAGGACTGCTGGTGTAAACCTGATGTAAATGGCCTTGGCCCCTTCACTGGAATGACATTGCTGTGCTTTTCCAATGGAAATGAAACCTATTTGATAAGATAACAAACGCCTGGCAAAGCACATTGAAGTTCTGGAAGGGAAAGAATAGGAGGGGGAAACCCCCCCTTGTATAAACAGCAAAACAATACAGCTTTATCTAATCTGTGCAACTTATTGCTGCTTGTCTGCCTGTGTGTGTTTTACTGACAAAATAAAATAAATTGAATCAGCTCACACACGATAACATGCTCTTTCCTACCTCATACTAATTGCTTGGCTAATTGATGTTTGTTGAACTTTCTCCATTTCATTGAGTGATTAGGTACAAAGCTAACAGTTGACATCTGTAGACGCTTAACTGGCGTCTGTAATTACTGTTAATGTTAAATAATTGTTAGTTAATTGGAGTGGTAACTGACTGAATGGAATCCAGATTGTGAAGCAAAAAGAGACCTAGTTAAATAAACATACATTTTCAGAGAAAATAACATTTTATTACAAGGGAGAGACTAGCAGAAGGCCAGATATGGGAGGCCTGCAGGATGCTCCGTTCCCAAAATCTCCCCCCAGCCCCCAGCTCGGGCTCCCCTCACTGCAGGTATGGCAAGGCACGATCTTGGTCACCAGAACACTCCTATCCCAAGAATGTTTCCACATTATTTTGAACTGATTAGCATAATTTTACAGCCCAACGCTGATTTCTTGAGAAAATCAAATAGAGGCTAATCTATAAAACAAACATTCCCTCCAGAACTGATACAATTATGTGTTAGTAAATATTGCCATTCTGCTCCTTAAGACTGCAGCAGTTTGACTTTGCCAAAATGAAGAGCCTTAAATGAACTCCTGGGGAAATACAATCACCAAGTGACCCCAAAAGGTACTTGATACCAGCCCAAACAGGCAGGGCTGCCCAGAGCAACACCTCCAGCTGCCCCTCTGCCAGTCTGCTCAGGAAAAGCCAGAGCCTGCAGCTGCCTGAACTGTGCCCACTGCTCTCTGCTTTTGTTTTCAGGTCCTAAAGAGTTATCAGGGAAGCCTTGAAAGGCTCCTGTTAGGAAGATCAGAACTTGGAAGATTTAAGAAACCAAAAGGTTTTGGAAGAGGCTGCTTTGGACTTTCACCTGTCCCTCTGGGCACGTGACATTGTCCAGTGACCTTCTCCTGCAGCTACAGGAGAGCTCTGGGATCCCACAGCCCTGGCACCTCCCAGCACTGGGATCCCACAACCCTGGCATCTCCCAGCACTGGGATCCCACAGCCCTGGCACCTCCCAGCATTGGGATCCCACAGCCCTGGCACCTCCCAGCACCGGGATCCCACAGCTCTG
>WBMV01000093.1:100469-139127 GCA_013396655.1 Campylorhamphus procurvoides
GGATGTTGCGGGGATGGATGCGGGGATGGATGCGGGGATGGATGCGGGGTGGACGTTGCGGGGATGGATGGTGCGGGATGGATGGTGCGGGGGTGGATGCCGCGGAGCTGCCCCCGGGATGGCAGCACACACGCACAGGAGCATCAGTCGCTGAGGCTCTGCGGGAGGAAACACGATCGAAACCATCGTATTGCGTTTAGCTACTTTTGTTTGTTTGTTTTAACGGAAATATATATATATTTTTTTTTTCCTAAGGTGGGACAGAAAAGCAGTGTCCCCGGGTGGCCCGACGGGGACCCCCGGCTGCTCGGGGAGTTGCGGCGCCTCCCCCGTGCACAGCCCCTCCTGGCTGCCCCCGCACCCAGCGCTGCTGTGGATGGGCCGTGGGTTTCCTGCTCGCCGTGGGATTTCTGTAAGCGCCGCACACCATCAGTGAGAGCCACGGCGGAGCAGAAACACACAGACACACGGCGATACAAGCGAGCATTCACTGGAGTGCCGCAGTTGGAGCCAAATGGTGTTCCCTGGGAAGACGAGAGGCAATTATGGCATTGGCACGGTAGCCCCGCACCGTGAGATGTTTCCCGGGAAAGGGAGAGGTGCTAAGAGAGGACGGGTGGGCTCTCGAGGCCTTGCCCAGGGGGTATTTTCAAGGTTTCAAATCTTGAAAATGGCTTTCAAACCAATACTGGGCTAAGAGTGCTAATGGAATTAAACTCCTGTGGGTTCCACTTGGATTTGAGCTAAATCGTCAGAAATAGGGGTTGACAAGCCCTGCTCACCCAACTCCTGTGCAGAGCTCAGCCTGGAGGAGGTGAATTTCCTGAGGAAAGGATGGGAACTGCCTACACCAGCCAGGAGATGAGAGCAGAGCTGGAGCTGTGGGTGCCTGGTCAGCCTCCCTGAGCCAGGAGAAGAGCTATGCATCCAAAATCCTACAGGAGACGGAAAGACACACTTGTGTCCTGGCCTGCTCCAAGCTCCCCTTGGGGACAGGATGGTGTGAGATGACAAGGGACTGCCCTTCTCAGGCCCAGGACACCGAGGGAGGGCTGTGTGTGGCTCCCAGCTCTCCCCAGGCAGTGCCACAGTGACCACTGGCTGTGGTGGCCCTGCCCACAGCAAACCCCTCAGCGTGGGAGGGCAACGAGGGCAGCATGGTCTGACTGTGTGCCATGCTTAAGGAAAAACTCCTAAGAACACCTTCCTACCTACTGCTAATGTAGAACTACAGGACTTTATGCAACTATTTCCCATTTGTTCCATCACTGTATGATCCATGCAAGAGCAGTTTTCCCCCCGAGCACCTTCTCCAAGAGTCTTTGTTGAGGTGCAGTCCCAGTGACAGCAGTGGTTCCCTCTGGGAGAGCTGCATGGGAAGATCAAATGACAATACCCAGGAGATGAAGGAACCCACCACAGCTCAGACACCACAGTGCCTTCCAGAGTGGGAATGAATGCTTGGGTAAAACTGTGCCAAATGGTCTCCCACTGGCAAATGAAAGGATTGTGGCCAACTTCAGATCCTGCTTACAGCAATGGAAATGAGTTCTCCAGGGCTGTCCACCTTAGCAGGGTTAGCCCTAGATTTCCACAGCCTAACTGAGCATGGATTTTGGCTGTTCAAATTTCACAGGTTTTGGCATTTAATAAGTGTATATTTGCATCTAATAAATATATATTACAAAGATTATCTTGTGCCATCAGAGAGGTGGTTTCCATCTAGAAACCCATCCTGAGATGGCTTCAGGTCTGGTCTCTGGAATCAACAGTGGAGAGTGGCCAAAAGCTATTTCAGAGCTCAGCAAAGGAAATGGATGGCTTGAGTGCAGATTCCAGTCTCCACCAAAAATAAATTATTGAAGACATTAAACTGGCAGAGTGTTCTCTCTACAACAACTGGAGCACTCGGGGACTGCATGGACTGTGCCTGGACAAGGAATTCAATGCACAACATGAAGGTGTGGCAGCTCATATATATTCTATGCGCACCTTGGTCAAGACTTTCCACATCCTGACATGGTAAGAGCAGGTCTAATTAAAGCCTAGGCTCCTCACAAGACTTTAATTTGATAAATTTAGCCTGGATTAAACTACAGACTTGTCTGTACTGGATTTTTCCAACGTTAACCACATGCCACACCTGAAATCTCGGCATACACAGAATCAGAAATGCATTTACCTGCTCATCTCCCTGGGGCTGTGAGGGTTTATTGGCAGGGCTCTGGGCCTCATTGTGTTCATTATTCGTGCCTTAGAGATAAGTTGAGGACCTCTGTTTTTGTGCTACAACATTATACGTGCACAAAACATCTTGTGTAATTCTGAATGAGAAATTTGGAGTTTGGAAATTCACCCAAAGCCAAATTAAGTCAAAGACACCCCTCCTTCCCCCAGTGATTTCAATGGCCTTTGGATCAAGCTTCCCCTTCTTCTGACAGCAATACTTTCCTGTGTTTTAGGTTATGCCTGGATAGGTTTTTGAAACCTTCTGTCTCTTATCTATGTGGGGCCTTGCCAGAATTTTTTCATCTGTCTGTGGTCTCTGTCAGCGTCGACATTTGTTTCTGCCACAACAACAGCCAAATGAAGTGCATTGAACTTGGATCAAAAGTAATTTCAAGATCTTTCACTCTGTGGAAGAGGGTTTCAGATCCAAGAATTTTATAAAAATGACCTAAAGCTGCCCAGACAGCAGGCAGGGAAGCAGGCATTTGTTTCCAAGTCATAGAGTAATTCCAAAGAAGAATTACCCATCTCTGGCACCAAGACCAAACGAATATTGAAATTACAGCAGATTATATTGGATTAAATTATTTATGGCAAACCTCACCTCACCTGGAAGGTTCTGCAGCTTTTTTTCCTGGCAACATGAAAACTGGATATTCCAATTCTTTGGTATTCTGTCAAAGCCTGGAAACATTTATATTTCCATTAAGTTGCTAACCTTCCCAGAAGACACCATGGTGTCTGAGTTTGGAGCGTGATTATTGCGCCTTATAAACTCCTCCATAATGCTTTGAAAACATACATGATTCTGTCCATTACTACATGGGAGATGCAGGGGCTTTTCCCCAAGAAAAGAATTTATGGAGCTCTCAGCAGGGTTTTATGACTCTGAACACAAGGCACGGCATAATGTCCCAAGCAGAAGGTACTTAAGGAAAGGACCTGTTCTCGAGAGCGACCTCGACAGCGGCGGAATCACCGCAGGGTGAGGCTGGGAAAAGGTCACCACAGATGCCAGGAAAAGTAAATGGTGCTGAGGGCGGGTCCTGCCGGGCTTGGCACTACTGTGGGTGTGCTGCCCACCCCGAGGTGGGTGTAGGGCCAGGGCATGGAAGTGATGCTGCCCCGACAGCCCTTCCAGCAGGGGCAGGGCACTCATGTGGGGAGGGTGGCACAGCCAGACAGTGCCCCTTTGGGAGGCAAACAGAGCTCCTGGATGTGGAACATCCCCAGCTAAGCCTCCATGTAAGTCAGGCTTTTCATTTGACAAAGCACAAAACTTTTGCGAGAGCATATTAATGACAGTGCAACTTTTTTTTTTATTATTTTTATTTTTCTGCAGCATTTGCAGAACTAAACCCCTTTGTAATCCCTTCTTTTATGCAGAACAGATTGCAGTTTTAAGCAGAGGCCCATAAACTGCAGGTTCAAAGAAACCTGAAACTGAATTAGCATAAAAGCTGGAATTCTCATTTAGAGGAACAGCAAGGCAACCGCTCTGCAGGCAGTTTTATGATTAGGGTTTCAAATGGAAACAAAGATAAAAAGTGGGGCTCAGGGAACAATAGGGCTGCTCTCTCTTCCCTCTCCTTACAGCTTGGCCCTATAAAATACTAAGTGGTCTCCACTGCTTCCGAGGACAGAATTCAGCCCAGATTTGCACACATGGAGAGGTTGGATAATTTTCTGAACCCATTTGCCGTAGCGAAGAGAAATCCTAACTGTCCTACTGTGTGAGGCCATTTCTCCCACAGGCTTCTCCAAACACTGTGAAATCCTTGAGATGAACCCCACAGTCATCTTTCCTTGCCACTGACAGCCATGAAGAGCGAGAATCCCCAAAGTGCCTCCTGGCTGTAACTTTTCAGTCAGAAAATACATGCATTTTATCTCTTCCTTTATAGCCCTTCCTGTGCTTTGAATTCCCAGTTCCTAAATACATGATGGAGCATGGGTTGGCTGCATGTAGCTCCT
The DNA here is from genome assembly GCA_013396655.1 of Campylorhamphus procurvoides. Taxonomy (NCBI): domain Eukaryota; kingdom Metazoa; phylum Chordata; class Aves; order Passeriformes; family Dendrocolaptidae; genus Campylorhamphus; species Campylorhamphus procurvoides. The sequence continues at coordinate 104,673 of WBMV01000093.1, forward strand.
GGAGACCTTGCTGGGCTCTGAGCTGCTTCCCACACTGCAGCCTAACCAGGAACACAAGATCCTAGCACTGGGTAAGAGGATAAAATATAAATTCTTCCCCATCCACCAGCACTCCTGTAGTACACTCCATAAATGCACCACTTGAAAGCTGTGGCCATTATCCTCCCCTAATTTCTGCCTGCTAGCAGGTTCTGCAACTGAAGAAGTATTTCAAATTAATTTGTCTGTCAATATCTGGGTCCTGAATCACCTAATAAGAGAAATATTTTTCATTCTCTTCTTCTCAGTCAGAAGAAGAGACTTTCTTATCACCAAATAAAGCATCCATTATTGCGTGCTGGAATCCCATTCTGTCGTCCAGGTCGTTTTTAGTGCAGAAAATGCTGAATCAGCACCATAAACCAATCAAGTAATTTCTTTCATTTTCTAACATTCAAGCAAAATAATGAAAATCACATCTCATTTGATGAGGAGAATATACGACAGAAATCTCTTCTTCCAAGGATAATTTTCAAAGAGGTATGCCAAGGCAAGAAATACTGTTGCAAAGCCATGTAGCTAATGTAGGGGCTCTTCTGCTGAACAGATAAATTCCATTCTTGACTGTCATCTCATATTTAGATAGCAGATTATGAACAATAAATCTGTACCTTTAGCCAGCTTCTAAACCATGCAAAGACATTAACTTGGCAAAAGAATGACCATTACTTTGATGAATGAAACATTCACCTAAAATATTCATGTACAAGATGATAATGTCCAATTGATAACCAGAAAATACCCACCCCACTGCAGATTTGAATAACTGAGATGTATATGAGAGAAACCGAATCACGTACATAAGAGGAGTTATTATGGCACTGTTAGGAGAACTAACAAATGAAAAAAAAAAAAGCTTGATAAATATTTTCCATAACAAAACACAATTGGTTTCAGTGGGATACAGCTCTGTTTCTCATTAGTTATCCTTCACTTGTCAGACAAGTTCCATATTTCACCGAAACCCGCTGAGTATTCTTTCTAGTTTGCTGGGGAAAGTGGCCATACATTTAGCACGTTCCCTTTATGCTGTGTGTTTTCACAGGTCTTTCTTTAAAACACACTGTACATGCTTTTGCTTCTTTCCCTCAGGATAGTGGGTTTCGACATCCAAGAAGAGTTTAAAAGCAGGTAACAAGTCATCACTTTTGAAGCTGCAGAGCAGCTGAAGAGGTGCAATAGCCCCAGCAGCCATTATCAGTGCCTGCCAGGGTGCCACGCTATCAACTTATATGATAAAGCACTCAGCTGACACCAGAAAAATAATCATTCTCTCTCTCCTGCACCACCCCCTTTTTCACAAGGAGGCTTTTTACACTCATTAAATGCAACCTTATCTCTGAAAGACTGCAATCCTCAGCAAATGACAAGTGTGCCTAATCTCATTTTCTGACAAGCGATTCTGACAGCACCTTCCTTTTGATTTCTAAGACACGTAGCTAGACATATATTAATCTGTCAGTCATCGCCCCTAGGAAGGATGGAAAAAAAGGAGAGACAGAGATGAACATTTGTGAATGTGAAGGGAACAAGGCAAGAAAGGACTAAGGGTCCTTTTCTGGCTATTTTAAGCACTCAGCTGTGTTTCTCCACTCCTCCCACCCCAACACGGCACCCAAGCCACTCTCGTGCAGCAGAGCTGCCAACCTACCTGTCTGCAGAGCTGGGGTAACCTGCATTCCCTTCAGGTGGGAGTGTGGCCCACCAGCTGTGGACTAGCAGCCAGCTGTGGGGGTATTTTCAGGTTTTCCCTGGTGTCAAAGGCAGCTGGGCTCTCATTTCATTTCTCTGCACCTCAACTTCCAGCATTGCATAAAACCCAAGTGTTACTGTCACCACTTATTTTGGCTACAGACACGGGACTTCCCAGGACTGGTACTATAAAACGTAGAGCCTTAATTCCAAATTTACAGCTCATGAAGCGTTCTGCACTAACACTTTTGTTTTGCAGCAAGAAATGCTTTGTCATTGCAGTCAGTGAAGCCCCGCTTGGCTCTGGTGGCCAGCCTGGCTGGCACGTGTTAGCAGGTCAAGGCAAAGGCAGGTTGGAGAAAAGCAGCAAATCAGTGTCAGATCTCCACAATTTTGGATGAAGGCTCAAAGTGCAGTAAAACAAAAGCCTTTCGTTCATCACAGCCTGGCAAGGTGCAAACTGGAGAGGCTGAGCAGGACTGAGTCCAGTTGCATTTGGAGGCTTGGAAAAGGTAGGATTTGCAAGAACCCCTGGCTCAAATATGAGAAGGTGCATTTAAAGCCTGAGTGTGTTCTGGGGCCATGACAGTGAGCGTGAATTGGTGCAGCTCACCTGGATTTGCCACTCAGCAAGTGTGCCAAATCCAGACACTTTCTGCACGATGTATGACATGATAAGGAGGAATGGCTTTAAATGAAAGGTTTAGACTGGATATTTGGAAGAAATTGTTCCCTGTGAGGGTGGGCAGGCCCTGGCACAGGTTGGGCAGAGAAGCTGTGGCTGCCCCATCCCTGGAAGTGTCCAAGGGCAGGTTGGACAGGGCTTGGAGTACCCTGGGCTGGTGGAAGGTGTCCCTGCCCATGGCAGGGCATGGGATGAGATGGCCTTTAATGTCCCTTCCAACCCAAACCATTCCATGATTCTGTGATACAGGTTGGTGAGCACAGGGCAAGGGGGTGGGAGGAAGTAGCTGGTTGGTAGTTACAAAACTGCAAAGGAGTGTAAAATCAGTGAGTTTCTACAAATGGGACCCAAAGGAGGAAAGGGATTAAATGAGGTGGGAGGCAGTGTACTTTATCTTACACAGCCCTGTTAGTTATGTTCCTCGGAAACACGCCTTCTCCCTCTTAGCATGTGAGTCATATTAATATTTCTACCCATCAAATGGCAAATTAGAGTGAATTATAGAGATTTACCATCCAACATTTGCCTGCTGCCCCTCCTGCACTCTCAGAGAGCCTCCCCAGCTGGCAGCAGCTCCTCCTGCCTGGGGATGTCCCAGGCATGCAGCTCCAGCCTGGCCCAGCTCACATCCCTCAGCTAAGAGCTCCCTTCCACCTCCTCTCCCTTCTGCTGCACTATATGGTACTGCTGGAGAAACTTTATTGTTCATAATGGGATAAGGGAAAAAAAATCCAATGAAAGCAAAGTACAAAGAGGCTTCTCTGCAGTGCTTTAAAGCGCTGCCATTTTCATAGTAATACAGTCATTAAGTACTTGTTTGATGGTGCAAAAAGTAGGCCAAGATCTTTGCTAATACATTTAATTAATCAATACCTGCACTAGAAGATGGGAACAATTAAAGTTTTCCTCTTCACTCAGACAAAGCAGCAGAAAGCTTGTGATCTGCTTAAGGAGCCTGCCACTCAATGGGAAGATGAAAAGACTTCTTTAGTTTTACTTAAGAGCTGAAATCATGTTAATACTCCAAGTGTTCAGGAGAAAGCCAGTAAATGAGCAGTGGGAGGAAAGATGACTGCTGTCCCCAGCCTCGTGTTTCCACCCTGATGTCATCATCACAGGAAAAATCACAAATGTGTTCTGGAGTTCACTGAGCCTGAAAATAACCCTGGGGATATTTCCCTGCCGTGCAGAACACTTGGGTAACTGGGCTTACCAGAAACACCCCCAGCTACTGCTCATGGGCCTGGGGAGGGGGAAGGTAAACATGGCCCTGCAGTTTACACTTCTGCTGGGTTTTTATTAAAGAAGGATTTTCTAGTTGCATCTAAGCTTCAGGATGTAGGAAAGAAGGCGCTGGCAGAAAAAGTTGTGGGGAAAAGTGGTGGGAGGAAATTGGGCAGTTCACTGTGCAGACCTCTGGCTCAGGGAAGGAACCCTCACAATGAGGGTTACTGATATGGGCATCAAGTAAGAGAAAATTGCCTAAAATCAGCCCAAAATGCAGCTGTCCTTGGGGGACTCCAGCTCTGCCCCTGGAGCAGGGGCCACCAGCACCTGAGGCACAGCACTTATCTCTTTTCCACCTCTCAGGACCTCCAAAAACACACCTTGGCCATCATCCTGGTGGGCCACAGGCTGCCAGTGTTGGCACATCTGCCCTGCACCCACCCACCTACTCGGCTGGTTTGGCTCCAGAAGAACTTTGGGCAGGGTCTCCCAGTGCAACCACTGGGGAGGAGACACTCCTTGCAGCCAAGAGGCAGGACATGGGCAGGTCACAAAGGACATGGTTGTTTCCCACTGCCCAGGGGAGGAACATCAAACAAGACCAATGCAGGTAGTGCCAAAAACTGAAGGCTGCCCAGTTGCACCTCCTGTTTGATCCTCTGGTGAGAGCAGAACCTCATCCAGGACCTCACAGCCTTCTGCTGTGGAACCATCACAGACATGTGCTGACCTTACAGCACAAGAGAAAGCACAGGCACAGTGTTGTGTTGAAAACAAATTATTTTTTCATGCCATCATTAACAGAAATGTAAATGCAAATGACCTTATAATTTGTATCATGAGACCTATCAAGTTAATGTTGTTGCCAAACGAGAAAATTTCTCCCTGGCCATCATTTGGGAAATGCTGGAGATCGACTCATGTCACAGAGTTGATCTCTTGCTGTAAATTTGCTGCCTCCTTTCACTCAAGTGTTAAGCCTACCAGGTACTTTGGTGTTTCTAACCCACTTGTCAAAATTAAGCCAGAGCCTCACTAACACTTTCTTCGAGGCTCCCAGTTGTCCTGTGCACCTTCACCTGGGACTGCAGAGTCAGCGCTCAGGGCACGGTACTCACAACAAAAAGCTTGACAACAAAATAAGCAGATGGATTCTGCCCTAGTCCAGCCTCCATCCACTCATCCAAATCTCTCCTGATCTAAAGTCCTTGGAAAATACAATCCCTCTAACACAGGAAACAATTTTCAGCAGCTCGCCAAACGCTATTTTCCTTTCATTTAAGATTCTAACAAAACCTAACTTCTTTGTTTCTCAAGCTCCCTTGATCTCCTTCACTTTTGGCTGTCACATAAAGTCAATTGGCTGCACCTCTCTGCTTGATAAAGACAAGCCAACTGGTCTGATGTATCTTTAATGAGGAGGTAGGTAAGACACAGTCCAACAAGGTGCTGAACACTCTGACCCTGAGCTAGCAAAGCACTTAAATAGCTGCTCAACTTCCAGCAAAAAGAAGCCCTTTTGAAGCTAATGGGGCTGCTCTGGCATTCAGACTTCAGCACCATTGTATAAATTTGGCTGGACTGGGGACAGAGCCTTTGCAAGGCTGAACCAGTTACTGAGAGAGCAAAACCAGTCAGAAATACACAGGTAACGTGGGGAGAGCCAGGGCTGCTGAGTCACAGGGAAACTGGGGAAATCCCTCTGTCATTAATTAATGGGCCAGTCCTGTTGCACAGAACTCTGTGTGTGTTGTTGTGTTAGGGGGAGCAGGCAGGGCTATTTCTGTTCTAATGCACTGTCTCATAAATGGGATGGAACACCTGAAGGATCTGCAGGGATGAAGGCTTGGCCTTTGCTTCAAAATCAGTGTCCAGCTCTACAAGAAGGACAGGACAAATACAAAATAACACAAACACAAATTAATGATAGGGAGGTCATGGAGAGGAAGCTGAAAGAGTGAAACTGGTACCAAAGCTGTGCTATTGTTCCTGAGATTGAGTTAATCAGCTGATCTATATCCAGCCTGGATTATTCCAGGCATTACTGGAGGAGGTGTGCTTTGAGAATCTAATATAATACAGGAGAGACACAATAAAACTTCAACCTGTTTTGATAATACGGTGATATGTTCTACTCCACATGCACCTCTAAGAAAGGCTGCCAGATCTCATCACCGTTACTTATTAATCCATTTGTTCCTCTAAAATCTTCTCATTTCCCCCCCTTTTTTAGGAATTCACATTTTCTAAAGAGGAACTGATTTAATGTAGGGAAAAAGCTGCAGCGTATCAAAAAGTGAATGGAAAAATGGGTAAGGAGATAATGTTTGTTTAACTGGGAAGGAAGAGTTATTTTAGAAATATTTTACATCATTTAAAAAGCACTGAGTACTATTTTATGCCTCTACCTGAGGAATAAAAGTCATAGTTACGAGTCCAGCTATACATATTTCAATAGCAAAGCAAGACTGTAACAGATACATAAAAATTTCTTTAAAAAGCAGCTCAAGTAGATTTTTCATGAGTAAAACACTGGCAACCTGAATTTTAATATAATTCTCAGCATTCCAGTGGAGCATTTTGTTCACTGTAAAGTGCTGCAGAAAACAGAGCATAGATCATTGCTCCTTAGCCCTGTGTCACCTCCACTCCCTCTGCCCCAGGGCTGTGCTGTCCATCACAGCATGGTGGGGCTGGGTTGGTGCTTCCATGTTCCCTACAATTTATGGGATGTGCCTGGTGCTTGGGGTTATGGCTGTTTATTTAGGAAGTTTTAGCTCATCTATAACTCTCTACTGTGCAAACAACAAAGAGGAAGATGCTCACCATTACCAGGCCGAGCTTCTGTCTGTGCAATATTACGTAATATGAGAATTAAGTGTTTTTACTTAGCAGCATGTTGCAATATTATACATTATATTGCCCAGGACTTAGACAGAGAAGGAGGTTATAAAAAGCTGCCTGAGCTGGTTTTATTTTAAGAGGCCTTCAGACCAAAAGCCTCATCTCCGCCTTGGACCTGGCAGGGAGGCTCCAAGAAGTCACCAGGGCTCCCTATTAAAATACTGTTAGCACATACAAGAGTTTTGGTCTTCTTTTTAGTTCAAACGTCGTCTGGGAGAGACAAAGAAACAAAGTGCTTGGGTCAGTGGAAATTTCTGACAAAGACTTTTCTTCCTGGCACACACACAGGGACAACCCCACCAACTGTGTCGGGTTTGTCCCCCCCGAATGACAAGGCAAAGGTCCTGATTAAAGGCCCTCGGAGGGGGGGACACAAAAGATGGCCCAGGACTTCAAAGCCAGCCCACTGCTGGCCAGCGGGGAGGTCCCTTTCTTCCCCCCTCTCTCCTTTCAACTCCAGCCCCTGCTGGCTGTGGAGGGGCTCCTAATTGCATTTCACAGGGGCTGAACAAACTGCGGGCTTGTCTTCCACACAGCGGCGACCCTGGAGGATGTGGAGATGATGTGAGGCTTCAGAGCAGGAACAAAAAGAGATTTAGCATGTCGGCCATGCGTGCAGAGGCAGTGCTGAGGCGTTTGCAGGATTATTTGCATGTTGCCACATCTCCAGAGGTGAACAAGCAGCGGTGGGGTTGCCTAGAAGGGCCATGGCCAGGTCCCTCCTCATGGCTTTGAACGTGCAAAGCCACCAGGATTTGGGCCAGGTTTGACCTTGCACGTGGCACCAGCAGAAAGGCAGACACAGCTGAGGGTGGGTGCCTTGGCCAGGGGAGTGCAGACCTCTTTTGTGCTGAAGAGGAAGAACCTCTGCTCACTGACCAGGTCTGGAGGTGGAGACTTTGGCAAATTGTGGTCTTGATCAGATGGCCCCCAGGATGATCTAAGCAGCCTAATTAACATTCTCCTAATTGCATCTAGAGCTGTGAAGGAGAAGGTTTGGCTGAAGCCTGCTAGATTTGTTGGAAGCACAGGGAAGTGGTTTTAGGGGCTGTGGGATGGGAAGGAAGCCTCCAGCCAGATGTTACACAGCAATGCCATGAGTGTGTTCAGTCAAACCTGGAACTGCACTGGAACCCACCACTTGGCCATCTCACCTTCCATCCTTAGTGACAAAAAAGTCTGTGCTAGCATGTATGAACAAAGCCCTCTCTCAACCCAAAGTGAAACAAGTCACCAAAGTGCTATCCCTTTAATGCCTGATAGTCTCTCTTTTCTGCTCCCCTAATGAGATTGCCTTTCTCCCTCTTCTTCTTTCACATTCAAATTCCAATCCGCAACGAATTTTCCACATTACAGGATGAACCATATATCTGTTTTCCCACATTGCACAACACTGGGCCCAACACAATACCTCAAAATCCCAAGAAGCAGAGTTCATCCTGCGTTCCCTTTGCCAATGTCAGACAATGGAATCGAGAGCTGCCGAGCCCTGAGGTCCCCCCGTGATGCTCAGGGAGGAGAAGCAGACCTCGAAGGAGGTTAGTTAGTCACTGCTGATTCATCATGCCTTTGAGATTTGGATTAACAAACTATTCATCCCCCAGTCCTTGTATGCAGGCCCATGTTTCTAACAGGAGCAGGGGTTTTTTCATTTATTTACTGACTGACAATAGTGGAAAGCCTCATATTCACATCCGAATTATAATAAATGCATTATAAATGAGTAAGTAGGAAACAGTAAGGAAATGATGTTTTACTTTTAAATGCTAATTATGGAGCCCTGGTGCAGTTAATGTGTAGGGTGTTCTGTCAATTTTTAATGTTTATGCCAAGTGTAGTCTTCAATTTAACATGAGCTTTTAATCCTTTGAGTACTAAATTGCCTTTTAATGCTTGCAGCACAACATTGTGTTTGCACAAAGTCAGGACTGAAAAATGAATTTACTACAAGATATGTGCATGTATGAAGGGGGGGGGAAGTACAAAGGACACGATTTTTTTTTAATGATGTTGTTGGAACCGTACAAGAGGAAGGAACTGCTTTCAGAATGTACCTGGCAATTGTTTGCAGTGCAAGAGGCTGCTGCTGATTTAGTATCTCTGTGGAAGCATTTTCAGAGAGAGCTCTTTCAGGCTCCAACAATTTATCCAACAACTACACCAAAAATTTATGGTTTGCACCCATAAAGGAAACTTGGAGAAAAACAGAAGGAAAGGAATTACCATAGAGAGGGATCTGCACGTTCAGTAGGACAAAAGCACCTATGAAGAGAGGGGTTTTTTTCAACTGACAGTACTTAAAAGAAACGCAGAGTCAGGCTGTTCTGGAAAAGATAAGTTACATGGTAGTTTTCTGGGTTGGCTGGTTTGGTTTTGCCTTTTCAGCTGGTGTAGGTCACAGGTACAAGGTATTTCCTGGTTCTGAGGATGCCCATCCCTGCCCAACACAGCTCTGCCTTCCCAGTGTGCCCTCCAGTGACCCTCTGCCCAGTCAGAGCCAGGGGCACAGCTCAGCTGGCCACGCTGGGGAGGGTCCACCTTCACAGCCACCAGGACAACACCAGCACCCTGCACACATCCTGGGGCTGCCTGGCCAGGGAACCTCGTCCTGCCCTGCTCCTGTGGCAGCACTGCTGGATGTGGCCAACTGGCCCAACCCCAGTGCCACGTCCCCCAGCGCTGCCCTGGGCGTGGGACTTAGAGCAGCTTGGGAGGCTAATCACTATTTATCTCCTCAGTGAACAGACTTTTAAAATGACACTGTTCACATGCTTAAAGCTCTGAATTTGACTTTCCTTGACAGCAGCCATCCCAGGAATCCCAATGAGGGTTATTTTTGGCAGTGGAGCCTTCGCAGAATAGGCTTTGCTGCGTGTACAGTTTTCAGCAGAGCAATGGAGTTCTGCAGGGGAGCAAAACTGGGGACCTGAGGGTTTTGTACATCCCAATGATGTGCCCTCAACTTTGCTCCCAGCTTGGACCCAGAGGGCTAAAGCTGATCAATTAAAAGATAAATTCCTTTTTTTCTATTCCCCCACACCTACAACAATCTGTAAGATTTTTAGGAGATCACAGAATCATGGAATGGTTTGGGTTGGAAATTCACACACTGAATTTAAGCACAGGAGAAGTCTTGCCACATAAAACCAACAAAACACAGACTCACAGAATCACAAAGGTTGGAAAAGACCACCAAGACCATCAAATCCAATCTTTGACCAAGTACCAACTTGCCCATTAAACCACATCACAAAGTGCCACATCCATGTGTTCCTTTGAATCACTTCAGGGATGGGGACTCCACCAGTGCCCTGGGCAGCTGTGCCAGGGCCTGGCTGTCCTTCCAGGGAGGAAATTTTCCCAATATCCAGCCTAAACTTATCCTGGCCCAGCCTGAGGCCGTTGCCTCTCCTCCTGTCCCTGTTCCCTGGGAGCAGAGCCCGATCCCCCCCAGCTCCCCCCTCCTGACAGGGACTTGCAGAGCCAGAAGGTCCCCCCTGAGCCTCCTTTTCTCCAGGCTGAGCCCCCCCAGCTCCCTCAGCTGCTCCTGCTGCTCCAACCCCTTCCCCAGGGGTGCCCTGCCCAGTGACCCCCAGCCCCAGTGACCCCCCGGCCCCTCAGGCCAGCTCAGCTCCTGGCACCTGCCCTGTATAACTGGGGAAAGGTTCTCTGGCTGTGCCTTGGCAGGTAATTACACCCATTTGCAGAAGTACCAACACTGCAGAGCGGGGCTTGGAAGATCCATGTTTGGGAATTCTCCTCTCTCTTCATTTGGCCCAANCCATGTGTTCCTTTGAATCACTTCAGGGATGGGGACTCCACCAGTGCCCTGGGCAGCTGTGCCAGGGCCTGGCTGTCCTTCCAGGGAGGAAATTTTCCCAATATCCAGCCTANCTGTGGGCATGGGGAGGGCACGAGGCCAGGGAGTGTTGGCCTCTGTTTTTTCTTGTGATTGCATCATTTCTTCAAGCAACTCCTTAAAGCTTTGTGCCCCAAGGAAGGCTCTTAGGCCCAGTTTATCTCATCTCACAGAGACATTGGACACCCTGGCCCCAGTCTAACACTGAGCTCTTCTATACTGCACAGAAGTGACAGGTACCAAAACACCCCATCCTTTAAAGAACCAGTAAAGGATAATCTATACTTTAAAGAACCAAATATATGTCCTTATTTGCTCTGGCTTTGATTTGGTGGTTTAATTTATGCAGATAAAACCGAATTAGATGCCAGTTTTAAAACCTGGACTTACACTTTAAAGCAGAACCCAGAGACAGGGAAGGCACATCCCACCCTGCAGCACCACAAAGCCTTTGGAGCATCACCCCTTTCCTGGCTCCAGAAGGGCATGGCTGCACAGGAGTGCTCTAGGCATGTGTTCCACACCTGGAAATATTCCTATTTGAGGCTTAGAGCTCCAGCAGGAGCATTGCAAAAATAAACCCATCTCTTTGAGTGAGATGGGTGCAAGAGCAGGGCTGGGTCTGTCTGGTGGGCAGGACATTGGGGCATTGGTGGCAGTGGGGATGGGGACATGCAGATGCCCTGGCTGGGGTCAGATCTCAGCCCTGGCACAGGGTTCTCAGGTGTCTGAAGGCAGGAATCCCCCTGCCACAAACCACCTACCAACTTTTATATATTTTAAAATAAGACAGGATCAAGGTCTTATGTATTTCAGCATGTTTTGCTTTGCCTTACATTTCCAATCCTCTTTTCCAAGCCTATTCCTTCTACTATTTTTTCTCCCCTCAGCCAGGTTTTTTAATCCTTCCATTCAAGGCTGAATTCTTCTCTTTTCCTTTTCATGCCATCGAGGTGAACAGAGTCTATTTTAGATCTTGTTCATTAATGTATCGAGGCATCTTACTTTGTATTACTTCCATATCTTGATGTTATCTAAAGCTTTTTATATAGTAAGAGAGAAATTACAAGGTTCATAATTTCCCTCATACATGTAACAAAGATGATAAAGCATGAAATTGCAGAGCTGTGACTGATTTTCTATAGAAGTTCAACAGCTTCCAGCAGGCTACAGCAGAGATGGGGTTGGATTTGGGCTGTGCCTTTAGGTCTGTGCTGATGTGTATCTGTGTGTGTACGTGTCTGGAATTAGAAACTTGTATATGTCTTTTATATGAGTCAAATACATGTCAGAGGAGGCCACGGAGATGCTCTGAGGGCTGGAGCCCCTCTGCTCTGGAGCCAGGCTGGGACAGCTGGGGAGGTTCACCTGGAGAACTGAAGGATCCAGGGAGACCTGAGAGCCCCTTCCAGTGCCTAAAGGGGCTCCAGGAGAGCTGGAGAGGGACTGGGGACAAGGGATGGAGGGACAGGACAAGGGGGAATGGCTTCCCAGTGCCAGAGGGCAGGGATAGATGGGATAATGGGAAGGAATTGTTGGCTGTGAGGGAGGAGAGGCCCTGGCACAGGTTGGGCAGAAAAGCTGTGGCTGCCCCATCCCTGGAAGTGTCCAAGGCCAGGCTGGAGCACCCTGGGCTGGTGGAAGGTGTCCCTGCCCATAGCAGGAAGTGGAACTGGATGAGCTTTACAGTCCCTTCCAACCCAAAGCATTCTGTGACTCTGATTCTATAAACACATCAAACACAGCAATATTAAAACACCAGGTAAAACCCTTTGGAGAGGATGCAGCATGTCTGCAGCAGATTGGGAATTACACAGCAAGTTTGCAGAGCACCAGACAGCTCTTCATTAGGTCCTGTTTGGACAAGCAGATGAAAGAAGGGATTCAGTTTACCCACATCTGCAAAATCCAGCTTGGAGGAATAAGCACTCAGCAAGAAGCTTCGGATTCTTTGTGCACCTGCCCAGGGCAAAAGTACCATAGCACTGACTTTACTCCTGGGCTTTTAAAAACATCTTGCTTTTGACATGCTACAGACAGAGCAGCTGTAAGTGCTGGTTGGACGTCCTGGAGAGCATCTGAGCCCGACACTGTGCTCTTAGATTCATGGAAATGAAGAAAACATAGCACCTGCCAGGGCCAAAGTCACTCAAGAACAGCAATTCAAGTATTGGACAGATAAGGCACAATCAGCCTTCTCAAATCTGTCACTAAGGACAATGGACCTGCACTCCTTCCAATGTCCTACTGAAGGCCAAGTGAAACGAAATCTTTCTAATTACTAATGATTCACCCAATTTCTTCTACACTGCTGGGGTGAGACAATCACCAATGCTTCAGTGGTGTTAGGATCCCCATCCCAAATGTCCAGGCCACTCTGTGTCCATGGCAAGGAGCACAATGCCCTCATTCCTGCTCTCATCAGCAGTGTTGATGAGGCCTTGGAGCTCCCCAAAGGCAGCCACAGAGCTGAAAGGACCATTCCCACCGTGGGGTTTGTCCTTGAACTCAGCCTGCTCTCCCTAAGCCAGGATTCAGAGAATACAACATCCATATCATACTGCCTAGGCATGTCCTGAGGCTGGCAAGGCCTGCTCTCCCCATTCCCTTAAATATCCAAATCCCTGAGGTTGACTTTTTCTGTCACTCATCCCTACAGCACACTAGGCAACGGTGAGCCTTTAAAAGAATAAAATTTAACATATCAGCATGAATTTAGCAGTATAAATACAAAGCCTCTGTGCCACCCTGCCTAATGTTTCACTGGCCACATCCTGCAGTGATGAAGGTAACTCGGTCTTGAGGCAGATTTTAAACACTGGACAGCAGAGCAGGAGCTTTCCAGGGTCACACCAACCCCATCACACACTCACACCCTCCCTGTGCCAACCTGGCATGGTCACAGCCATGGCCACGGATCACTGCAGGCACCCATGGAAATGTGGGGAATTTTGCTTCACAAACTGCCCCTTCAGTCTCAGAACAAGCTGGTTGTTGTCTCACATCCTATCACACCTCTGGGCTGTTCTCTTCCCATCACTGTGGCCAAGGAGCCCCGGGGGGCTGCAAGACCCATGGAAATGCTGGAGAAGCCATGGAAGCCCAGCCCGGTACCAGCACGCACCACTTAAGCTCTACTATGTCACAAATCCATCCTTATTTAAATATATGCATGTGCAAATATTTTTAGAAAGTTTCAAGCACGTACTCTAGGATGGTAATATCTTCCAAAAGCTGTGGATTTCACTAAATCATTTTTACTGCCCCAGTTTTGAAGGAAGTATAAATATTGTACGCACGGAATCCGGCGGCGTTCCAAGGGCACCAGTGCCTGTGGAGCTGTGCAGGGCTGTGGCTCAGGGGCTGCTGGGGTTGCTGGGCTTGTTTTAGTGTCATCAGCTTGTTTTAGTGACTCTCATAAGGGAACTTAAATCATCCAATGACAGTTTTTGATTTCCTTAATTTCAGAGCAAATGTGGGAATTGGGTGAGCTCAGGAAAGCGACGTGGTGTGTGAACGTGGTAAGGAGATGGCAAACTAAACTCCCCTCATGCCAGCCTTGCATTTAAACTGTAAGTCTAGAAATCTCCTTAAAAAAATTACCATTGAAGAAGTCCAGTCTTGCTTTTTTGTATTACTGCCTTGCCTAAGAGCCTTAGTTATGCTCTTGAGTTCTGGATGTCCAAAATACACCCCCCTGTCTCAGAGCTGTAGGTTACATATCCTAAGACACCAAGTCATTCCTTGCCCAGCTGAATCCAGGCTAATGCATTGCATTTATTCCCTAAAAGCATTCAGAGGAAAAAGGAAAGAGCAAACAAAATAAACCCCAGTGTTACACAGGAATTAAATATACAGTCTCTACTACTTGGCATTTTGCTGTCCACAAAGAGCCAGCCAGAGAGCCCAAGGTTTCTCTCCTCTCAAGGATGAGTGAAGGCTGGATTGCTAACTCCGTGATCCCTCTGAAATTGCCCATGTCTGTGATATCTGAGAGTCAGCACCTCTGCCTGTTCCGCTGTCACACCTCTTGTTCAGGGCTCTCCTGTGCTAATCTGCCCCTGCTCAGCTCCAGATAACACAATGCACTCCCTCTTCTACTTCCCGAGCTTATTTGCAGACGTAGCCAGCCATAAGAAGCTTTAAATGTGTATTACACTCCAAGAAAAACCCCTGTGGCCCACCAAGTAGTGGGCTGGAAAACCAGTTTAGATTCACAAAGAAGCTGGTATTAAAATCCTGGAGGACTTAGCATTCCACCTGCCATGCACTCGAAGCCCTGCAAAGAATAAAGGAGCCCTGGTAATTTTGCTAAAAAATGAAATCCCATCATTTCTGCAGAATAAACAAAAACAAACCCAATGCATTAGCTATGCAATACCTCTCAGCACCACAGTTTGAATGCATCATTAAAGACAGATTTTACCCATGAAAAGTGTTTTAAAAAAGTAATAAACACACAAAACTTTACGTATACTTTCCATTTCATTCCTACATCCTCTCTGTGGGAGGTGGACTCAGATTAAGCTGGTATAGCCAATTCCTTCAGCTCCAGGAAGCTGGAGCCCTATTTCTTACAGCTCACTTATTGTATATTGTGCTCTAAACTAGAGCCTACCTGCAAGTGTAAAATTTGGGAATATAAATCTATGATGTTCACAGATATTAGAAATGAAAATAAGAAAGGAGCAGCTAGAATGTCATCTCACTGTTGGCACATCAAGTTCACATTCCCCCTTCCAGGTCCTAAGGCACACAGCAAGGCCAATTCTCTGACTTTTCTCCCCTGAAAGGCTGGTTTATTACAACATCCAGCTGGAATCCTCTATTCTCAAATCTAAGATGGCTTTATTAGTTACACGAGGAGGTATTTTTGAAGAAGGAGCACAGCACCAAGAAAGTGAACGTGCAGTTACTGTGGAGAACATCTCTGCTGGCCCCCAGTCCTGACAAAGAGGTGTTGCCTTGTCCCTCTTCCAGCTGAGGAACCATCACCATGGATTTGAGGAAGGACCAAACTGCAGCTTGGTATCCCAGCTGCTGGCAGGGTGATGCTCTAAGGAAGGTAAAACAACCCTCACATCTAAATTAAGCCTTAAGGAGGGGAAAAAGAATGGTACCTGCACACAGCAGAATCCTGAGGGATATTAAAACAGGAGACAACAGCCACAGGCAACAAGGCATGGCCAAGTCTGCTTCCAGCCTCCTCCAGTGACAAAGCAGGGTACCTAAGGCTCCTCAGCCTTTGATTATATATCAAAAATACTATAAAATAATGAGATTGAGTCTTCTGTCTGGCATAGTGGCTTTTAATTATGAGACTTTCCCCCAGTGCTGGCATTGCACTGGTGTAAATGAGGGGTATGAGAGGCACAGCGGGCACTGCATCCAAACCATCCTGCTCTGGGAATTCCCTGAGCACATACACAGCAGACACTGCCCAGGTCACTGCTACACTCTCAGCCTTGAGAAGACACGGAATGACAGAGGACAGCTGTAAAATATCCATGCCCATTCCATGGCCACTGGCTGCCCTGGCGAGGGATGGGCCCCAGTTCCCAGAACACACAACTGCAGCAGAGGATACTGCAAGGTTACCCAGCAAAGACAAGTCCTGAGGGAAATATTCAGGAGCAGCTCCCTGGTTGGTGGCTGCTTCCCGCTGCAGAATGTCACTCACACGGAAAGTCACGATGCCTTGATAGGCTTCACAATCCCCATCAGTTCTTCAGCTGCTTGGCTAATCAGATATTATTACCTCCTTTGTGTTTTCTTTCCCAGCCCTCTCTCTCTCTTTCTCTGGCAAGGTTGCTGTAAAAGGACTCGGTAATGATTCCTATCTAAATATTTCACTTGCAATACAAAGGTCTGTATTTTGCATACCGTGGAACTTCTGTTGCTTTGTCTTTTGACAAAAAGCTCCCTGAGCTTCTGGGAATAAATACCGATAATTGTACCCAGGCTCCGCAGAGCATCTTGTGCGTTAAACCACGCAAACTTGGATTTAAAGGCAGTAATTGCTGAGGACGTGACTCCAACACACCCAAATGCTGGAGGCTTGTGTGAAGGTGGAGGTTTGGGAGCCTCCCTTTTTCAGGCTTGAGGCTACATCAGATCTTTCTGTGCCACACAGACAGCCTGGCAGGACATGTGGAACCAGAGCTTGGTGCTGTGATTCCCGTCCTGCAGGGTCACCTCCTTGTTTGGGCTACCCCCTTGCTGCATGCAGAGTGAAAGGAACATTTCATGTTAGAAACATGTTTGTCATGGGCCTGGTTCTTCTACAGACACCGGCCATGTCTATAGACATATTGCCATTCCATTCCTTGGGGGAAGATGCAGCTCAGTGCTAAAGGCTTTAGGAAATCCCACTGTCCGACTTAACTCTTGCTTTCCTTGTATGCAGAACACCAGGATTTCAATTTTGCCTAAATCAGAGGAGATTAAACTTCAGAATCCCAAACCCAGGCAAATTGTCAGGAATATTTTTTTCTCCTAATTCTCTAACAAGACAGACCTGGTGCCTTTAAAGTCTTCTGCAAAGGACAGATCCCTGGGCTTTGAATCTCCCTTATCTTACGAGCACCTTCACCAACAAAGATCTGATCCATGTTGAGAAGATGTTAATTCCTGAGGAACAGTTAAAGCAATCCCTGGAGCAGGGACCTGACGAATCCTTGCAGCTCCTTGTGCTGTGTATGGGGACACAGACCACCAGCAACAGCCCTGCTCCTTCCACCCAGCACTCTCCATGCCACTGAGACTCGAACAAAGGCAGCCTTTTCTCAGCAGGACGTGTTAGCTCGGGCACTCTGCCATGGCTCCCCAGCTTCTGCAGGTAACTGGATGCAGTGTAGACAAGCCTAATGTGGTTTCATATGGAAATGAGTGGTAAATTATTAATATTAATAACATCTATAAACAACTGGTGACAACTTCAAGTGGCTTATTGTGTAGTACGTACAAGGCATCTGTTCATTATCATTTACAAACGCTCCCGATACACACAACAATTTACCCAAGGAGCTGTGCAGACACATCCCACCCTGAGCTTCCCCTGGCAGCCCCAAGGTGCTGACAGCACCCCAGAGTGCTGGGAGAGCCCTGTGCACACCCTGGAGTGTTTGCCCAGGGCTGGGGGGACGAGCTGCTCCTTTCCCTTCCCATCTCTGCTCTGGAAGGTCGCAGCGATTGCATCAGTGGAGATTTGTCTCGCTCACACAGGGCCTGATCCTCGCTGGCAGCCAGATGTCTGCGAGCTCTTACGTGTGCCTGTGATGGTTTAAGGCCCAAAGGAAAGTTCCTCCAGCCCAGTGAGTAACCCAGGGGAAAAGGTTGGGAGAGGGAGAGGCAAATGGGGCTGTGAGTACAGGATTCTGCAAAGCACCACTGTAAGTTTATTATGTCAAAGACAGAGTAAGCCGTGATGTTACAATTTTTCTGTCAAGGACAGTGATAAAAAACTCTCCTCACTCCAAGCTCTGGGATTTATGGCATAGGTTTCCAACCTCCAGAGGCTAATTATTTCCAGTCATCCTGCAGTGCACCCTGGGCAATGCTTTATGAAGTTAGCTTCATGTGGCTGAACACCCCTTACTTCACTGGCCTCTTGCTGTCATGATGCAAAGACGGACTAGTACTTCATGTAGCAATTTTTAAATAGGAGTGGATGATTTTTCAAGTAATTATTAGCAAAAACGTCAAACAGAAAGGCAGAGGCTGGCTATCCTACTGAGAGGAACCACTGAGGCAGAAAATATGTGCCAGAGCATGGAGTGGGAGCTGCACTGAGCTTGCTGTCAGACAATGTGCTTTATCAAGCCGGGAACACAACACCAGGCTGCTCATAATGCCTCCTTTAATGAGCCGGCCCGGCCGCCGCGCTCCGCTGTATTCACAGAAACACAGGAGCTTTTCAGCAACTGATTTTAATCTCATTTCCTCATCTGAGAAGGGCCCGGGAAACCCAACACTTTCAAAAAAATTGTTTTTTAATTGTTGTTGGCAACCTCATCTGCTCCCTTCAAAGGACGAGTTAATGGTATCTAAACAGAGAACAGTGACACCGCAGCGAGCGGGGGAGCTGCTCCTCTCTCTGTGTCTCTCACAAAGACCAATTCTCAAATTACCAGATGTTTTCTTCATCTTTTGGGAAAGCAAAAAAAAACGTTGAGCCCTTCCTTGAAGACAGAGGGGGGAATGACAACACCCAACCCGCAGATCAGGAGCAGCTTTGAAGTGGAGCCCTCCCAGGAGCTCTGAGCAACGCCAGGCTGGACATGACCTCACTGCATTGCACACAGGCAAGAAGGATGACCTTTGAGGTTAAAACACCAGCATCCAGCCAGGGATTTCTGCTGTCACTAAATCCCACAGTCCCCCCACATGCAAATGGAGAAACCAGTTCATCCTTCCCTTCTTTCTGCTGTCTCGTTTGCTCCGTTAGCTTTGCAGGCATTTTTGGACATGGATCAGTCCTTTTTCTGTGTTTAGTGATGATACCTCTTCCTGAAGACTATCTGCACATGAATGACCAATAATAGCAGTGCTCTTACCAGATGGTGATCAAATCTTGGTGACATCTCACCTTTTTGGAATTACCTTCTGTATTGGGCTGCATAGAAAACCTGAACTAGAAACCTCTCCAGTCTTTGGGGGGATTAAGGCATAGTATGATAGAACCATAGAATAGTTTGGGTTGGAAGAGAACTTAAAAATCATATGTCAAAGCATGAGACAAATCCTTCCCTGTGAGGGTGGGCAGGCCCTGGCACAGGTTGGGCAGAGAAGCTGTGGCTGCCCCTGGATCTCTGGAAGTGTCCCAGTCCAGGTTGGATGGGGCTTGGAGCAACCTGGGCTGGTGGAAGGTGTCCCTGCCCGTGGCAGGGGTGTAGGAATGGATAATTTTACAGTCCCTTCCAACCCAAACCATCTTATGATTCTAAAACCTAACCCAACTAGATTTAGGAGTAAAGATACAATAATTGTTTTTTTATAAAAGGCTGCATGAAATCAGAGTTAAAAACCCAACCCCACAGAGAGCTGCAATAAAGGTCACTGTGCACATCTCCAAAGGTACAACCACACATGTCCCAGCAATCCAGCTGTGCCACACCTGGGCTTTCAGAGCAAGCCTGCATTTCAGTCAGGTCACACTGG
The DNA here is from genome assembly GCA_013396655.1 of Campylorhamphus procurvoides. Classification (NCBI taxonomy): domain Eukaryota; kingdom Metazoa; phylum Chordata; class Aves; order Passeriformes; family Dendrocolaptidae; genus Campylorhamphus; species Campylorhamphus procurvoides. The sequence goes on from WBMV01000093.1 coordinate 124,238, forward strand.
GTGTTCCAACTATCTGTGTATCTGTAGAAATGTCTCAGCTACAAGGAACTGCTCAGCTCATTAACAGTCCCCTCTTTGAAGCTCCATCCAATTTTAGCAACCAAAATGCTGGAGGTGGCTCAGGCTGGCAAACAGTAACCCCAGCCAGGCCTGGCGTGTCTGCCCAGCTCAGGACACGTCAAAAGGAAGCTCAGTGCCATTTAGGGTTGTTGAACAAGTGTGGCATTGCTGAGCTTACAGTCACCTGCTGTATTTCATAGAATACCAAAATATTCTGAGCTGGAAGGGACCCCCAAGGATCCTGGAGTCCAACCCTCAGCCCTGCACAGGACCAGCCCCAAGAGTCACCCCCTGTGCTCCAGAGCATCATCCAAACCCTCCTGCAGCTCTGGCAGCCTTGGGGCTGTGCCCACTGCCCTGGGGAGCCTGGGCAGTGCCCACCACCCTCTGGGGGAAGAAGAACCTTTGGCTGAGATCCAACCTCAGCCTGCCCTGCCCCAACTCCAGACCTTCCCTGCGTGCTGTCCCTGGTCCCCACAGAGCAGAGATCAGTGCCTGCCCCTCCTCTGCCCCTCCCCAGGGAGTTGTCCCTGCAATGAGGTCTCCCCTCAGTCTCCTCTTCTCCAGGTTTTCTCTAAAAAGCAGCTGATCCCCACTCAGCAGAGGTTTGCTCCCACCTGACCTGAGCTAGACCAAAGTCACTCAGACTGAAACACAAATGTCCATAAAGGCAGCACCGTCTTTGTGACTTGTTTTCAATTTAGTCCTAAATGAAGCCTTAAGAGGTTTCTCTTGCTGTTTTCCTCAGTACCTGATTTTTAAAACAGAGATTTGCAAGGGTCTGTCCATCTGCAAGAAGAGCATCCAGGTACCTCCCCAGCTCCTGAATGGAGATGCTTCAGAGGAAAAGCAGATGCCAGCCCAACTGTTCCTGAGGATTTGGTTTATGATCAGCTACATGTTTGGCCTTCCAAAATTATCTCAGCTTGGCTTGTGCTGGGCTAGTAAAGCCCTTCTGGGAAGGAATTTTGGAATATGACTTGACCAACCTGGAGAAGATTTTGGGAAACCACACCTGGTGTCTCACTTGTCTGGATCTGGCACCAGGCATGGCACATGTGCAGGCAGAGGTGAAACCTGGCCTGGCCGTTCAGCTGACATGTTCCCTCAAGGCAAAATGTCACGAGAAACACCATGAAACACATAACTTCAGGTAGGAGCTGCCAACTTCAGGATGTACGACCATGTGGGACAGGTTCCTTTGAGCAAGCATCTCCTGCCCCCCTCGGGCTTCCTGCTGGTGTGACTGTCCTCTGCTTTGGCAAAGAAAACCCACCTGAGGCATGGCCTGAAGAGCAGCAAGAATCAGGTACAGCAGTCAAGCAAAGAGCTCCTGGAAACTTATGATTAAGCATAAATTTTTCAAAAGGCCATAAGCAATTCCAACATCCAGCATTTCACAGCGAGCAGTGGAACCAGGTGCCTGTGTTGGTCACACATGTTGCTGCAGGAGCCACTGCACACCAGCATGTGACACCAGCACTGTCTGCTGGGGACATGGACAGAGAGCAACACAGGCCCCAAGTTTTACACTTGGGATAGATGTGATTTTTCCAGGGGAAAAAAGGAAAAGTCAAAAAATATCAAGTTTTGTCCAACTGCGGTGGTTCATCTGCAAAAAAAGATTGGAAGCCAGACAAGGCTCCAGCCCTTCACATTATTACATCTCTGACATAAAAATGACAACAGACGAGCTCGGTGCCAGCAAAGCCGTTCCCAAAGCAGCAGAGGGTCCCCGGCATCCGTAACCTCCATCCTTTTGAAGGCTGTCATCTCGCAGAGCCTCGTTTTCTGCACTTCCAGCTGTTTATATGACACGAACCACTTTCTGGATGCAAGTCCCAGACCTCTCACACCTCACGTATCGAAGAATTAACCTGAGGAGGAACCTGTCAGACGAGGCTGACTCAAATTCCACCCCCACTTCAGCAACGCGCAGGAGGAGCTAACACCTTCCTGCAGAGTGGCAGATTAATGCCTTACAACGGGAATGATCCATAGGAATCTGCATCCAGGACCTTTGCCAGGGACCAGGAGTCTGTTGCATGTCAATAAAAGCACCTCATGAGGTTCTGGGAGCACCCAGGGCCACCAGACAAGCCGTGGGCAGGTTGCAAACAGCTCCCAGAGCTACAGCACGTGGGCATCAGGGGTTGTGGGGGTAACACCAACCTGGGAAGAAGTCACTTGGCAGAGACAACCCCCTCACCACTGCTCCCTCTGCCCAAAGCCCCAACCACACACTCATCCCCACCATCCCACAGCACAGACCTCCCTGGCACCCACTGCCATTCCCCACTTGTGAACCCCTCCTGGCCCTGCCCTGTCCGTGGTGTGTCCTGTGACTCTGGATCATATGGATTTGGGTATATTCCTTCTAACACAAGAACAGTCCTCCTGCAACACACCAAAAGTCTTCAATAAAGTCCAGAGTTGGGTTTCTAGGGAATGGCACAAGAACAAGCATGTGGGGACACCCCTCTGAACCTGCTCTCTGCTTCCTGCCACTGATGGCTCTGAGATTTCTTAAGTCAAGGACATCAGCTTTGTACATCTTTCTTCCAAAAATATTGTCCCCTCATCATCAGGAAGTCTCACCACATTCACTTCAACTTTATTGTATCCTACAAAACTCTACTTTTATAATATTTATGGCTGCACAACTTCAACTGAAGTAAAATGAAGAGAATGAAATTACGAAGTTCAGTCTTAAATTCCATTCCATTTGGAGAGGCAAAAGCAGAAAACCAAGGTTGTGGTGGTCAATGGTGTTTATGGAGGTGACCAACCCAAGGGGAGATGAGTGGAGAGGCACCTACATCTCTGGAGGAGATGCTTTTGCTTTCTGAACGAGCTCTTCCTGCCTGCAGCAGGAAAGAGCAGCTGCTCTGCCCTCAGTATCTTTTGGTAAGACTACATAAACCTCAGATAATTTTGTGATGAGGGCCATGCTGTGCTGTTGTAGATTTTACAGAAGAACGTGTCAAGGCAAAGAGAAGTGAATGGATGAGTTGGGTCAAGAATGGATGTCTGGCTTGCTTGGAATGGCCATTTGCCAAACAGAGGTGGGATTGCTGAGTGGTCAGCAGATCCCCAAGGGCTCATAAATGACCACTTTCACTTCCAGTGCTCCTCAGGATGGCTCCTCTCCAACCTACAGCACCCACAACTATTTCTGTGCAGAACTGGGGCTCCACAACAGAGTTTCCCCAAGCCCACCCAACACTGCAGTGCACTCGGCCAGGGCACAGACATGACTGGGACACTCCAAGGAAACTGGGACAGGCACAGAAACCCACAGGAGGATGCCTGGGGCTTCAGCACGTAGAGACTCATCAATCTCAGGATGAGAGAAAGGACTTCATGTCTAGATGACATCAAACATCCTTGTCAGGATCGTGACGTTCGTTCCCTTGCTGCTGACCTGGAAAGCGAAATATGCCCTTGACATACGACCCAAGCAAATGTGAAGGCAATTCCACTGACAGCATGAATAAAATAAAGTCTCCCTGACAGGCCTAGGGAAAGGGGGAAGAGATGGAGTGGTTCATGCTCTCCTCTGTTAGCTAAACCCCTTTGGACTTTGCTTCCACATCACTGCAGAAGGTTGCTGATGCAAAGGGTGATATTTGCCTGCAATCTTTCCCTGGGAAGTAATTAGTTTCCATTTAGAGGGATGACAAATTGATCAGGCAGGAATCTCACTGAGCTCGGAATTGAAGCTAAACTGTGACAGCTACAGCTCTGGCAAGTTGGGTTTGTCAGTCTGTCAATGCATTTTACAGTTTCAAAATTCAATCACCCAACAGCAGGAGGAAAGACATTGGCTTAAAAAAAAAAAAAAAATAAAAAGAAGGAGAAGCAGCAGCAGAAGTGGGGGGAGAACCACCAAAGCCTACACTTCCTCCTGCAAGTTCATTATCACCTCTCCAAAGCATGACGGTGGTGTGAAATGGGTTAGACGCATGGATGCCTCTGTTAACGGCCAAGGAAAAAAAAAGTCGCACATCATTAGGAATGGAATAAACGATACTGAGGCACAGAGCAGAAATGATTTGATTAGCAATTTCCAGTTTTGAAAAGACCTGGAAGAGAACCAAATGACTATACAGAAGGTGTGATGGAGTTCTTAATTGCTGTAACTGCACAGGGAGACTCGATGATTTGTGACATATAATACAGCACAGTACGCTAACGCTAATAACTGTTAATTAACTGCAGCAATGATATACTCTCAAAATGCACATACAAGTTACCATAATTTCTAGATTAAAAGCTGCAACGTTCGAAGCCAAAGGCAAAGGGAAGGCAGCACAGAGGGAGTGAGGGAAGAGAAGAAGGTGGAAAAGGAGATAGAGAATCTTTCCTTTTTCCAACCCCCCTTTTGAGCACTTCTGACATCTCACCCAGAGCAAAGGGGCCGGAAAGTGCCAGGAAAAGGAATAAAATACTCCTGCTGAACTGTGGAACGGCTCCTGCACGAAGCTCTCCCTCCAGAGCAGCAGTTATTAATTCTGAAAGGCTGTTGTTGCACCAGGCCATCTGGCTGTGCCGTAAAGAGTTCAGGAGCTGCTGCTGAGCTAAGATTCCTGTCGGATCCCATCCGCCCCAGCGACATCATTCACTCGCAAATGTTATCGCACCGCTTTCTCTCCCCCCTCGCTGCTGTTTGCCAGTCCCTTTCTTTATTGGCAGGCAGTTCATGGCACTGCCCAGTGCAAAAGTGGCTCTGCCAGGAGCTCCCAGGGAGCCCAGAGACGCAACCCTCGCCCAGCGGATGCTCCGAAGCTGCTTTTGCTCTGTCTCCGAACAGCAGGGCTGTGTGAGAGGCTGGAAGGTGGCTCTGAGGAAAAGCTGCTGGATTGACAGCCTGGGAGACTGAAGGCTTCTATTTCTCCCCCAGCAGGCAGAGCACAGACACGCTGCCACACGCTGTCCTTCGGCGGCACACGGAGACGCAAATCAGATGACACTGATTAGCTGTCCAGAAGTGCTAAAACATTTTCTCTCTCGGATCAATAGCAATAAAGAGGAGGGTGAGGCAGGTATCAGGCTGCATTGTGGAAGGCTGATGCTGATCCTGCTGCAGAGCTGTGGCCAGCCCCAGCAGAAAACCCTCCTGGGTGTGCTTCCCCTCCAAGGTTCTGCCAGTGCAAGCCAGGCTATTGAAATGTTACAGCCAGGCTGGTCTTGTACGAGCCCTGACACATCAGTGACCCTGTGGATGGAGAGCTAACAGGCTTTGTTCTTGCCTTGTTCTTGCCAGGCTCCTCCTGCATGGCCTCCAAAGGGCAGCTCAGTGAAGTGGTTCATGTTTTGGTGAGTCCAAACCAGGAGACACCCACGTAAAACATCTTCATCCAACCTAAATTATTCAGTGACTTCATGATTCTGTGATTCCATGGTTCTGTGATTCCACAGCACCAGTGTTCACTAGGGCACACTGGGATACAGCTGATGGCAAAGAAAGGAATTTGAGCACAGAGCAACGAGGGGAAAAAAAAGGACTAACAGACTCGCTCAGCCTCTCTATCCCCCGCGTTCGCACCAGCACAGCGTGTTGAGAGCATGTGTGAAGTCTATCTATCATTTTAACATGGAAGTGCCTGGAAAAATATTAAGGGTAAACTTTGCTGTCATTCCAACATATGGCAAGGCACTGAAATATAGACATATCCTGGGGAAACTGGAGAATTTGAATGAAAACTCCTTTTACTGAAGAGCACATTGGTTCTGTGTTTTCCAGTTTTTTGTCCACCTCCTCCTCCTCCAATTTTTTTTTTCTACTCTAGTTTCTTTCAAGCTAATCAACCAATTCTCCTTCATGGAATTCCAGAATGGGTTAGTTTGGAAGGGACCTTAAAGCCCATCCAGTGCCACCCCCTGCCACGGGCAGGGACACCTTCCACCAGCCCAGGTTGCTCCAAGCCCTGTCCAACCTGGCCTTGGACACTTCCAGGGATGGGGCAGCCACAGCTTCTCTGCCCAACCTGTGCCAGGGCCTCACCATCCTCTGGTGAGAGAATTTCTTCCTGACATTTAACCTAAATCTTTCCCCTTTTAGTTTAAAACTGTTCCCCCTTATCCTATCACTATCTGCCCATTAAGAAATCACTCTCCCTCTTTTAATAAGCCCCCTTCAAGTACTGGGATACCCCTTCAACACCCTGAGGAGCATGATGAGCATATACAGAATGGGGAAAAAAAAGGAAGAAAAATAAGGTTATATTAATGTTCTAATAAAAGAAATAGCTTCTAGCTACCAAAAACCCAGAATTTTCTATTTTTACGTTGGGCATGAAAGATAGGCTTGACCTAGCTGACTGTACAGCCCTTCCCTATGGCCAGAACAGACCCAGCCCTTACACTCCTGCAGCACTCTGCCCAAATGGAAAATGGCACCCAGGATGGCACTTTCATCATTTTCCTCAGTAGCAGAATGACACTGCTGGGACAGCCCTTTCCCTTCGCTCACCTCTGTTTCTGCAATGCCTCTAAGCTGTCACATCACTCCCAATTCTGCTCCCATGACCACGGCCTCTAAATAATATTGCATTTTCTTTACCACCTAACACAGAACCTTCAAACTGATTTCAGTGTGAGAGGAACGCTGTGAACACCGGTCCATACGCACAGCAGACATTTAATAACCCCCCTGGGAAAGAAAAGCTTCTGAAACTGCTCAAATGCATCCTGTGGGGATGTCAGCCTGGAGTGAAAGATTCTTAAAGACTTTTTGTGTGACAGCATCACACCCTCTGAGAGTCCCAGGTGCCATTAGGGGGGAGGAGGGGACTGCAGCACACTTGAAGAATAATCAGCCTCAGGTATTAATGTTTGTCTTGAAGATGTAAAAGATAAGGCACCGAAATGTTGTGATTGCCAGAAAAGGGGGTGTTAGTAAGAAATAAAGCTGCCTGTTCAATTCTGCAAGGGTGCTGGTGCCCAAAAGGTCCCACATATTATATAGGATTAACCAGGGAACACAGCCAGGTGGGGGAAAAGGAGGATGCCAAAAGGCTGGATCAGCTTCTTGGGTAAACTGGAATCACAACTCCCCGTGTCATTTCCACCCCCCAGCCCTCCAGCAACCCCTCTGAAGCCCTGCCAGCTTGGCCCACACACACCTCTGCCCCAGACAGTACATGACACCCTGATTCTATTGCAAAAAGCATTTTTCATATCTGATGGGAAATTCTGGGTAAAGGAGGCTCTCCTTTCAGGTCTTTTCCATCCTAAATCCAGACTTTGTCTCAGCACTACAAAAACAAAGCCTTTGTATAGGACAGCTTGGCACCCACCCTTGTGCAAGGGGGGATTATGCTTTCCAAGTTGCATTTTTTGCCCTTGAAATGTTTCCCTCATAATTAGAAGCAAATTTTTTTTTTCTTCTGTCACAAGACGAAATTCCTTTGTGCAAAAAACCCCCAAAGCAAAGCCTATATATTACTTACTTCTCTCTTTAAAGCCTCTAGCTTTCCTGGAGATTAACTGCCTGATAAACCCTCCCTGAGCCGGGGTTAAGGGCAGGACTGCCCTCTCAGCCCCAGCTGGGCTTTTCTCACAACTGGATTGGATTGTGACAAAACCCTTGGGAGGCCCTGGCTCCCAAGTCCAGGGCTTTCCCAGGTACCCCCAGCACTGGAAAAGTCCTTCTCCTGTGCTGGTTCCTGGGAAAGCACCTCTCAGCCACTGGACACCAGCAGAGACCCTCCAGCCCACACTCTTTTGACAATAACCTTTGTGAATTTTTTTTCTGTATTTCTTCACCTACATCTTTCCTAGACCTTTCTCCCATCCTTACTGCAAACACCTACTTCTACTTGCTTTTCCCCTTCACGTGGCTGGAGTTCAGGGTGATTTGGGGGTGGCTGGAGAACAAGGAGGTGTTTTGCTCCAGATCCTGGCCCATCTCCAAGCAGGGATGCTGGGATGCTGCCACTGGTGTCCCAGCCAGCCAGCTCAGCCTCCAGAGGATTTAAAGGATAATGTGTGCATCCAGGGGAGCCATAGGGGCCAGTCTGGCAGCTGGTACCAGAGGGGTTGGCACCAGAGGTCTCTGGGGCACAGGGCAAGTCACTGGGGACAACACCTGCACCTCATGGAGCTTCTCCCATGGGTGCCCCGTGAAATCCCATCAGCCCAGAGCAGCAGCTCCACAGGCACTTGGCTGTTCATTTATCCTTCCTGACCCTGCCTTCAGTCCCAGTCCTTCTCCAAGGATAAAGTAGTTGGCTCCCAAGCTCTTGGCCTGGGCTTTGTGCTTTGTGCCCAACCTTTAGTTCCCACCAACCCAGCCTTTCTTTGGGTCCTCAGCTTCCCTCTGGCCCTGCCTCCAGTGCAGGCTCTACCCTCCTTCTAATAATCCCTGGGAGGGACCACCTCACTCCTGGTCGTGCCACACTTGAACTCTGCCCAGGGACTGATTCCATCCCTGATTTCTCCGCTGACCTGCCAACATCTGAGCCCAGTGAAAACCCCGCTGGGGCACAGAAGTGCAGCCTGTTCTGGCTGCATGAAATACAGTTCTCCTTCCCTCCCTACAATCACCGAGGTATTTGCTGCCCCAGATGGAAACAAATATTTTTTATGGAGATCTGTTTTAACCAAAAGCACATATAAAACAAAAGCGAGAGAAATATTTGAGGTTTGCGGTGGTTGGAATCTGCGCGCCGAAAATTAATGCTTTGACATGTATTTTGCGCTTAATCTTTTGTGGCAACTTTTTTACATTTGTAAGAGTTATGGATTTTAAAAGTCACAGCTAAGATTGCTTAATGAGCATTCACCACCCTGGAAGTGGAAGCAAGGCTGATGTGGTTTAGTCAGCTGTTAGCTTTATTGCCTCTCTTCTGTACTAAAAGTGACAAGTTGAACACATTATAGAGAGCTCAGATGTGTTATGTAGATGAAGCCTGCAGCAATATCTGCCTGCTCTCTATTATTTATGATGTCTATATAATACAATGGACTGAGATTTAAGCCATTGTGATGCAGTTTGTTTTCCAGGGTTCTAAAGTACAGCACATTTTACAGAGAATTGCATCTCTGTTACATATTAATCAAATCCATCTTACATGCAGCTCTTACACTGTAAACTAAAGGGAAAGAAAGATTAAAGCGCTTGGCTTTTCCTCAGCTGTCAAGGACTGGCAATAAAATAATAATAAGGGCTTCTAAATAATGTGTGTGTGACAGGCCTTTGCTCGGCTGTGCAGTCCTTTATGGAGGTTAACTACAAAATAAGTTCCAGTGAGTGATTGAGAACAGGCGAGTGTGTAATACTGCAATGCCAAGCCCTGCATAATTCTTTGCAAAGTTCATTTGCAGAAATTCTCCCAACCTGACAAGCCAAAGTTGTTGCAGGTCCAGGCTCTCGGCAGGGGTGTGAAGTTTAAGTCCTGCTGCCCCCGCTCCAAAGCCTCACCCTCCTCCTGAACTGCTTCAGCTGCAGCCCATTAGAGCAGAGAGCTCCACTCCAGCCACACCAGTCAGTCTTCCTGCTTGCTGAAAAATATTATTATGAGGGAAGTCATGGGAAAGTTATTTTATTATAAAATATATAAAACTCTATAGAGGTCTGTGGTTTTGGATTTTTCTTTTCCATCATTAGCCAGAGTTTTGAAGATCAAGAGGTGGAATTTTTAAGAACAGCCTAAATCACGACAAGGTTTTAAGACAGTATGAACTGTGGAATTTACTGAAGGGGGGGTTTGCCTTTCCTCCCTTGGCTTTTGCTTCCAGGCAGCCTTTCCAAAGTTCTTGTGTCTCCTCTGCCCTGTTACCCCCTCAGCAGCCACAGCTTGCAGGTGGTCTGCCCCCTCCCCACCAGGTCACTCACACCTTGGTGGAGGGACAACGGGGACCCTGAGGAAGAGTAAGCCAAGAGGAAGAACTTCTTCCCTGGGCAGTGACCCAGCTCTGAACAGGCTGCCCAGGGAGGGTGTGGAGTCTCCTCCCTGGGGATATTCCAGAGCCCTCTGGACACAATCCTGTGCCCTGTGCTCTGGGATGGCCCTGCTGGAGCAGAGGTGGGACCAGATGTCCCACTGTGGTCCCTTCCAGCCTGACCCATCCTGGGATTCTGTGAGAACATCAAAAGTCACAGCAATGCTCAGCTGGTGACAAGGCTCAGGATTAAGGATCCAGTGTTTACTGTGGGCTATCTCACTGACTTCCCACGTAGCCACAGGTGTCACCCCTGTCCCCAAAGGGTGATGGCAATCAGGCTTACAGAGCCCCACAACCCATGGAATTAAAATCACCAGGTGAAAGCAGAGCTTTTAAGCTCTGCTCTACTGGGGGCAGGAGAAATAAAGCAGAGGAAGGGATGAAGGATGTGTGTGTGAGTGTCCTGAAGCTCTTTGCATCATACACAGCCAAGCCATCCAGCAGAATAGCCTTGTAAACCCCAGTGATGCCTCAACCACCCTGCACAGGGACCCCCAGGGCAGGACACAGCACTCCCTGCCAGGGCAGCAGCACCCTCAGAGATGGTGCCACAAAATTCACCCTTGGATCCAGAGCAAAGTTCTAACAACATTTAAAGCAGGGAGCTCCAGCTGGAGTCCGTGTAAAGATGGAGCTGCTGGAAAAGCCATGAGTTCAGAGCTGGGTCTGTGTCCTGGAGAAAGCAGGTGGGTGCTCGGGCGTGGGGTTTGGCTCACCTGGAAACCACATGGTACATCCCAGGGACTGGTAATTTTAGGCTCACTGACACCAGCAAAGGAGTTTAGGAAATGAAAGGAAGGGCTTCAGGGCACCATCTGGCTGCTGCAAGGAGCCAGGGAGAATTCCTGCTCCCCTTGCACGCTCCACAGGGCCACTGCCAGCTCCTGCCACCCCCATCTCACAGCAACAGCATTTGTTTACTGCTCAACCAATCCACGAGGGCAAACGCAATGTTTGCTCTCAAAGATCTGTCTTAAAATGCTACTATACACGTCCCTTGGGTCACAGTGGTATTTTAAGTCTCTTGCCATGGAAAGAAGATGTTTCCTGGTATTTTCTGCAGATTTTTTTTCAGTGTTGGGTCTCTTTTCTCACAGACCTCCTGAAAGGCTGGGTGTTGGTTCCCCAGCCTGTTTTTCTCTCTGATAGTCATGCTGTGACCAGTGGGACTCCTCAAGAACACACGTACAGGTGTTGCCACCACCTGAGCACTTCACAGCGTGGGGGTGTGCTGGTTTCGTTGTTGTTGTTGTTTTAAACTTGAAAAAAATAATTTTAAAACTCAAATCTCACGCTGTTCTTTCATAACATCCCCATGGTTTGGGTTCATTGCTACTCATGTCAAGTCCAATTTACTTCTGATTGACACAACTGCACACAGGAGGGAAGAAACAAGCCTTGTGAGGGTGTCCTGCATGCCACAGGTTACATCTGGAAAACAGTAAATAAGTATGAATGCCTTAAGTCCTGTGTTACCAGGAGCTTTGTCTTCCAGGTAGCCAAGCCTCTGCACAGTGAGTGCATCTTTAATCCCCATTCCTGCCACGAGCATCCCTCAAGTAACTGTAACTTGGCTGTCTTGAAGACTTCTCTGATATTGGCACTTTCTGTGAAAGCCTCTGAACCCCCCCAGGCCAAGCTGGGCTCTGAGCTTTCATTTAAATACAGAAAAAGGATATTCTGCTCCTTGTGTGGTCAAGCTCTTCCTTGGAATCACTTGTGACTCAACCCCCTCAGAACAAAATGGAGAGCCCAACTTTTCTTACTGCAAAGAAGCTCATTATTTTAGGGAATATTCTCATCTCCTCAGGGTTGTCAACATGGAACTTTGCCATGAAGCCACTGAACAGGCTCTCACTGCCCCTTGGCCATCTCTACCAGGCCAGGCACATCCACCAGGCACAAGAAGACAAGAAGAACTGTCTTGGCATTTCATTTTCCCCAGTGAATGGGGAAAGATAGGTTTTGGAAATAGATCAAAACTCCATTGAGGAGGAAAAAATGACCCTGCAGCTCTGAAAGGTTCCTCAGCCCTAACATGGAAAGTTCCTGAAGCAAAGCTTGGTGTTGGAGAGATGCCTTCCCAGTCCAAATTGGTAACTGGGGGTGAGCCATTTCCATTCCTGTGTGAGCAACACTTAAAAGGATAAATAAGAGCTAGCCACACAGAGGAGCAGACTGGTTTCTTTTGCTTTCCTTGACATGGAAAGTGGCCTGCATGCCACCTGACACTCAGGGATCACTTCCCAGGCTATGGGAAATGAGCTGGGAAAACACAAGCGCAAACCTCCTGTGGTTCATATGTCTGCGTCAGGCGAGCTGTGCAGAATGCAAAGGCAAACCTTTCAATCCTCCCCTCTCCCCAGCCCTCAAAGGCCAGCACAAGTGCTCCATTCAGAAGGGGATTTACCACAGGGTTTGGAAAGCCCTGAGTGCTAGACAGGAATCTTGCCCTGACTGAACCTACTTATAAGCCCTCCCATTAACAGTGCTGTGAAGAGCTGGTGGCACAGGGTGTGTGGAACAGAGCTGTAAGTCACAGCACAGGTTTGCTGAATGAGCTGGGGACCAGCTGCATCCCTTTACTCCCTCAATAACACACTGATATGGGCACATTTATTTTCCTGTTGAAGCAGCTCACAGAATAAATGCGCCTCCCATCCGAGGGGAGATTACTGGGGAGCAGATGTATGCTATACTGCAAACAGTAAACTTATGGAGCCCTAATCCCACACAACACCATTTAGTTCCATACAAATCCTGTGCAGAAAGCCCCACAAAGTGCTCTGCAGAGGGAGGAAGAGGAGCCCTGCTCGTGGGCAGTGGGAGCTGTGCCCATCCCAGTGCTGGCCACCAAACCCATCTCCCCAAGGCATTTGCACAGCCCGTGCTCCGGCTCATCCAGCTGGAGCCCAAAATACTGCTCCTCACAGGAGACCCTGAGCTCCAACTCCTGCTTGGAAAGTGCTCAGAGCTCCCTGGGCGAGCAGCCTGCACAACCATTAACAGCACTGGCACATTTACTGCACACATCTGGGTCAGCAGCTCCCAGACAGGGCACACCACGCAGGGAGGCAAAGGTGAGCCTGAGAAACCCTGGAATTTAATAGCAGTAAGGTACAAATTCATACAGGCTCGTAATGACAAGGCAAAAACAGGAAAAGTGGCAGGAGTGGGGCAAGGTGTAGTAATGCAGCATTTAGCACCAGCAGCAGAAACAGCAAATTAGGAGTTTTTAAGGGGCGACCTGAGGCAAGGAAGTGGCTCAGGGGGAGAAGGGAGAGCTGTTCCAGTTAAATGGGCACAAGAGAAAGAGCAACCCACAACTGCATAAACAGTGTGAGGGGCCAAGAGGAGCAGGGAGGGGTGAGATGTCACGGACCAGCCTCGAGAGGTGGGATGAGGCAAATCCATAAGGAGCACAGAAGCCCAGGAAGACACTGGGGGTTTTTTAATTGAACATGAACAGTAGGAAGCAAGCGAGTTTTACTGGGAAATGTAAAGGCTTCCTGTTTTACATCCTTGGCTTTAAATCTTCATTGGGAATCAGCACATGGCATTGGAAAGAAAGCCCACCCCTCGCCAAAGGCAGCTCGCCGCAATCGCAGCCGTGCTGGATCTTGCTTTAAATAGTCAACAGCCCAGTGCTGTCTTGTGCTGATTATTCAAGAGCCATTATGATATCAGTGAATGTCTCTGATTGCATTTAATTCGAGTAGGCAATATATTTTGAATTCAACTTGCTCTCGCAGTCCCCAGCTCTCCCTCCCTCAAAGTCTCACAGATCATTGAAAAGCGAGCAGGTCACATCCTGAGCTGTAGGTACTAACCGTGTCATTTCTTCCTCTCCTAGGGGCTTTAAATCCTGCAACTGCTGCCCTGCCAGCAGGAGAGGTGACCCCACATTTGTCCTGCTCATCGCTGGCTAATAACCATTAGGGACAATGGCACAGCTCCCACCTGCTGCCCAGGAGGAGTGCAGATCGCTCCCAGCGGGAACCCAGCGCTGACAATCTCCTCTCCTTTTCATTACAGCCTTTTGTCACTCTCACACCCCCAGAAACTACTCAGGAGGGCTCTGGGGGAATTAAACTGCAGTGACAAAGTGGGTCCTGCCCCCTCCCGAGGCAGCAAACAGGGGTGGTGGCCAAGGATGTGCCAGCACAGCTCCACATGAAGGGACGTGGGCTGACACACGGACAGGGGACACACAGGGACAGTCACCTTGACGTGACAAAGGTTCAGCTCTTGCCCAGGTGCCCAAGCCGTGGGTTCCTGGGGAACCCCAGCCCACCTGCACTGATGTGGCCAAGGTGGGGGCTCAAGGCAGGCCCTACCACGCTCAGCACTGGCAGAAGAGGAGCCTCAGCCCCCTCTGCACCTCAAACACCCCACAACACCAACCCTCTGGGGCACGGGCCTTGCCTTGGCAGGGCAGGGAGGGTGTTCTGCCCCACTGCAGCCCCAGCCCCAGGACACGGAGCTCAGGGGTCTCTGGGCCACGGGTTCTGCTCTAAAATCCTTCCCCACCTTTCATAAAGCACCAGGCAGAGCTGGCTCCTTCATCCCTGCCCCTCTCCGGTTTGCAGTCCTGCAAACCCTGCAACTCCATTGCTCGGGGCAGTGTGGGTTGGTGGCCATAAACCCAACCAGCTTAGCCGCACTGGCACCCCCTCAGTGGGCACAGACCCACGGGCACAGCTCAGCACAGCCCCAGGTGTGTCCATAGTGTGTCCATGGTGTGTCCCTGCACAGCCCCAGGCGTGTCCATGGTGTGTCCATGGTGTGTCCCTGCACTGCCCCGGCACAGCCCCAGGTGTGTCCATGGTGTGTCCCTGGTGTGTCCATGGCACATCCCTGCTCTGCCCCAGGTGTGTCC
>WBMV01000093.1:139384-176884 GCA_013396655.1 Campylorhamphus procurvoides
CTGGTGTGTCCCAGGTGTGTCCATGGCACATCCCTGTACTGCCCCAGGTGTGTCCCTGGCGTGTCCATGGTGTGTCCATGGTGTGTCCATGGTGTGTCCCTGCATTGCCCAGCACAGCCCCAGGTGTGTCCATAGTGTGTCCCTGGTGTGTCCCAGGTGTGTCCATGGCACATCCCTGCACAGCCCCAGCCCTTGGAGCAGCTCTGCTCTGAACCAGCAGCAGCAGCAGCAGCAGCAGCAGCCCAGCCTGGCGCTGCAGTGAAGTATTAACTCATACCCAACACAGTTTGTCTCCGAGGGCCCTCTTGGCCCCTCCGTCATCCTGTGCTGACATTTTAATCGCGCTTTTGTGGGAGCGGGCTGGCAGTTTGTCATGAGGAATGGCGCGGCGAGGGGCCAGCGCGGGCTGCTGGCTGCGGCTGCGAGGGGAGCAGCCCACTCTGACAGACTGAGCAATAATCTGAACTTACTGCGCCGAGCCTGTGGGACACCAGCCGGGCCGCTTTATCTTCTTCATTAAAGTGCGCTCAAAAAAAAAATCCATTTTCCTTTAAAGTCTCAGGAACAGATGGAGTAAAATTAATTGCGCCATTAAGTCCCGATAGACAATACCAGAGTGGTTTTCTTTCAACAGTGCATGTGTGTTACAAAGTGCTCTTCGTAAAAGGCAATTACTGCAACATTTGCCATAAAATAAAGGTTGCTTTAATGGGCAATAAACACAGGCTTCAAATTTTGTATGAAATGGGTCTCCAAAGGGCGCTGTTATAGGCAGCTCAAAGGCACAACTGACTTTAGTATTTCTGCTCTGGCTCCAGCTCAGCTAGTTCGGAGAACAATGATTTCCACCCTTGGATATTTTCTGATGGAATTATGTATGCCATGGCAGTGCCCGGTCCGGGCCCCCCGAGCCCCCCTTGGCCGGAGGGGGATGCTCTGCCCGCTGCCATCGCTGTGCCCGGGCAGGGACGGCCAAGAGGTGGCCAAGCACACAATAAAAAGGCCCCATTTCCTGACAGCAGATCCTTGCCAGTCCCAATTACCACTGGGTTTGTTTGATGCAAAGCCTGACGTATTTATTTATATTTCTTTTCAGCATAAAATACCCTGGAAAATGGAGACCACATCCTTGCACGCAGAAGGAAGGCACTGTAAAAATGTGTGTGGGCAGTGTTCAGAAGACAAGAAACAATGGCATTTTCCATCGTTTTTTGCTCTCTGGGCATTAAAAACCAAACCCAGTCCTCCCCATGGAACAGTTTGAGACGGCACTGGCGAATGCAGCTTCTGAACGGGCTTGTTTGGGGTCCTGACCACAAACAACCCAACAAATCTACATCATTCACACCAAATGGTACATTGCATTTGTCAACTTAACAGCCAGCCTCACCCTGGGAGCAAAGCACTTCATTTAGGCAGATTTCAGCCCTACAGAAGCACCGATGCTGGTGTCAAGACAGATGCCTCGCACACCCCACGTGCTCTTCCTGCAATGACCTGTCAAAAATCCCCTCTTCTGCCTGGTGCCCCGGGACTGCCCTGGGTGCAGCCACATGCCCACACACTTCTGGGTGGGAAAACAGCTTCTCTCTGATTCTCGCTCAGATTTCTTTGAAGAGGAAGGGAAATCATTTCAACTCATTGTATTTTCCCATTCCAGTAATTACAAAGCGAGCATGACATATAAATGATCCATTAATTGAAATATGGGCTCTATGAGCTCCAATATTTATAGTGTAAATCCATATTTAATTAAATAAAGCCAATAATGCTCATTTTCAAAGAGAACATTGAACCTTTTTATTTAACCATGCAGTTGATGCTGAATGTGCTCGTTTCTAATAAACATTTTTCAGTAAACCACCCTGGCTGAGAGAAGTGGGGGGCCAGGGGGTGCAGGCTGGCTCTCTGGAGAACCCCCCAGACCCCATCCAAGCAGTCCCTGCTGCTGGAGGCACTTTCCATCCCTGTTACTATACACGAGTGCTGCTGCTTGGTAATAGCATCAGTCAGCACCTCTGACTGAGCAGCTTTAATCACCCACTTAATTGCCTTAATCGCCTTTTACATAACTAAGAAATCACAACACTGCAATTGTCTGACTCTGACACACAGTAACATCAGGGGTGTGACATTAATGACGTAATTATATTAATTGCCGGGAGCTAATGTTTCAGGAGCTCAAAGTAACAGGCGCCAACCCCCCAAACCAGGGCTGCTGCTCCCGGAGGACTCGCTGGGTGCAGGGCAAAGGCCAACAGCAGTGGCGTGGGCAAGGGCAAACCCAGCTGAAAGGGCTTTAGCCAGCAAGCCTGGCACTGCTCCATATAGACAGATATATGTACAGGTACTAATACACACATATATAAGGGTCTGGAGCATCGCACTTATGAGGGGAGGCTGAGGGAGCTGTGCCTGTTCAGCATCCAGAGGAGACACTGAGAGGGAACCTCGGTGTGTATAAAGACCTAAAGGATGAGGGTCAAGAGCATAGAGCAGGCTCTTCTTGGTGGCACCAACCAACAGAAGCAGAGGAACGGGCAGGAACTGATGCCCAGAACTTCCCTGGGCAGTGACCCAGCCCTGAACAGGCTGCCCAGGGAGGGTGTGGAGTCTCCTCCCTGGGGATATTGCAGAGCCCTCTGGACACAATCCTGTGCCGTGTGCTCTGGGATGGCCCTTCATGGGCAGGGAGTGGGACCAGATGCCCCACTGTGGTCCCTTCCAATCTGATCCACTCTGAGATTATGCTATATATATTGTTTTATATATATACATATATAGAGAGGGATCTATATTGTTTTCTTTGATACGCTGCTCCCTGACAAGATCTGAGTGCAGCCCACAGAGGAAAGTTCCTTGGGACAGTTTTTAATGATTTTAATCAGACTTCTCACCATGATGACGTTTTCCTTCAGTTCATTGGGATTCAGATGCTACTTCCCTTTGAAAGAATTTCACCCCAATTATCCTTCAAGCACTATCAACCCTATATGGTGTTTATAAACTTTGAACACCGACCCATTCCTTGTTTCTGTTAGTAGTCAGCTGGCACTTTTATTCCTTGCAAGGTAAGAAGCATCATACATAGGATGGCTTTGCTCCAATCCAACAAGGTATGAGGTGTGTGCATAGGTGCAGGATGGTAGAAACCCACAGTCCTCTGTACTGACAGGCACTAAGAAGGTGGTTTGCTTGCACAATAAACCCAATTTGAGGGTGGCAATTGCCAGATGAAAAGCCCTGCAGCCTCCAAACTCGAAGTGCTGGTTGTGTATCAACTCACACTGCCAACACAAAGTTTGAAAAAAGTTGATGGGTGAGTTTGTCCCAGTAAACTTTATCCTGGAGGAAGTATCATCTGTCATCTCACAGCTAATATAACGCCAGCAGAGAGCTGAAAAGCCAACATAAACTTCTCTCATATGCTTTGGCTGAACAGACAGAAATGTAACCACATAAATACACCTGACTCAGATCAAATGAACATTGCTGGGATATTCCAGGAATGCACCACTAGCATTATGCATCCTGCAGCTCCAGCCTTGGCTTGGCTCTATATCCCCAAACACACCCTGACACCAAGGTGTGAAGGCAAGAAGCTTGTAGACAGCATGCGAAGAACAACCTTTAGGCAGCCACTGAATCCTCAGAGGCCTCAGTCTCAAACATGTGACTCCAGCTGGTCCAGAATCCCTGCTGAATTCCTGCCTGTGCCTCCCCTTGCCCCTCCAACACACTGCACACATCTCCTCTGGCTCTCCAGAGCACACAGTGCAGAGCTAACTCTGTGCTCTGGCACAGGTCCCTGCCCTCAGTGAAACCTCCAGAAAGCCCCAGGTGATGGTTTGACCCCAGGTGATGGTTTGACCCCAGGCTTCTCTTGAGGAAGCCCTGCACAAACTCACTGCATGGTGGGCACCTACACCAAGCAGCCAGGGGGTGAAGGACACCGGCTCTCCCCGCCAGGAACTCAGAGATCTAAACTGGGGATGGGAAAACCCTGCAAGACAAGCATGCCCTGGGTGGCACTGTCACTGTCCCCAGGGTACAAATCCCCTCTGCCAGGTCAGGTCTGCTCAGAGCCAGATACCTCTGACCTCCTGCAGCCAAGCCAACCAAAGCCAAACTCCCTCTGTGCTTTGCTGGCAAAGGGACCTTCTGTTGGCAAAGGGACCTTTGGTGATGGATAGATTCTCAGAGTGGAATGAAATCTACAGGAAACAAAAAACAAACAAAAAGGACATGGAATTTCCTGGCCTGAAGGACTAATGGACAGGAATGGCACCATACACATCAAGATGGGTTTCATAGCTCTGGTGGGAAGGCTGTTGGATGTGCTCTCAGATCCTCATTACCTGTCCCTCCTGAGCATCTGCCAAGAGGTAGAAATACTCTCCTCTGAGGTTTTGGCACAGGGTCTAATCATGCATTTCATGAAAGAAACCCCATTGCTCCTCCCGGCCCCATCCTGGCCAACGACAGCACAGGAGACAGGTGGATGCCTCCAAAAGTGGCAGAAAAGGTTTTATTACTTTTTAAGTTCTATTTACAACTGCTGCACCATCTCAAGAGCTAGAGAGGAGTCCTCAGTATGAGCTGCATGAAGTAAACAAGATGCTAAGAGCTTCCATGGCTTTTTAGTGCTAATGACAATTAATAATAAATGGATGCTGCAATAATCTATCCAGTGAAAGGCTTCATGGGAATGCAACACACTTCCTGCCCCCCGTGCTTATGGACCACTGAGTGAAAAGTAAGGCAGGGTAAAAGTTAAGGAAGTAAAATAACAATGACTGGGAGCAAAAGAAGTGAAGTGGCTAACCCAGGTGCCCCAGAATACCTGATATTTAGGCCGAGGTTTTCAGCAAGATCATAGAATAACCAAATGATTTGGGTAGGAAGAGATCTTAAAGACCACCCACTTCCACCCCCTGTCATGGGCAGAGACACCTTCCACTAGCCCAGGTTGCTCCAAGCCCTCGCCTTGGGCACTTCCAGGGATGGGGCAGCCACAGCTCCTGTGGACAATCTAAATAACCCTGGCTGTGGCAGGGTTGGTTTCTATCTCTGCAGAGCAGCAGTTGTTGGTGCCCTGTCTCTCCAGAGCCTCACACATCATTCTGAGCAGCACTCAAGATGGTTAAAAAGGCACCAGGGGTAAGGCAGACCTACTGAAACTCTTGGGCCCTGCAATCTGCAGGCTTAGATTTCATAGCTTGCTAGCAAAGTGAAAAAGGACACAATCATATAAACACAAAAATAAATCCCAAATAAATCTGCAGAATTCCCCACTCCCGAGAAAGGTCTTCATCTTTGCTGTTCTGCATTGCTGAATTCATAGATGTCGAATTCTTTATCCCTAGGAAGCTAATTATTATGAAAGGTCAAAATAAATAACCACACTTGTACATAAAGCTGTTGTTAATATAGAGAAGTAGACAGCTCCAATTTACGGGCTATTTTGTTGTTATAATTACAGAGCTCCTTTCACCAGTGAGTTTGTAACCATTTGGTTTAATTATGAACTAAGGAGAAGAGGAGGGGGAGGAAGGACAGCCGTGTCCCTCCAGAATGGTGCTGTCCCACATATCATGATGGAGCAAGTTGAGGATGAGTGGGAATCAGCTCCTTTGGGCTTCCCTAAACACCTCCCTGAGGAGGATGACAGATGTGGTGGAGCTGGGCAAGCAGCTCCCAAAGGGTTAAGCTGCAGCCCATTAGAAATGTCCTTCAGTGCTGGGTCTGTTTTTCCTTACAGAACATTAAGCTCAGTGGGGCAGGCACAAACCCCCGCCGTGCCCCCATTAAAAAAGATCAAGTCGCACATGTCGATATCACAGCTTCACCCATCCTGTAATTTGTCTGACAGCAGCTCGGGCTGCTGGGCCTGGCCAAGGGAAGAACAGGCTGCCTTTTAAAGAGAGAGACCCAAATCCCTTAAAAAAAAATAAAAAAATAAATTGTGGCCAGACAAACTGCTTAACAACATAAAGATGCAATAAGCGTCTCTGCCACTCCCCCCCTCCCGCTGGAAGGGGGATAAAGCCCAGCACACTACAAAATAATCCCAGTAAAGGCACTGCCAGAGCACTGACAAAATGCTTGGTGCAGTCAAAGCATCCTCCTCTTTTTTTTTTTCTCCTCCCCTTTCTTTCTTTTTTTCCTTAATGCCAAAGGCATTAAAAGAGATGAAAACCACTCCATTGAGCTAGGTGAAACGTTAATCCATTGGCCTTACTTTGCTGGGAAACCAGGGTTTGAATGAGGCCCAAGGCATAAATGAAATGAGTTTAGTGATCTCAGTTTAATTCTTAATAGGCCACAACAGGCATTGCAGATACAGAAGATACAATATTGGGAAATCAAACCCTTCCAGAATTGTTTTTTCCTTTCGGTTAACGAGGGTCAGGAGAGAATTAATACAGAGACTAAAACCTTAAGCCAACTTAAATAGCTCTCGATGCAGTTGGAGTGCAGGAGGGGCAGGGAGATGCTGCCTGTGAGCCCCATGGCTGAGGACCCATTCTGCAGCACAGCAGCTGCTGGAAAAGCTGATCTGCAGAAAGTTAAGGCTCCATCCAAAGCACAGGAGGATTTCCAGTGACACCTCAGCAGATTTTGAACCAAGCCTACATAACTGCACATAATGGGATCTGAATAATCCCACTGAAGCCCAAACTTTAGCAATACTGGTGGGTCAATCGACAGAGTTTTGAAAGCCACAGATCCCCCCCAGTAAAATGGAGTGGGAGGAAACAAACCCAACCAAACTTCCAACCCCTACTTAGGATCATCCTTAGAATAAACAGTGCCAAGGGTCCTGAGTAAGGGGATGCTTCACTCATGTTCACATGGGAATTGTAGTTCCTTTCAGAGTTTTTCTAGCTCCATCTTTGCAGTGGATAGGTCTCAGGTGGAAAGTCAAACCTCCTAAATGAAGATATTATCCCAGTACCGAGAAAGATCAATTTTGTTTTGTGGGAGGGGAAGGTGTCGCTTTTTCGTTCCCATAAAAAAGGAAAGAAATAATACATCAGGACAGGATAACTGAGCCTGGAAGAAACCCAGCAGCAAACCAGCTATTCAGAGATTTAATATAAGTAAAATATTCCAAAGTGCAATGATGAAGTCCAGCTTTGAGCTCATTGTGGATCAAACCCCATGGAAAGCCACAGTGGCTAAAGTTCTGAGCCAGTATCTTCCTCAATCTTCGTGGTTTCTCTGGCTCTCTCCCTGCCCTTTGGCCACGCTCAGTGCATTCCCCCATGTTCCACACATCAGGAGCTGATCCTGTGACACCTCAGCAGATTTGCACTACTGGAGGGCTGGGGAACTCTTCCCTCTCACATCAAAGGCAGCTGTGTCATGTGCCAGGAGAACAGAGTCTGCCCTTCCTGCCTCACAAAACCCAAGGGAAGACCCATCTCCCTCTATCCGAGCTCTGCCCAGTGTCCCTCTGCTGAGCAGAGACCAGAGCTGTGGGTGTCCCTGGGATGGAGGAGTGCCAGGCACTGTGGGCATGAGAGAGAGTCAGGATAAGGGTGGGAGGGAGGGTGAGCAGTCCAGCTGCTGTAGGACCAGGTCACCACCCTGAGGAAGCTCCTTCCCTCCGGTACCCCACAGGCATCACCCAACACTCCTGTTTGCCCCTGAGAGCTCTGCACCGTGATCCTCCTTCCATGCCTGGGCCAGACCCCATTATAACATGGTACCATTGTCCCCTCTCACTCAGGCCATTCCAAACCCCTGATTTCAGGGATGTTAGGTGCAAAAGCCAGGAAACAACAGGAAAACCCCTCCAAGCCCTCAGACACCTCCAGCACAGTTCACTAAGGTAACAGAAAGCAAATATACAGCCTACAGAGAGACATGGACATAAATCCTTCAGGATGCTGTCTTATCTCACCACACAGGAATTTAATCACCCAAGTTGCTGCACATCAGGGTGGTGAAATACATCTTAGTCTTGGTGCCTGCAGAAAACAAGTTCTTCTCTTAAAAGGTGGTAGCAGTGACATATTGGATATATATATATATATATATATATATACACACATATATATATGTACACATCACTTGTATGGAACTGTGGATAATGGCATTTCCAACCTGGTGGCCTAATGAATACATAAAGCAATGTCCACAGTTAGATATAAAAGTATTAAAGTTCCTGGGGGATGGCTCCATCACCATTTAACTCATGATTGCACCAAGGGAATAAGGACAATTTAGAAGTTTACCCAACAAATTACAGGCATGCTTGGCAACGTATTCCTATGACAAAATGCCTTGAGGTGGGATTCAGAAGTCATTTCTGCATAAAATGTGTGGCAGGTTCAACTCCTGGCACTTCTGGGGACAGTAAGAGGTGGAAATGGCTCAGCCTGGACATGCCAAGTGGCCTCCCACTTGCCTGAGGGTGGGGATGTCAGGATAGCTTAGGGGTTCAGCTCAGCCCACTGTGCTGTGG
The DNA here is from genome assembly GCA_013396655.1 of Campylorhamphus procurvoides. Lineage (NCBI taxonomy): Eukaryota > Metazoa > Chordata > Aves > Passeriformes > Dendrocolaptidae > Campylorhamphus > Campylorhamphus procurvoides. Next base: position 147,858 of record WBMV01000093.1, read on the forward strand.
CTCTGGAGGGGGAACCTTGCAGTGTAACCTGGCAACGTAACCTCAGTTTGGAGGGGTAGTTATAGCTCATAACCCAACATGACTAAAAATGCAAACACAGGAGATGAGTATTCTAGGAAAGACTGATCACTGGGGAATCTATGACAGAACCAGGAATTAAGGCATATGAAACACAGTCCAAACTAAAACCAGTAATACATTTTGGGTTGTTCCTTTTTAGATTTTTCAGCAATTTTGATCTGCAAGAATTCTCTTTTTCTCTCTGCTCTGCTCAGTTCTATCCTGTATTTGACTAAAGCACAGGCTTTATGGTTAACCAAGGTGCAATCTACACTGATAATGTATTCCTGCACATAATGGCCTGAAAGTACTGTATTCATGTATGAGCTTTCTCCAAATTGTTTATTAATGGAAGAGATCATATAAGATATTGCTCCTTAATATGCCCGAAAGACTCCCATAAAGGCACAGAATCTCTCTCGGCTCCCTGAACAGGTACATTGGCCCTGAGCTGAGTGCAGCCATGTCATTCCAACAGGAAACTCCTGCAGGGAAGGAGCAAAGCAGGAATGTGAGGCAGCAATGCAGCTCCCCTGGCTCCAGCCTGCGAGCACGTGGATGTGCAGCCACGGCGCTGTCACATCACTCCGGGTTGCCATGGAGATAATTGCAATGTCATAACTAAAGGCTAATGTCAGCACCAGGCTTTACAAGGAAATGATTGGATTGTATTTTTAATTTACCCCCAAAATTATTGCAACTCCCCCATCGGGGACAAAATGGGAATTGTATATTTAATTTTTTGACAGCAACACAGCGTAACTTTGTGGTTGAGGATCCAGAAGTTTTTACATCCCTGGGGTTTTTCTGAAGGTGCTCTTAGGTGTTTCTATACACAACTATTTTAAGACAGGGAATTCACAGGCTGCACATACATTAGCAATAATAATATACCTACATGTTATGCTGTATGGGTACATCTATACACTGCTCTCCCAGCCTGAGACTCATTTAGCAACTCTAACCGTTTTATTAACAATATTAATCAATACTTTCAAAATGCTCTCTTGACCTGAGAGTTGTTAAGCTGCTCTCTGGTAAAAACACACGAAACAAAATGAAATTTTAAATTATCTTCACACTTGCTCAACCATGCTCTCTGCCCTTTCTGCCTGAACCGGTGCCTCCCAAGCTCCCGAGCTAAATCCAGGCCAGCATGGGGCCAAACTGCTGTTTTCTTTGGGACTCACTTCAAAGTCAATAAGCTTTTGCACAGCTCCAGTGGTGGGGCTGACAGCAACCCTGCCAGCAGCACTGAACAGCAGCTGGGCAAGGTGGAGACTGCCCATGTTCTAAATGTCATGGACACGCATGGCATTATTGAGAACCCCAAATAATCAATACTGTCACTGCAGCAGGAGTTTCACCAAGTTCTCAGCCCACTCCCAAAGCAACAGTCAAAACCAGCACCCAAAGTCACAAGTGAAGGGATTAAGGAACCTGTTGTCTCTCCAAAACCTCCTGCAAGAGGGGCAAGTGTTCATCTTAACCTGGTGTCATTAATATCACTCCTTTGCTATACTGAATTATTCAGCTTAAGCTCAATATTGTAGGTGTGACAGACACTGTCAGTGAGACCCCTCAGCCCATGGAGGTTTTACTGGTTTTGGGGAGGTTTTGGGAAGGTTTGGGGAGGCTTAGGAACCCCAAATGTCACACCCTCTATCACACATGACACCAGCTGCTCTGGCCATGCATGTCCCACCTGTCCTGCACTCAACATTCCCCATTCATGGCAAGCAAGGAATGCCACAAATCACCCATGTGGCCTTCCTCGAGCAAGGCTGTGTCCCACCCCAGTGACCACAGAATGTCAAGGGCTGGAAGAGACCTTAAAGCCCATCCAGTTCCACCCCCTTCCACCAGGTTGCTCCAGAGGACACTTCCAGAGGTGGGACTGTCCAGAGCAGAGCTGCAGCTGCACGGAGAGGATCAACAGAGACAAGAAAGAGAAAGAAGTGGGAAAGAAAGATAAATGCACAGAATCTGTAAGTTGGCTTAAAGGCAAACTGAAACAAAGGAAAGGGAATCCTTTTGGAAATGTTGCTATTTTCTACTTGTTGGTAACCTGGGTTTGATGTATAAGGAGGAGAAAATGGTCTAAAACTATAGCAGTCTTTGACACAATTGCCCTTCTCCTCCCTCATGGCAGATGTCTTTGCTGCCCAACCTGAATTCCAGGGGATAAACGGCAGAGCATTTTCCAAAATCAAAATCCTTTTCCTAATCAATTACACCCAAATCCTGAATGATGAGACATATGAAGCACTTGTGTATTCTGGCAGTTTAATATAAAAGAATTTATTACCATTCTCAGTACAGTAAAGATTATTTGAGTATTAAGAGGATATACATTAAAATCTAATGTATCTAATGTATAAAATGTAATGACTGCAGTGAGAGTAACATCACACTCGAGTAGAGAAGCAGAAGTAGGCTCTGTTGGAAGCAATTTGGCCCAGTTTGGAAAAGCTAGCTGTTAAAATCACAGGCAAATCCCAAACTGGCTGTTACCAGCTCAGCAAGCTCTGCTCCTTGCCTCTGCCACCTGCTCTGTCCCAGCCACCCCCACCCTGAGCCCACCCAGTGCCCCCTCTCCTTCCCCAAGCATTTAGGGCCGAGCACTGAAGCCTCATTCCCTTTACCTGCCCAACTCACCCTCTGCCACCTGCCCCACCTGGGAAATCTCCAAGCAGGATGGTTCCCTGAGGAATAACCTCAGCTCTGAGGACACCACCACCCCCTCAGAGTGACAACCTCGTCTCTTCTGTCTCACATGGGATCACTAGAAGAAAAATGAGCATATTGGGAAAGGTACCAATTAGGCAGTGCTCAGCACATGGCTGAAAAATAAGGCACAGTGGTGTGAAAGTCAGCCAGTAATAAGTAAGCTGCACTTCCATAATTTCATAGGAAAATCCTTGGGGCGCAGCCAGATTCTGCAAGAAGAAGGCTGTATTTATAGCAATCAGTTTGGTTTGACATATTTCCCCTAATATGCTAAATTACTCCTTCGCTATCATCATAACTTCCCCTCAGTCATTCCTCAGCATCCCCTCTTAGCCTGGACTGAAAGCACTCGCTGAGCCTCTGGGGCTGTGACCTCCTCAAAGCCCCGTTCCCTCCACGCAGGCCACAATTAACCCACGGGGGCTGTGCTGCTTCCAAGGGGCTCCTGGGCTCTGACAAGGCTTTGCTGTTTCTAATCCATGTCCTTTTGTCCCTCCCGTGTGCTCCTCCACCTCTCTGCCCATGCCACATCATTCAACCCCAGCAGAAGGACAGGGCACTTCCACCAGCCTGAGGAATGGCAGCTCTCCCTCTGTCCTGTGAGCTCAGGGTATGAGGTGTGAGCCAAAGACCCTCAGGATTCCCTGGATAACCCCTGGATCCGCAGCTCTGCCACTACACCATGGACAATTTTAGGGATGACTGGCACGGTCTGCAGTTCTACAAAGCCACAACTACAAGCCATTTATTTAACAACAGCTTGCCCTGATTTCTCACTCGTGGTATGGCCAAGGCCAGAAGTCCCACTGGAGCTCAGGGCCCTGCTTGTGACAGTCCCTGTGCATCTGCAGGGACACAAAGTCCGTGCCCTGAGGAGTCGAAACTCTGGAGAGGCAAATCAGGTATGAAGAAGTGTCAAACCTGATCACCATCCAGCATCTCTGCAGTTGCCTCTGCTCATCCTTCTCACCCAGCCCCAAAAGAACAGTCATTACAGCCCTGGACAATCTCTGTGTGGCAATCCCTGGCTTCTGTGAATAATGCTGTTTAGTATTTCATCGGGTTATTCCATAACAAATACACCCAGTGATACCTTTATAATGATCATCCTAACACTGTGCTGTCCTCAAAATATTATGTGACAATAATGTAGTTCTGATTTTATTTTTTAAGCCACCTGCATTCTCACATCAAATAGAGACTTCTCCTGTAGAGCCAGAACTGGAAAAAGGATAATGCTTTTTTTTTTTTTAAGGAAAAGGGGGGAAAAAAGAAATAAAATCATGCTTCTTCAACCTTTTTTTCTCCCGCTACTCGGGTGCTTGTCTTTAATGAGCAGCTCCAAATGACAGCTTTAATCACTGCCTCTGGCCACTGAAAGAGACCGCTAATGATAGGAAAGAACAGAGGACCATTTGCATCAATCAGCTCTAGTCTAAATCACTTTTTATGATAATGCATCCAAGCGAAGAAGAACGTCTCTGATGTCTCCTGCATGATGATGTACCACAGTGCTGTCTCCTCATCTCAGACCTCCACATAAATCTCTTAAAGATGCACACACACCCCACCCTGTGCTGCCAGCGCTGGCCCTCGTTTTCTACACCATTAATGATCTACCACCAGGGTAGAGTCAGGAGAGGTTAAGCAATCAGTTCATTCAGTTTTCCCTTTCTGCGGGGGATGCCCACTGCTCCGGGAGGAGGGGAGGGGAGTGCACACACAATGCCTGGGCTGTCAAACAAATACAATTTAGGAGTCACATAATTCCTGGTTTGCCACCCGTTAACATCAGGGGCTGGCAAGAGGAAAAACACTGGGCAGGATGTGGAGGGTGCTGTCTGCACAGCATCACAACCTCTGCTACACAGGGAGCTGAGACGCTGCTAGAGCTTTACTCTGCCAGTACACTGTATTTACACAGAGTGCTTTCAAAGGGACTAATCCCATAAGCACAGCTTACCCCCCTCCCACGGAAGGGTTTATAGGATCAAGCACAGCTCTGTAATACTAAAACAAAGGACCTGATCCTGCACAAGACAGTGCCCTGATTAGACACTGGCCTGAGATGGAAGAGCTGGGCTCCATTTTTGACCCAGCCACAGGTTGAGATGCCATGGTCAAACCAGCTCTGCAAACAGAGAAACTCCTCATCTTCCCAAGCTCCAGCTCCATGTGCATGAAGAGCTTCGGCTGCTCTGGACGTGGGAACCCCATGTACAACACACATGAGCATATATAGCCTGGATTTACTGGGTGTGCTGCACAAACTGGCTGTAGCTGAGTCTGCTGGGTGCTTCTGCTCCAAAGCACCAAAGCAGACAGGACTGAGGTCCCACAGCAGCACTCAGCTCATTGCAAGGGCAGGACTTCCCCAAGCTCACACTGCAAGCCCCATATGGGAACCTCAGTGGGAATCCTGGCTGGAACCCCAGCTGATTGCCCTTGGCTCCTCTGAATCCCCCCGTGCTGCCAGCCTGGTGCCCTGCTAACCCCAGTGACCCAGGGCTATCTGCAGGCTGCTCCTGTGCTTTGGGGCCAGGCCAGCTTTCCTGGGATGCACAATGCCCTCCCGCTGGCTCCTGTGTCAAAACAGCCTCGCCCTGTCAAAGCAAACTAATGGATGCAGCAGCAGATCTACCAGGTTCATGTGGGACGCATTTAAATGCACAGGGCTGGCTTTATTATCCCCCTTAAATACGGAGGGGAAAAGAGAAGACAATGTTAATTTGATTTTGGAGTCTCTCCTAACTGGCATGATGCTGCATGGAGGAAATGACACCGATTTCCCTGGCAAGTGCTCCCTGCATTCCGTGTGATCCTTCGGAGAGGCCAGAGCAGCAATGCTGAGGACTTCATGCTCTTGTAGGTTTGACTGACACTTCTCAGGATATGCTAATCACCTTTCAGGGCAAAAGAGAAGGAAAAGGTCTCCAGACAGGCAATTCTATTAGATCTACTGATGTTAATAACAATCTCCTTTTGCTTATGGATGCACACTGTGCTCTGCAGGGCTTAATGTTCCCCAGCCAAGGGGGCTCACCATGGCAGCTGAAGTCATTGGACACTTCTCCTCTCCTGATTAAAACCAGGCCTGCTATGACTGTGAGCAAAGGATGGAGGAGAAGGATTTATTTAGTGGGAGCAAAACACTGACCGAAAATTAGGATACTGCAATTCTCCAGATGAAGAATCCTTCCAAGAAAATTGTCTTTTCAGCAAGACATCAAGTTCTGGTGGGTCATTCAGGCCACAGGAGGGAAAAGCCACCGGGGCTCCTGGCAAAGCACGTGGCCTTTGGTGGAAGATGGCCAGGCTGGTCCCAGCAGTCTGATACCAGCATCCAGAAGAGCTAATGGGAAGACTCACAATGGCTTCAGTGGGCTCTGTACTGGGGCCTTAGCAAATGTAATTAAAAAAAAAAGGAAAAAAAAAGAAAAAGGAAAAAAAAAGAAAAAAAGACCAGAGCGGTACACAACAGCTGTAGCCCTCCTAAGCCTTTCTTTCTTGCAAATGCTTCCCTTGGCGGCTTTATTTCATTTTATTATAATAAACTTCAAAAGGTGTATTTGATCTGCCAGCATTTTTTTTTCCCTGTCCACCAGGAGTTCATTTCAGCTGTGCAAGGCAGCAAATACTGTACATTAGGTTAATTTTCATTTCAGCTGTACAACATACATTATTGTTTCACTGCTTGGCTTTAGTGAACTCCTGGTGGATGCAGTCAAAACCATACCAGCAGATCAAATGTACTCTTTGAAGTTCCCTATAATGAAACATCTTTAAAAAAAAAAAAAAGAAGAAGGAAAAAAAAAAGGGAAAAAGCTTTCAGAAAGCTTTAAAATATCCTGAATTGTTTGGAGCATTTTAATGCTTTGGCCTGTCCCTTCTAAAAGCCAGTAACGAGAGATTTCATCCTCTCCATCATTGTCTCCGGCTTTTACTCCTAGCAGAAGTTGTATTATGGGCAAAGCAGAAATTAATCTCTTTAAGGCACAGCTCAACTTAAATGAGCTTGAAGTGATCATGAACCACATGGTGGCTGTAATGTAAAAAAACCAAAACAACTGAACTAGTGGGATTTGAAGGCAGGAGTGGACTCTGAAGTCTATGAACTATCTCCAACCTCCCTCCAGGAAGATGCTGAATTTCACTATAAACCCCAGTGATCAGAACTTGGCCTTTGCAAATGTCACCGAGAAGGTCCCTCCTTGTCACGGGGCCTCCCTCAATTATCCAAGGACCCTACCCCTTCCCTCATGGATTTCAGTCAAATTATCCTCCTGTTTTCCTCATCCCCCAGCTTACCCTGACTTATTTTCCTAAGCCAGCAGGGAGTACAACCCACAGAAAGGGCACCAAACTCCACTTGGGAAAGGCTGGAACCTCCAACCAGTGGATTGTAAGATGGAACTGCATCCTGACACCCCCTTCAACACCTGGAGGAGACAGCCTGACCCTGATTTCAAGCAAACTTCACTGACTTCATTTCTTGTGATTTGAGAACACGTAAAGCTTGTGATTAAATAGGATTAACCAAACAGGATCAGGTCTCTGGAATAAAGCAGTTTCAGTAACAAGTTCTTACAGAAGAGCCCAAGGGCATGTGAAGGCTTGTGGATTATCAGGGATGGACCCTTGGAACAAATTTTGGAGATATTCAACCAGTGCAAGGTGAGAGCAGTGCTTGGTTTGGGGTTATTTCATGAGTGAAGTGGTTTCAATAACCCAGCAGTGCCCGTGGCACCCCCAGACCTCAGCCCAGCTCCCCAGCACCTGAGGATGCTCCCCAGCAGCTCCAGGCCCTCCCTGCTCCCATCCATGTGTGTGCTCACCAAGTCAAGAGCTGCCACCATGGCCCTGCAGGTCGACAGACTGTAAATGGCTCCATCCTCCTGCGAGCCTTCTGTCGGGGATTCAGAGAGCTGTGCTTCCCTCCCATCATCATCTCACAGCCAACATCCCATTTTGGACAAAGTAATGAGTATTTGAAACACCCCCCACAGAAAGGAAGGAAAACAAGACACTTTGTGTACGCCATTAGTTTTATGCATCTTGCAAGTGCAGTTCCCCAGCTAGAAAATCTCCCACAGCTTTTGGTTCACTTTGAACAAAATCACATTGGACTTCTGATGAATAGCTCAGCTCAAAATACACTTGGAGGCTTTTCCTTGAATTTTAACTTGGGAGTAAATAACCTACAGTGAAGCTAATTGTATTGAAAATTCAGAATATTGAGGAAACGTTACATGTGATAAATATTTACCCTGAAGGAATTCAAAGGGAGTCTGTAACAATTTATTTCTAACCAATACCAAGTAATATTAAATTGCAGGGAAAATGCAGCCCCAAACCCTATATTTTTCCAACTTCTACTAATGGTTGTTCTCTGTGAAAAATGCCAGACAACAATGTCCTTTAACCATGCAGCTCCACACCAGAACGTGGGCTCATACTCTGCCTTAACATATTTCATCCCAACATCCTCTGCAAAACAACGGATTGATTCTGCTTTCACTTAAATTGGTGTAACTAATTAGACCCAACTAGAATTACTCCTGATCCTATTCATGTAAACAGTCTTGATGACTTCAGTGGGGCCATTAGTGAAAATAAGGACTCACACAGAGTAAGGATTTATGGGCTCAAATCCTCTCTATTTGAAGCCTCGGGAAAACGCAGCCAATTCCAACACAGAAGGAGAAAGCTGAGCTGTGCACAGCTTAAGAGTGGAAGAGTGAAAAAAGGGGAGCATTTTGGCCAAATAAACTGGGAGAAAAACCACTCTGTGAAAGAACTGTCCAATAAAAGAGCCAGTGCTGAGATTTTCAAAAGGAGTCCCCGGAGAGAGGCTGGGAAATTCAGAAGGCACCAGTGCCACGAGAGGCTGTGAGTGCTCAGCACCCCACGGCTCCCACCACAGCTCTGCCTTGAGAAAGGTATTTGAGAATGTTTATCCACACAGGATTTTCCCTTTAAGCCCAAACTAGCGAGGACATGCATGGAAATGTAAAAGGTTTCATTTGGAGCTTGCCTTGACAATTCAGATCAGCTTCGTGTTTCAAATGAACCAGTTCATCCGGACTTTGTGGTGCCTAAAATCAGCCCGTTGAGCGAATGCTAAAGCAGATGATTACAAAATAAAAGGTTCTTCTAAAAAAAAAAAATAAAGGGAGAGGGGGAGAAACTCTATTAATCACTCCCAGAAAACATCTGTTTTTAAATGAGGTGTTTTTGATCTACACTGTTTGTGATGCAAGAGGAAGGCTTTGCCATCCATATGACAACCAGATCTTCATTTTGTTGGGATTAGGGGTCAGCACAGGGGACTGGGGGAGGGAAGAGTGGGAAGGGAGCAGGAGAAAGATTCCTGTAATAAATGCCAGGGTGCTTACTCTATAAACACAACCTACAGACCACGAGCCACAAGTCCACTTCCAACATTTCTGCTTGATTTATAACAGGATAAACCAATTAAAAGTTGAAGGTTTTATCTCATTTGCAGATATATGAGAGGCTTCTCTTCAAACGCCCTTAATTATACACTAAGGAGGGTTCAAAATGAAGATGTTGCAAACACAGACACTCAGGAATAGCCACTTCACACACAGTGACAACAGAAGGCAGAAGAAAGTTCTGTTTCTCATTTCTGTAACTGAAAGCATTGCAGAAAGGACAATACCAGCAGGGTCTTTGCTACAGGACACTGCAGAGGGAGCACAGACCCGCTCCTTGTCACCAGCAGAGCAAGGACAGAGCTGACCATCCTTCCAAGTCTTGTTCCTGAGCTTTATAAATAAAGTTAAATGGTTCTGAAGAGAAAAAGTGAAGAAAGGGACAGTCTTTTACCCAAGAATCCAGTCTGAGCTCGTCCTGCAGCAAGTGAAGGACATCTTGAGGTGGAGAGAGCAGCACTACAAGGTGAGACAAGCCACGTTGCTTATTCCATCTTTGTCTCACCCCGTGGCCGTGGCAATTCAGCTGACAGTGCTTCAGCCCACTCCTCTCTGAAATGACTGGAATTGGCTTTCTGATCTTACAGAACAGAGGGGCTCAGAAGTGCTTGAAGATCTTCAGGTAAAGGTTTAGAATACTTTGGATTATATTCCTACAACTGCACTTGCTCTCTTGGTAGTCATGTCTGTCTGCCTGGTACACCAGAAACTAAGTTAAAAAAAAATCTGCTTTATTCACACATACACACAGTTCCTCCCACCTCTGGATCCCATGGAAAGCAGGTACCTCAAAGAACATTTCCTTTGAGGATTTTCTCTCACCCACCCCTCTTGTCACCACCTTTCCTGCAAGATTCTTTCTCCTCAACTCAGCTGAAAAAAATTGCCTTAGAAATATCTTTGTGTCATCTTATTTTTCAGCATCTTCTCACTGCTCACAAGAAATTCAGAAATCAACCCCAACACATGAAAGGGGAATTTCAGACCCCAGGAAGCGTGAGGAACACAATTCAAGCACTGCATTTCCTCCTGCATCGAGAAAAATACGCCACAAGGACAGCAGAAGTTTGTTTTTCACCGAGACTGACATAAGCATCTGACAACCTGCATTATAATGAACATTATTATTTTAATGTTGTGTTTAACATTGCTCCTTATCTTCCCTAGTACACACAGCAGGGTATGGTAGGGTGAACAGGGTAAGGGAATGCATCACTCCTTCCCTCCTTCTCCTCCCCTTGTGCTTTAACTGCACACAAGAGCGTGCCATTAAAACAGCTTAATTAATGCTCAGACTTTGAAGTGATGGAGGGAGGAACGTTCAGCTTGTGTACAAATGCTCAGAATCCCTTCCAAAGAGACACTGAGGGTCTCCTGAAGTTCCTGAAGAAAGGAAGGAAACTCCACATTATCTTTGCACCCATACCCAAGATCCTGGATGAGGAGTGGGATCCTGCCTATGAGCCAAAGGGCACTGCAGACTGCACATGTTTTGTGCCCAAGGATCTTTCCTAAGAGTCCAGCCAGGCAAATATTTGTGGAAGAACAGAAATTCAGACAGGAAGTTTTTCTGCTGCATGAGCAACATGGTCCTCCTATTTCCATCTGATTTCCCAGTGGCTTGGCAGCTACCCAGGTTATACAGCTTAGAGGCCAGGATGAGCTTTGCCAGTTTCCTCCCATAAAAAAGGCACAATCTTTCACTTTGGATCCTTGACCCATGGTGGGTATCCTTACCTTTGTCACCTGGTGACGAAGGCTGCCAAGACGTGCTCTCCATGGGTCAGTTGGGAAGTTGAGCTGGAGGGAAAGGCTCCTACTTATTAAGTGGTGTGTCACAGGGAAAGCTGATTACAGCCGTGCTCCGAAATCTGTGTTGGCTTCTGATTAGTTTTCTGGTAGAATTAAGGTTTTGGTTTTGACCTACAAAGCAGTGAACGCTTTGGGCACTAATTACTTAAAAGCTCATTCCTCCCTCTGCGCAGCAACATGACAAGTTGTGGTTAGTGGGTGTTCTTGAGCTGACAGTCCCTCGGGGGCTGTTTGACTGCAAAGTGAACTTAAATAACTCAAGTCCTATCAACACACAGGAGCCCTTAACTCAGAGCCCAGACAAGCTCTTTAATTCTCTCATGCGGGGACATAAGTTAAAGCTTACTCAGTGCCAACACTGGGGCTGATGTGACAGATCGATGCCGGCAGCGCTGGCAGCTGGAACGGACACGCTGGGAGTTGTTGGTTGGTGCCTTCCCAGAGAACTTCCCAGGCTCCCCGAGGACAAAGCAGTGCTGCCACCATCAGCTGGGAAGGGATTCATGGAGTGCCCAAAGCTGCTGTTACCCAAAGAGCATCACCTGGGCCAAAGAGGGGGTAAAAGCAGTGCCAGGAAAGGGCCTGGGGGTNCCAGGGCAGTGGGCACAGCCCCAAGGCTGCCAGAGCTGCAGGAGGGTTTGGATGATGCTCTGGGGCACAGGGGGTGACTCTTGGGGCTGGTCCTGGGCAGGGCTGAGGGTTGGACTCCATGATCCTTGGGGGTCCCGCCCAGCTCAGCACATTCGGCCATTCTCTAAAGTGGGAAGATCCCAGTGCAGGGATGGTCACAGTTGGATGCTGAGCTGGAGCTGCAATTTGCACACTGGTTACTTCTGTGAACTCTTTAGAGGAGAGATAATAATGAAAAGTCTTAGCCCAGGTAGCACTGGCCTTACCAGGAGCACCTCTTGCTCTTCAGTTCCCTGAGTTTATTAGATGTTCTGGACTTCCTGCCAAGCTCACCTTTCCTTTTGGGATCAGAAGCTTCAGCTGGGTGGTTATGGTAACTGTGGCTGCTCTGCCCTTTCAGCTCCTCCTGTTAACCACACACATTAACTCTCAGCACAGTTGGGAGATAGGAGGCTAGCAGTAATTCTTATCAATTTTGCACATTTTAAAAATATAACAATACTTTTTCAAAGTTCCTCTGGCTTAGGCAGGTCTTTGTTGCATTTAATTAAAGGATGAAATAAAGATATGCACTTATATTGCATAGACTGCAATGATAATACACAAACCCCATGCTTCCCATTCAAAGCTCCCCATCCCAACCCTATCCTGATGGTTTGTGCTTACTGAGCATTCCCCTGCTCCAGGGAAACATCTGCTGCAGTGCCTGTCTCGAAGGGCCCACCACTGGAAGCAAAAGGCAGGTAACAAATCACCATTAAATATTGAACTGGCAAGGTGAAATATCACCCAGCCCATCACCTGCTGGGAACCTCCTGCCTTCTGATGACCCCAGCAGGGGACACCAGTGGGACACTGTGGTGAGTGAACCCCAGTGCTGAGAAACACCCAGGTGTGTGCTCTGTGTGTGCTGAGACATGGCCACAGGGGAGGGCAGGGCAGTGCCACCCTGAGAACCAAACCTTCCACGAGCATCCCTGGCACAGCACAGCACACCGACAGCTATTCCAAAGAGACAGCTGAAGGGAACATATTGAACGTGGACCTGCCTTCCCCCGCTCCTTCTTTAAGCTTTGCTTCCAATTTCCCACACTTCACAGGTTTTGCAATGGATCCTTTGGCCTCCCTTACACATACGTCATTCTTCTGTAATAAAGAGACCCTTAATAAAATATTAGAAATACTGAGTAACATCATCTCCAGGCCCACAAGTGTCCCTCACCTTTGCAGTGGCAACTCAAGCAGCAGTTCCCAAGATCATTATCAGAGAATCCCAGAATGATTTGGGTTGGAAGGGACCTTAAAGACCATCTCATTCACCCCCAGCCATTGGTAGGGGCACCTCCCACCAGCCCAGGGTGCTCCAAGCCCCGTCCAACCTGGCCTTGGACACTCCCAGGGATCAGGGGCAGCCACAGCTTCTCTGCCCAACCTGTGCCAGGGCCTGCCCACCCTCCCAGGGAGGAATTTCTCCCCAATATCCAGTCTAAATCTCAGCTATAACTCCTAAACCCCAACATTGGACAGCTGTCATTCAGTAATAGCTTTCAGATGTTAACAGTAAAATGCAATCTAGTACACTATTTATAAAGTCCAGACAGGATAAAGAAAAGTCAGTTTAATCATGAGAAACTCTTATATTTGTTTCAACCCTGATACCGCTTTCTAGTAAAAAAATTGGTTTAAAGCACACACTTCCTTCAAAGAGGAGAATATTATTTATCTGTCAGCAGTTTCTGCTCTACAATTTCTATACTCAAGAATAATGAATCCTTAAGAATGACAATTCCAGGTTCATTGGTGCTGAAGAGTGTTCTCTCTCTCTCTAGGTTTTCAATCTCATATATTCAAAATGTGAAAGCCCTTTTCTTTTGTGCTCTTTTGTACTGGCTCTGTTGTTGCTGTCTTATTAAAACCAGGTTAACACGGGCTTATTTCTCAGAGGCCACTTGTTCATTACGCAGGTGTCACATGCTTTGCTAAATTTCTCTGCTCCACTTCTGAAAGAATCCAACCCAACAGACTCGAGCAGAAGCTAAAAGCACAGATATTCTTTTTATTCTCAGCCACTGCGTCATCAGCTGGTTATTTAAAACTTTGTTCCAAGAGGCTGAGCCCAAGAGGCCAAGGCTTTCTGCCTAATAGAACTGAACAAACTCCTCAACGTGTTTTTAGGGATATAGCTCTGCATCCTCATTAGCAATAATGATTTATACTTATATTATGACCCATAAGGTTCCCATTTTCACTTTCTAATATATAATACACACATGGCAATGAAGGCATCCATGGCATGAGGCACAATGGCAGCAGAGCCACAGGAGCTTATGAAGTATTTATCAGTAAGTGCTACAAACTGTAAAATTTGCAATATGAATGGTAAAATACTATTAAAAAGAGGTATAAAAGTAAGTCATTGTAATTTGAGGTTACTAATATTGCAGTTACCCTCTGCTAGTGTTCTTGGCATTGTTAGTTATGATATATAGGAGCTTACACACACCTCAGACAGAATTAACCACCCACAGCCTACAAACTCCACGAGTTCTGCAGGAGAAGCAGTTCTGATGGAGGAGTTCTGGCTGTTTCCAAATAGCCACAGCTCCAACTTCTTCTTCAGGTCATAGCAGGCAAAGAAAACAAACCTTTCCATTTGTTTTTGGGTTGTGACCCACACCCAGACATTTCTCAGGCCCCAGCTGTTCTTCCCTGAGCTCACCCCTCTCACTGGGAAGATTTGTCCCTGACACCACCTTGCAGGAATAAAATCTTCATCACCTGGGGCAAACAAGTGCTTGTGGACAACTGAAACAGAAGACTGTGTCCATCTCACCTGCCTTTGTAAAGTTTATGTCTCTGGTCAAAACTTACATTAGCTATGGATTGAAAAAAAAGGAAAGTCAAGTCTCTTCAGAAAGGAATTTTTGTTGCCACCTCTTTCCAGATCACGCCCTTAGAAATACCCCCCTGCTTACACCTCCAAGCCATGTCTTGGCTGTGCATTCAGTTCCTCACCCAATTCCACCACTGTTCCCCTTTCAGCTGTGACTCCCTGTCACTTGAAATAGCTTTCCAAAAACATCCACTTTCTCAGCGTGCTGGACCTTATTCCAGTTCTCTTGTCCTTCCCAGGTAAAACACAGCAAAACTGCACTATAATTACACAAACTCTTAATTAAACTGAAGAATTGAAAGCACCTCCAATGTTTTTATTACCAGCAGTAGTGCCATTCCATCAGGGTGACAGACTTGCATGTATTACCGAGCCCCTAATCAGCAGTCGCTTTCCTAGTTAATAATTACTAAAATGTTATTAGAAAGCATGTTTAAAATACACATTGCCATGAAGTTCTGTGCCTGTAGCTACCAAGTGTGAAGTGTGATGAGGCAGCAGTGGCTGGAGAGCAGCTCCCCCTGCTCAGAAGGCACCAGCTGGGTCAGGTCCTGCTCTTGCCTCAGCAGCAATCCCAGCTGCCACCCCAAATCCTTGGACAAGGCAGGAGTGGGTGCTGGAAATCTCTTCACATCTCAGAGCTGTTGGCCCCTGGGAACGTGGCATCATCCCAGGCTGCTGGTGGGACAGTGTCCCAGCCTGCTGTCCCCATTCCAGGACCCCAAAGGGCTCTGCACTGGGGTGGCTGCTGCTCCCATGGCAAATCCCCTGGGAGCCAGCACTTTCCTCAGGACCTCAGTCCCCACGTTCACAGGACTGTGTGAAAGCCTTGAAGAAGGAAAATTCCTGTAAACAGAGTCCCCCTCATGGTTACAAGGGCCAGTTTGAAGATGCTAGTGTGGAAACTCAACAGGCAGCAGAAGAGCTGGGTGAGGGCAGAGGGGACCTGGGGTGGTTACTCTTCCCTGCCCTGTCCCAGTCCTGGGAATTGCTGTGACAGAGTTAGCTCAGAATTAAACCATGGCAGGAGCAAATGTGCCTCCAGATTCCTCCCAGTTCCTCCCAGCCCATCCCCAAACCCCCAAACCCTGATGTGAAGCTCTCCTTTAATGATCACTTCACAGGGTACGTACCACCAGCACAAACCTCAGGCAACCAAATTCTGTTTCATCTGTGGCCAGATCAGATCCTCCCTGGGGTTCTCCATGCCTGAAACAGCTAATTCTTCTGCTCATAAACAATACAGCACCTAGAAACACTCACCTAGGAATGCACAGCAACACATTTCCAGCCCCCCATGATCCTGAGTTGGAGCACTGGTGCATCCAATGACTGCAGGGTTAGTAACAGGGGTTCCCACAATTTCGATGCTACAATTCAAAATTTGCTCCTTGCAAAGATGTTTGGCAAGCAGGAAAACCTCAGGGATGAGACAACGGGAAATAATTTCTTGCCCCTTCCCGTTTTTCCTTGCCCATTAAAATAGTTCCCATTAAAATCAAAATTATTGCTTTGGTATTCAAGAAATTTTATATCCAGCTTCTACCAGAGGAAATGCTGCTCTTTCCTATTAATCCAGGACTTTAAAATGACAACAAGTACATTAACGAGGTGTCTGTGTAATAAAAGCCCCACACTGATGAGGGATGCATATTTATGTGGCAAACTTGGGATGCTTCAGTTCTGCTGGCAGGAATGGATGTGTGTTCCTTCCCAGCGTGGGGAGAGCATTTTAATGCAAAAAGGAGAACATTCCCACGGTGGTCAGGCCCTCCAAACCCAGGATTCCCTACACACCTGCAGGCCTGGGCAGCTCTGAGCAGAGTCCCTGGGTGTCTGCTGGATAATCTGGGCTGGATAATTTTAGCTGGAAAGGCCACGCTACATCCCTATGGAACCAAAGGAGAGCATCCCTGATCCTCTGCAGCAGGACCTTGGCCATGTCTCAAGGCATCAGGAGCTCCAGCAAAGCCACAAGAGCCAAGCACACCTTCCAGTGCCACCAGCCATTCCAGGCTCATGCCCAGTGCTGACTCAGCAAGAGTGGTATTTTTGGGAGGGATTCCCTGTTGACAGCAATGATGAGGTGTGAGGGGCACTGGAAAGCACATGATGGGCACTGAATCCTTCTGCTTAGTCAGTTTGGTGAGGATGACTTTCAAATAACCCAGGAACACAAAAAGGCACTAACAAGGAGATCTATTTGGGTTTATTAGATGGAGAATAAGGCCACTTCTTCAATCAGTGAAATTCTCCATGAGAAATAGAGGTTTATTCACCTTTTTATATTGTCATTTAATAAGCTCATAAGTGAAGAATTATGAAACCAAGGTAATATTGAACCTCATTTTCACATTTCCAGTCATGCAGTTTTTCTGCTTTGCTAACTTTTAGACACTCAGCTCATATTCTACCCACATCTTTAAAGGTCATTGCTCCCATTGGACTTTTGGAGGGTTTTTTTTTTGGTAGATAGAGATGCAACTGCAAAAAGGCTCATGGCCACTTAAGTTCCTTCCTTAATCACTCTTCCCTCTTCTTAAAAGTTAAGGAAGCTGCTGTGTCTCTGTAGGAAAGGTTCTGAAAGGATTCTGGAGGCATACAGAGTCTTCAACAAAAGTTTCAAAGCAGCTTCAGCATTTGCAGTGAATACAAGTTTTTGACTGATATGTAGGAAGAAGCTTGAATAAGCTCAGATCTCAGAATTGAAGGTTTCTCTAAAGGAAAAGCTCCAGAAATGCCTGCATTTAGATGGGGGAAATGTGTGTGAATCAAGAACAAAGCCCCGAGACGCAGCGAGAGGGAATAACCTTTCAGATCAAGCTGGTTTCCCCACCTAGAGAGTTCCAGCCTGCACGTTCCCATTTGATGCAAATGGCTGTCAGAATAGCACTACTGGATAATAGATAAAAGATTATCTGTGACATTATGAAAAATTAAAGCTTCAAAATGGCTACAAGTTCCATGAAAAAGAAAAAAAAAAAGAGCCTTTCAGAAAGGCAACAATAGCCCCTCTGGTTTATCCAGCACCAGAGCCCTGCTGTCGGCCACCGGTGTTCCAGTGACTTCCACAGGCTCATCCCTGTGGGGCAGCTGCCCCACTCCTCCTCTGCTGGAAACAGGAGGGCCAAGGAACTATCCCAGCTGTGCTTCTGATGGAGACACGTGGGGTTGATCAGCGTGGACAAGAGAAGGCTCCAGGATGACCTGAGAGCCCCTTCCAGTGCCTAAAGGGGCTCCAGGAGAGCTGGAGAGGGACTTGGGACAAGGGATGGAGGGACAGGACAAGGGGGAATGGCTTCCCACTGCCAGAGGGCAGGGCTGGATGGGATAGTGGGAAGGAATTGTTGGCTGTGAGGGTCGCAGGCCCTGGCACAGGTTGGGCAGAGAAGCTGTGGCTGCCCCTGGATCCCTGGGAGTGTCCAAGGCCAGGTTGGACAGGGCTTGGAGCAACCTGGGCTAGTGGAAGGTGTCCCTGCCCATGAAGATTGCAACAAGATGGTCTTTACAGTCCCTTCCAACCCAAACCATTTTAGGATGCTCAGATTCCTTTCCCTCAACTAGACATGGTGATAGAAATTCAGCTGGAGCAGCTCTATGTGCAGCACATTTGATTTTCCAGGCGAATTACACATTCAAGGCAGGGGTTACCAGTGCAGGCAAGAGTCAGGTTTTCATACTGACCAGCCCAACCACTGGTCTGTCATTTACCAGAGAAGGCCCAGGCTGGGGACACCTTTGCTGCACAGATTGAGGTGATGTTCACCTCACCAGTGAAGGGAAGGTGCTGGTCTCTGAGACAGGGTGTAAATCTCCTCCCCACCTTCACCACCAGCAGCTGCTCAGCTGGAGGGGCTTTGTGGCAGAGGACCCACCTACCCCACCCCTGTCCAGCAGGGAGACTCAGCACATCTGGCAGGTGTTTGTCTCACTCAGCTGGTGTGAACTGGCACCATTCCACAGACACCAGGGCAGTCACACTGATTTATACAAACTGGTGATCTCACGCTCTGTCATTACATCCAATTTCCTCTCCACAAATCCTGTCCTGTACAGCGAGATCCCAGGTCCCTGTGACATTCCTCTTGCCCAGTCCTAATGGCCCAGGAGCACAATCTAATGGATTTTGATGAACTGCACCTTTACATCCCCAGCACTACAGCACCTCACATTAAACACAAAGCTCAGCTTAACTACACCGAGTTCACAGCTATTGTTTTCATTAGGGGAAAGCACAGTGGAGGTCAAGCAATACAGATGCTGCTCGACACCTCCATTTTTCATTGCTCAGTCATTCTACGTGGTACTGCACAGGTGACATTTGGGCTCTCGTGTTGAAAAAGCTGTGAAATGATATTGAAAATCTGGAAAACAAGCCTTGACAGGCCCTGGGATAGTGCAGTGATGGGGGACAGGCAGCCAGTGAGGCAGAAATAATCCTGCCACCTTGTGCAAGCTGGAATGATGATTCCTCTGTTCTGTCAGGCCTGTACTGACAAAGCCAATGCCTTGCCAGCCACTTACTGAGAAAGACCTTGAGCCTCCACCAGCAGCCTCAGCAAAGCATCAGCTGCTGCACTTATGGGCACCTTCAAGGACCATTTCTGTACACACCTGAGGAGCAGCTGAAGCCTCTGGAGCTGCAGCAGCAGAGGACACCCAGCACGGTGGGACAGACCCTGTGGAACAGTCCTGCTCCCCGTGGTGTTTGTGGATGGGATGCTCTGGAGCCCAGCTGCAGCCAGGGAGACTCACTGGGGTGTGCCAAGGGGCTGGGATCCTGCAGCAGCTGCCCACGTGGCACTTAATTCAGGAAGATTGAACCAGTCCACTGTTAAATTAACAACTGTGAGCGATGCTGGGAATTGGGCTGATGCTGAGGTTGTTTAGGGTTGATTCTAGCTGTCTCCTCTTCCCAAGCAGGGCAGCATTCCAGTGCTCCGAGGTGCAAATGCCTTTGTGCTCCTCACTAACTCTGAGGAAGCTTTTAGAATCCAAGTCCATATCAGACAATTCCCAGGAAAATGAGGATACAGAACAGCTCTGGCTGAAGCCCCTCAGTGTGGAGGAGAAGGAGCTCTCCATATGGTGTTGTGCTTCCCTGGCCAATGTCTGCAGGGCACAAGTGGCAGGAGAACTTCCCTGTCCCAGGACACAGAACTACCCACAAATTGCAGGCTCACAGTCCATCCAGGGTTTAATTAATACATCCTCAGAAAGCCACAGCACTCTGGCTGTTGTGAGAGATGCCGATTTTTCAGTGTGGTTGAAGCTTCATTTATGATTTCAGTAAAAGCTCCATTTCTTTTCCTCTCTCTCTAGTCAAAAAATGAGCCTCCAGCTACAAATTGGACGATTACAGACAGTATTGTAAAGCAGCAGTAAAAAAGTGTTAATGAGCTGCAGGATATCAGAAGCAAAAAAGAAAATATTTCCCCCGCAGGCCAAACAAAATTAATTTTAAAAATTAATGTAAACCACTAATGCAGCAAGTGCCTCCATTAAATTATGGGGCTCTGACATGTACAATGCAATATTTTTGCCATTGAATTTGTTATCTAAAAGGTGTTCATTGTTTATTATGGTGTGAAAAGCTGTTTTGCTCCAGATAGGCTGGTTCATTAAGAAATTGGATCCTTGCCATAGCCCTATTTCTTAGCAATGAAGCGATGCCCTGTAGCAAAAAATGCAGAGAGCAGCTCTCTGTTTAATATCAGAAATGTAAATCAAAAGACTCCAGTCTGCTTTTTAAATGGCTTTTGGTCTTTACAGAGCTGAAATCCCCCCCCCAAATATTTCACATTGCTGGCTGGTCAAAACGGCTTCTGCAAATTCCAGCTCTGCTGAATGATTATCATAATAATAATCCCTGTCAATGAGGGGTTTGTAACTGCTCACGCTATTAAAACAATTTTAATTCTGCTGGTTCATTCATCAAACTGTAACAGGTTTGATTTTAAGCAGGGAAAGAAAACCATGTTTTAACTGCCTAAGGAGAAAATAACGTTCTGATAAGAACCAAGATATGTGCAATTACACAAAAGCTAATGACTTCTAATATTTCAGGGCTGAAAATTTCCCATAACTGGATTTGGATGTTCCTGTGTGTGCTGAACAGGATCTTTTCCAGCAAAGACTCTCAGCACTGAAAGTCATCACTGAGAACCAGGGCTGGACCCACGTGAGTGTGGGACCTTCCTGGGGGAACTGGGCAGGGATGTCTGTAGGGACAGGAGGGGGAATGGCCTTAGGGAACAGGGGCAAGGAAACAAGAGCTGCTTTTGTTTCTTGATGTTGGTAGGAAACATCAGAGCTTTTGAGTCTAAATAACAGTGGGGAGAGAGAAAACAAAATCTAAGCAAAAGCCCTCTGTTGGCTTATAAAAAATTACTCTATTTAGCAAAATTAGATATTTTGTTGGCCTTCATTTATGAGCCAAAACACCCTGAGGGGGACTACTTACCAACTTTAATTAGTAATAAAAAGCTTACAAGTGCCAGGGGAGCCAGAACTGGAGTCCAAGGGCCAAATGCTGTGCTTAAATTGCATCAGTTTAAATCTGGGTTCTTCTTATCTTCAAAGAAGTTGCCTTGTGCTTTCCACGGGACAGCTTTGTGGCCTGAAGTCACACGGAAGACAGGAGACCTGTGCTGGCACCAATGCTCTGGGAAACTGCCATTTGACCAGGTTTGAAAGATTTTTATGTGCTTGAGGCAAAAGTTACTGGGGATTAGTGATGGTGTGTTGGGTTTGTTGGGCAAGGGTTTGGTAGCAGGGGGCACAGGGGTGGTTTCTGTGAGAAGCTGCTGGAGGTTCCCCATTGTCCAGTGGAGCCAATGCCAGCTGGATGCAGGGCAGGTCCCATGGAGGTCCCCAGGAGATCCACAGAGATCCACCTGCAGCCCCTGGAGGAGCCCAGGCCAGAGCAGGGGGATGCCCAGAGGAGGCTGCAGCCCCTGGGGAGCTGTGCTGGAGCAGGGTCCTGGTGGGACCTGTGGGTCCCTGGAGAGAGGAGCCCACGCTGGAGCAGCTTTGCTGGCAGGACCTGTGACCCTGTGGGGGAAACACTGGAGCAGTTCCTGAAGGACTGACCCCATGGGAGGGATAAGGGATCCACACTGGGGCAGTTCCTGAAGGACTGACCCCATGGGAGGGATCCACACTGGAGCAGTTCCTGAAGGACTGACCCCATGGGAGGGACCCACACTGGAGCAGTTCCTGAAGGACTGACCCCATGGGAGGGATAAGGGATCCACACTGGGGCAGTTCCTGAAGGACTGACCCCATGGGAGGGATCCACACTGGGGCAGTTCCTGAAGGACTGACCCCATGGAAGGGATAAGGGATCCACACTGGGGCAGTTCCTGGGGAATTGTCTCCCCTGGGAGGGATCCCACACCGGAGCAGGGGCAGAGTGTGAGCAGAGCAGTCCCTGCAGAGGAAGGAGCAGCAGAGACAAGTGGGATGGACTGCCCACAGCCCCCATTGCCTGAGCCCCTGAGCCACTGGGGGGGAGGAGGGAGAGAAAATCCAGAGCCAGTGGGTCTTGCACTGTGATCTGCCACCTTGCCCAGACTCAACTTTTATTCCTCTGCCACTGCACCAGCTTGAAGATGAAAACAAACAGCACCAAAGCAATGAAGGTCAGTGTTCATCCACGGAAGTCTCTCAGATATCAGCATCTTTACTACAGCTATATTAGTTTCTACAGTTAAAGAAGTAGGATATATAGATATATAAATCTATGTGCATGTGATACTCATGTTAAAAATTTCCAAATGAACAATCATTCCTTTAAAGGAGCAAAGGGACTAATCCTGCTGCCACACACTTGACTGACTGTAGCTTACCTCTGTTGATTTTTAGCTGCTAAACTCACAGGTGAGGGGAAAATTCAGCTCAGCTTTCTTCTATTGATCTGAGAAAGTAAATTTATACAACCTTTCACAGTGAAATCAAAAATCACACAAAAAACCAGGCAGTGCTGGGGGACAGAGCCTGGACACGAGATCAGCCGGAGCGTGACTTATCATGGACCTTTCGTCAGACCTTCCTGTGAAATCTAATTTCAACTCTCCCAAAACAAACTCCACCAGTGCCAGCCCCAGCCTGGACTGGAGGCAGCTCTGGTGAGGCCACAGACAAAGCCCTTGGTGAGAGATGTCACTGTGCAGCCCAGCCCTGCTCCCAGCATGGTGACAGAGGGGACCCCAGACCCCATCAACATCCTCCAGAGCTGCTGAGCAGCCCTGCAAGTGCTGCACCTTCAGGAGTTGCCCACAGAGGAGAAGCACCTCTGGTCACCCACACCACCAACCTTTTTTGTTCTTTTACTGAAGAGGAGATGGTGAGAGGTGGGGAGCCCCTGGCATGTGAGCAGGGACACCACGGATATGACCAGTCCCCAAGTAGATGCATTATCTCAGCGAGGTGCCTCTGCACACCACATGCTTTGGCAGCTCAGCAATGGTCAGGCGGAAAAATGCTGGGTTTTGACCCAAAGAAGGGTCAGGAAGGAACAAAGAGTCAAGTAAGCAAAATCATCTCCAGCCCTTTCCGTCAGACAAAGGTCTGGATTGGAAGAAGGTCATTTCTGGAATAAATATCTATTAATCCAGGAAGGAACACTTTTCCTGCTCTAGCTATCAAAATGCTTCCATTTTCCAGGCCTAAGAATGTTGACAAATGAGCCCCAAACTGACCTGAGCCTGCTGCACATCGCAATAGTTTACAGATTGCAGTTTTATATTGTTTGCATGTGCTGGCCAAAATTCCCTCCTTTTACTTTATGAGGGACCTGGACAAGGGACCTTCAGCAGCACCAACCCAAGAAAGGGACCCAGGGACCAGTGTGATGGCTTTGTGCAGACATAATGACCACACACACACTAGTACTGTTGGTTTCTCCTCATCAGGTGGAGTTGTTTTCAACTGACAAACAATAAAAATAAATCAGAACTAACAGTACAGAACACTGTTTTACTTGTTTCCTCTCCACCCACCACTGATGAATGAGCACAGGGAAAGCAAGGGGGGGTGATACTTGATGGGGACATGAATAGAGTCCAATTTGGTCCCAGTTCCACTGGTGTAAAACCAGTGCTTGGGATTACTCTGGCTTGCCATCCAAGTCCCTGTGTTTTGCCATCTGTATGGTGCCCCTGCGGATCTGACCTACATCTCTGGAAAGACAGGGGTAGCACAAGCATTTGGAAGTGATGCTCCTCTATTAGCGATGAGATTAATTAAGACGCCGCTGGGCACTTCTCCACAGTCAGGCAAGGCTGTTAATGGCCATTGATTTTTTTTTTAAACAGCATGTACAAGTTTAAATGGTGCAAACTCCCCTAGATTCCCTTTCCCTACCTTCGTCTCCCCTGCTAGGGGTTAACCACGCTGGAGAGAGGGAAAAAACCAGTCCCCTCCTTCCTTTGCCTGCGGCACCAAGATCAGGAAATTCACTGCTAATCACTGCAGTTGTGATTTCTGATTTCAACTGGCAGCACAGAGAATTGAACTCCAGTCCCCCGAGTACAGCAGGCTGCGCCAGGCAGGCCTTGAGCTTGTTAAAACTGTGGTGCTGCCATGCAGTTATCAATTTTAAATTAATCTCTCCCTCCATGCACACTTATCCTCCCCCACCATCTCTTAAAGTGACTGCTAAAAATATAAACTCCAGGATACCTCGCTCTAAGACTTAACTAAGTAAAAATCGGGATACTATTAATTATAGGTTTCCTTCAGCCTCAGCACCTGGAAAAATGGATTTCTGCGCTGTCTCAGGGATTTGCCTAATCCACTTCCTGCAGTAAAGCCAAGCACAGCCATGGCTGTCTTAGCATCCCACCACACAAATCCTCCCTCCCACGATGAGACCCTCTCCAGGAGTGCCCTGTGCTGGGGCTGGAGCAGCCAGGCAGGAATGGAAGCTCTGTGGGCTGTGTGTGCTCTTCACTCCCCGAAATGTGCCTGCTGGGAGAGGCCAGAGGTTCAGGCACTGCTTACTGGACTTCCCCCATCCCACAGCAGCAAACCTGAGTTGCACTAGGTGGGTGACTCGTGGGTGATGTGCTGATCCCAGGCACCCCTGCCCCGACTGGGGCTGTAAAAATGACCCCCAAACCCACCTTAATGGCTTGGCTCCCTCATCACACTGGAGTCTGAGTGTCTGCCCGTGTTCCAGAGCAGCCTGGCTAATGTGGGCCAGGCTTTGGAAAGCCTTTGTAGTTGGCCGTGTCCACCTGAAATAACAAATACCTGCAGGCTGGCACGGTGCACGTGGCAGCCCCGGAGCTTCCAGGGCTTCATCTCCTGCAGCTGCAATTGCTACCCAAGTCAAATTGCAGAGGCACTGAAAGGGAGGTCACCTGGCTCAGGAAGGGGCTCAGGAAAGCAATCAGCTGGCATCTGAGCAGGGGCCACGCCACCACCTCGGTGTCAAATGTGAAAATCTGTGGAGGTGAGTTTATAAACGAGTGCAGGCGTCAGCATCCAGTTTGGAATCTATAAACATCTGAAATCTGTTAGTACTTTATTTGTAATGATACTGCCAACAGACTGCCCCCCCCAAAGGTCACAGCACACACTCAGCATTAAATTGCAGTACAACAAATCCTCAGCTATCCATAACCTACAAAATGATAGGGGCAGGCTGGAAGGGGAGACTGGGATAAAGCAGAAAAAAAGTCTAGACACACTTTCCTAAAACTCACTGGGGAGTCATTTTAGAATCACTTTATGAGGAAATAATTGAGGTTCTATATACAAAACTCCCTTTAAAAAAAGACTAACACGTCTGACAACCTTAGAAAGTCATAAGGTTGTTACAGAGAAGAATGGGTCTCTGTTTGGAAATTTAAATACTACGTGGCCCTAATTCATAAACATTTAAGATTTTATAAAGCTGGGGGGAATAAAAGAGCAAAAAAGGCAAAACAAGCCAGAGCCAACTAAAAAAACCAACCCAAAGCAACGGCCAAGTGAATGAAAACCATCTCTGCAGTTCACCCCACTTTCCTCACTCTCTAATGCTCCAACCCTGAGCGCTGCCCTTCAATCCACCACAGAATAAACCCACTATTGTGTGTATCACACAGCCTAAAACCACTGCTGGGACACCACACTCCACAGCAGCCAGAATTCATACCAGAACACCCCAAATTCATACCAGAACAGCCAGATTTAGCATTAGCCCCCTACCAGTGGGCAGTGATCGTGTTCTATGTGACACCTCCTCTCTTCCACGAGAGCTCAGGGTACCTGGTGTGGCTGTGACCTCCAGGGCAGCCCTCCAAGTCCATCCATCAGCCCCCAGCAAACACCAAGGACAGTCACAGAGGAAAACACACAGGCTGTGTCCATGCCTGGGGCTGGGAGATGCAACCAGACAGCTCTGCAATGGGACAGACCCTCAATGGGAGCTACAAATACTGTGTAGGAACATGAAAGGCTTATTTTTATCCTCACATCCATGGCTCCAGTTGCTGCCTCATGGCTACAAGAAGCCACCAAAGCAGACATGGGCAGGGAGGACACAGCCTGTCCCTCTGTATGGTTGGATGGGCACTGGCCAGGGAGGGCCTGGGGACCACTGACCATCATTCAGTCTCCACACATCCTGGAGCCAGGAGGTTACCAACCCTGCCTGTTCCAAGGGGAACACAATATAACTGAAAAAAAATCACTTCAGAAAATAATTTGTCCTTCTTCTTACATCTCTCTCGTGTTATTTTTCATGTCAGAGCAGCTTCTCCATGTCAGTTATGGAGATGAGTTCAAGCAGAGGAACCACACAAACAACTCTGCATTGAAACCTCACCAAGTTCTTCCTGACTACAGATAAGCTCAAAAACGCTCTCAAAATGTAAACCCAGGAAGAGACTTTGGGACATTCTGGATGAAGTGGCTGGTCAGTGTCTCCACAGGACTAACACCAAGCCATGGCTC
Organism: Campylorhamphus procurvoides; assembly: GCA_013396655.1. NCBI lineage: Eukaryota > Metazoa > Chordata > Aves > Passeriformes > Dendrocolaptidae > Campylorhamphus > Campylorhamphus procurvoides. Next base: position 174,384 of record WBMV01000093.1, read on the forward strand.
ACCCATCACTCCAACTTGGGGAGAGTTTGGACTCTTACCTGAACTTCGTGGCTCGGGCCCATTTCTAATTGTGGCTGAATATGTGGCTCCATCCTGTAGTGCCTGACTTCTCTCTGGCCGATCTCGGCTGCCTTTTTGACCTGCACACCCCACTGAAGCACCAAGATCAAGAAAGTTATGCCTGCTGAGTGTGAGGATTAGTGAAAAAAACCCACACAGAATGTCAATGAGGTAGGGGCATCACACACTTCTCCCATTAAAATTCAGGAGGTTTTCTAGTCCTTCTGGCCTTGGTGCATTTGCATAGTATAGGGTCAGAGAGACATCCTGATTCCACTATAGCTGCTCTGTTTAAAGGGTCATAATGGTGACATATGAAAATAACCCAACTTTAATTGATACCCAGGCTGCTGGCTGTTGAATTTGAAACTCCCCCTGGCCCCATCTCTTGTATATCTAATGTCCAGTACACTCAACAGTAGATGCCAAGAAGGCAGCTTGGTCTCTCAGTTGCATCAGCAGAGCTTTGAAAATAATTGTTGAATTGTCCACAAGATGTCCACCCTCCTTTTCAGGCTCCTCAATCTCTTAGTAATGACCACTGCAGCAGTAAATGTTCCCAGAGCTGGCAAGTTATTTAATTGTGAATCCCAATTGTGGCATCTCAGGAAAAAAATCCCAGGGGAAAAGAAATATGGGGTTTAGCTCAAGCTTCTCATTATTTTAATACTTTATCAGAGATCCAGTTATGACTCAAACTTCTGTATCAGGAGTAGCAGAGATGTAGGTGTATTTATTAAGTTCTTTTCTGGTTGTCTTGCTGCTATCAATTCCCAAATCACACAGACAAATGGCAATTACAAACGACAACTAATTGCTACCCTGGGCTCAGTCAGCCACACAAACTCTGTTTCCCAATTGCACCATTGCTGGGCTCAGGACCACAGATCGTGGGGCACTGAGAGATTCTTGGCAGCAAACACAGACCAGAGTGGTTTGCTTGTTTTTTAGGCATTGTATCATATCCTCCATGACAAGAAAGCTGAGAGATAATTCTACTCAGAAGAGTGAAGAAAGAATGCCTGAAGAGTTACAGCACAGCAATTGGAAGTGCATTACTGCTTAACTACAACTTCTTAACTATCATTTCTGTGGCACTTTCCATGATTCAATTCAGGCTCTGTTCTGGGATAGAAGAAAAAAAGCAACACTGTTTAGCCCTGAGTCACTCAGCTGAGAAAATCAAGAAATTCTGATGAAAACCCATCCCTTACACTTTGAAACCATATCACTCCTGCATTTGCTGATGACACAGAAATGAAGGACCACTGGTCTTTTGAATTGAAAAGCAAGACTAAACCCCACATTATTTAGTCTCCTAATATTACTAAGCCCTTTAATGGTTCCAACAGTATCTTCTATTTTTGGAAGAAGTGCTTTTAAAAATGAATCCTGTGGGTTATTGGGATGTGTTATGAACAGAGAACATTCAATAGTATAAATAAGTTCCAGGAATAGGGGGGTGGCAGTGCAGCCCCATAAAGCTGAAGCTGTAACAAAGGGACTCAAGCACCAAGCAGCCACACAAGCAGGAAAATACCCCAAGCACTGCTGTGCTTGCAGCTCTGTTGGTGTCCCCTTGACAATTTTGCCAAAATGGCAAATATTTCATTGAAATTCTCATTTCTGTTTGTTGCCCTTCCATTAATGGCCTCAATAGGTAGGAAAAAAACCCAGGTACTTTCTACGAGACTAAACAGGTTCAAAATTCAGTTCCAGCCAACACAGGGCAAGCGTGGACAGACACCAGGTCAGCAACCCACCTTGCTCACAGCTACATCCACAGCTGAGAAATGTTCCAAAGGCTTTCAAACTTTCCCTCTGTTTCTCTCCCCCACCAAAAAAGAAAAAAAGCCATTTAAAGGATCAACTAAACAAACACCCCGTGAGTGCCCAGAAGGGACCAGGGGGTGCTTGGCAGCAGAACCCCCATTGCAGAGGGTGGTGTTTGCCAGGCTGCAGGACGTGCTCCTCATGGTACCAGGATGTGCTGACATCGGAAGCAAGGCTGACAGGCCTGCAGTGAACTGTCACTCCCATCACAGACTTAATAGCTTTGCCAGGCACCCTCTAAGCAAATGAAGAGAAGAAAGCTCTTGCTGTGTGACAGCATTGGAAAAGAATGCATGTGAATGTCATTCTGGTATTGAAAGTGTCAGGTGCCAGCCGAAGAGCCCTGATCAGATAGACAAGCATCTTGCTGGATGCTTTCAGGTTATTTGAAGCCTGTCATTTCTATTAGCAAGCTAACCACAAGTGCAATCCTTCATTAGTTTGTTTTGCTTAGTACCTAAGCATCAGGGGATGGGGGCCTGGGCCCTTTTGGCTTCCTCCTTATTAACAGCTCATGATGGCTGGCGAGCAGAGGGGACACACGGGCTCCTTCCCCTCCATGCCTGCTCATTAGTGCCTGGCAGCAAAGAGCAGAGATGAGTGGACAT
>WBMV01000093.1:181884-276884 GCA_013396655.1 Campylorhamphus procurvoides
GGTTTCAAGCTGTGGGCAATGATCTGTAACAGGAATGAATGAGTGGGTTTTAGCAGCCAGGATCTGTAGCCTACTATCTGTATCTGACAGCTGTCACCTCCCAACAGAGGCCAAGGCCCAGCCCTGCATTTAAAAGCAGCATGGCTGATCAGATTACTGGGACAGTGTGTCAGGACTGACTGCACTGAACTAGACAGAAAGTAAATCTATAAATAGCAGCTCTGCTCATCTCCATGGGCCACTGAAGGATAACCAATAGTGAGCCCCAAATGCAATGTTTGGCCTCTGAAACCAGTGGAACAGAGCTCCTTTGAGATCAGAAGGAACTGCCCGATGATGAAAGGCATGGGCAGGGGAACCTCCGTGGGCAGGTGGGTCACCATCCTGTGATTGCAAAAGGAGATAAGACATTAAAAGTTCTTGGTCCCCAAGATGTTGAAAGCACCAGAGGACAAAGTCCCTGAGACCAAAGCCACCTTTGTGCAGAAGGCAGGTTGGAAAGCCAGTGGTTCCCTGGGGAAACCCAGGATCCAAACAGACACTGAGAAAATGAGAGCCTCTCCATCTCATACCTGTTATATTTTTAACCAAGCTTTCAGCCAGAATGGTCGAGCTTGGAAAGGACCTGAAGGGCAGGGATGTTGGAGCTGTGGCTTCCAGAGGCCACGGCGACGGCAGAGCTGGGTTATGGGATGGCAAGGAGCAATAAAAGACTTGACAGCACTCTGCAGGATGGATCAGCTCCCTGAGGAGCCATTCAGCACTCTTAGAAGTTCCTGATGATAAAAATAGAATTGTAAATTGTAAACAGCTTTGGAAGCACAGCCCAGAGGGGAGTGGAGAGGAATGGAGAGTGGGATCATGAGCCAAGGCCATAGGAAACCAGACTGGTGAGAATAACGTGGCAGATCCCACACCACTGCTGAACTGTCAGGTAATACCAGAAGCTCCTGCAGGCAAAGCAGAGGTGCAGAAAGACATCAAACAACACAAGGAGCCCTGGGTCCCTTTTGCAGGGGAAGCCAGGAGATGACTGCAGCTTTTTTATTGCAGTTCTCAGTTGGGAAGGGGCATCTGCTGCTCTATTGGCCCACTCCTGCTTCTGGTGAGGAGATGCTTTTTTTAGCCATGGACAATCAGGAAGGAGAAACAAGACCATGGTTGATCTTATGCTTAACCTGGTTAGTGCCAGCTGGACCTTGCTCTGGCCCCCAATACGTGGCTCAGGCAGTTCCCTTTCCCCCAGCTGACTCCACAAACTGAGGGTTGTTTGAGCTGTTGTGTTCCCCCTCCAGGGCAGGTCACACTGCCATGGCACAGCAGCAAGTACAGCCGAAAGCACAAAGCAGGGACTTGACCACACAGACCAACGTTTTGTCTGGAAGATAAAGGACGAATAATTGAACATAAAGAACTGGACCCAAAGAATATATTTCTGCATTTCTAAGAAAACAGGAAGAGCCCACTTCAGGTAACTCAAGGTACATAAATGTAGATGTCTAGTTAAAAAGCCCTCCACACAATCTCTGCAGCTCAAAGACTTCTGAGCCAGAGGTGGGTTCTCTGTCTTTTAGAGCTGGGCAGGGATCTTTTCCCCATGAATTCAAGAATAGGATGGAGATGATATTTATTCTCTGAATTGAAGAACAAATCAACATCTTTCCATCCCCTAAGTTTCAAAATCGTGATTTACTGGTACCCAAGTGTCATGCTCACCCTTGGCCACAGTGATGAATTTCACTAAAAGCTGAATTCTTTTATCAGTATGTTCTTCTCAGCTAATTTAGTGCTCATGAGATGGTCCTCAGTGCCAACCCTGGCAGCTGGCTCCCTCCTCATGTCAGCAAACCTGGCACTGTCCCCACAGTGTCCCCAGGATGCAACGAGCCCAACCTTGGGGAGTCGTACCTGGACCTGAGAGCCCCATCAGTGCTCGGTGTCTCTGCCAGGCCTGTCCTGAGCCACCAGCACAGCAGTGGCTGTGCAGTGTGTGCCCCTGACTGCTGGGGACCAGGGACAGCACCCAGAGTGGCCTGGAGTTGGGTCAGGGCAGGCTGAGGTTGGATCTCAGCCAGAGGTTCTTCTTCCCCCAGAGGGTGGTGGGCACTGCCCAGGCTGCCCAGGGCAGTGGGCACAGCCCCAAGGCTGCCAGAGCTGCAGGAGGGTTTGGATGATGCTCTGGGGCACAGGGGGTGACTCTTGGGGCTGGTCCTGTGCAGGGCTGAGGGTTGGACTGATGACCCCTGTGAGTCCCTTCCAGCTCAGCACACCCTGTGGTTCCACACAGGTCGTGGAATGGCCTCAGATGGCAACAGATCCTCACACAGCTCAAACCAGTGACCTACATTGCCAATCCCCAGAGCCATCCAAGACCCCACAGTTTCTCATTAGCAACAGATTCTTATTTATTTCAGATAGTCAGTGGCTGCTGCCAATACACAGCACACTCCTAATTAAAAGCTGACTTCTTTCATAACCTACAAAGTCCTATTTCCACCTCTGCCCCAAGGTGCAGGGAAACGTGAGCTTTGCCATGTCCTCCATTTAGAGGCAGGCTCCACGGGCATTTTGTTTTATTTTTGTAAAGACAGCATAAAGCAACAAAGTTTGAAGGACATTCAACATTTATGTTGTGTGCACACTTAATATCACAGGGGACTTTCCACAGGAGCAAAGGTTTTCTTAATAAAGGGTCTCATTGGCCAGCTGGATCAAATCATGTAGACACCGATATTTTGCTCCTGGCAATACCTTAAACCCCCAGTTAGGCGAGTGTAGAGATTGCAGTGGCCTTGAAACTGTAGCATGGTTTATACATGGTGTACACATCTTGGAGGATTTGGAGAAATCTACAAGGGATCTAATGCTTTTCCACCTATTGACATTTACAAAGCAGTTTAAATCATGCATGAGAGGCCTCAGGCACATGTAGTTCACAAAACATAACTCTGCGCTCCCAGGGAATTTGAGCTGACCAAGGCTCTTTATTAGAACCGACAGTGAAAGACAGCTCCGAACCAGGAGTGCCACGCAAAGATGACAGACTTAATGCCACTGGATGTATTATGCAGATTACCCAAGTCAAGCCTTGCTTGTTAAATAAGTTTCATGCTTTCCTCACTCCCACTGCCCCTCTTAGGAAATATCCTCCCTGCTTTATCAAGGGAGCTGTTTCCTAAATTCCTTGATCAATCACCTGCTTTCCGGGACTTCAGACACGCCGAGTTAGCTCTGAAGATAAGACAGCGCTGCTTAAAGAGTGGAGAACAGCTAAACCTTTGCACCCCTCAGCACAGCAGTGCCATGCACACAGCAGATTAATACCTTAAAAACTTAACAGCTATTTTGCTGATGAAAGAAGAGGAGGGATTTTAAGGAATCCATCATCCCTGACAAGTCACCTTGAAGCTGCGAATTCCCAGTGCAGTGGAGTTTTTTGAATGTATGCTTTTGCTATGTACCTTCAAATGAAGACCCAAGTTTGGATCAGTTTTTAATTAAATTCCGAAACTCTCTAATACACATTATCTGAGAATCAGCCTTCGCCAGGAGAAAGAGATTTTCTATCATTTGATTGTCTCTTAAAGCTTGTAAATGGTGCTTAAAACATGCAGGCACATGAGAGCTTTCTGTGTTCTTCATGTGGAACTGTCACATCTGAAGCTGAAGGTGGTGAACACAAACAGGAATTTTCACTGACTTCACCTGGACTTACAGACACACCATGGAGTTTGTTTTAAGGTGTGAATTTAAACCACTCACAAATACACTGCCAGGCTCCTGGCACGGCATGTTCCAGTGCCCAACCATGTAAGGACTGTATTTATACACACATATAAAATAAAAATATTTTTAAAAATCCGTTTTAAATAAAGGTTTTGTATGAAATGCATGCAAATGCACACCTGAATGTAAGTTTTTACATATTATATACATGCATATTTTAATTTTTAAACTCATTGATGGAAATTAGAAGTTTTTATAAAAATCCCTGAGCTTTGCAGTGACATCTCTGAATTATTACTAATGGCTTGCCTTACCACCAAGCTAGGTCATGTCAGGCTCGACCCAATAAAAGTAAGTTGCCTAATACCACACTTCCAGGGCTGCAGAAGTGCTACTGGCAAACTGAAATTACTGATTTTTTATCTTTTTCTGGAGCAAATACGCAGCAGAAACAGATGCAGACTAACTACTCTGCTTAAGGGGAACCAAGGGAAGGGAATGATTTTCACAACACCAGTTTGGTTTGCCTTTAAACCCCTAACCCAGAAGGGCAATGAGAGCCCCTTCCAAAACGTGTACGATGAGCGTAAGCACAAAAAGGCTTAAAGGGGCCCATTTCCATCCTGCTTTTGTTACTGGTTGTAAAACACAAGGCGAGGGGGAAAGGAGACAGGAGAGGCATTTAGCACTCACATGTAGAACCGAGGAGTGACTCCACCTCCTCAGAAACGGGACTGAACACACAACAATGAACGTTTCACGAGATTTCAGCGCTCGATTCAGCGCCGACGGAAACCAGCAAAGAGGATAGAATTGACTTCAGTGAGGCTGGAGCAGGGCCCTAAATAGAACAGACACCTGCACATTGTGGAGGGAGAGAAGTTAAATCCGACCAGCTGCTTTGTTCCCAGGTTTTGCTAAAGTACCTTTGCCATGGATACTGCAGCTTTCTCATGGCAGAGAGGGTGCTCCAGGTCAGCGCTGGGCTCAGCAGGGTCCTTGGGGAAGGGCTACAGCCACAGCTCATCACATCTCATCCTGCACAGCATCATCTGGGCAGCAACAGCAGCTCCTGAGTGGTTTGACTCATTTCTGTGCTCACACACCGCATTGTCTCAAGTTCATCCTTCTCCAGCCATTGCGTTTGTCAAACCCAAGATAAATTTCCGATTGCCCCAGGTTTTCATGGCCTAAAAAGAATTGCTTCAGAAATATTGCTATCAGTTCACATCAGAGAAGAAGCAGTAAAATTAATTTCAAAGTGCACCTAAACATTAGTTTTATATGTACAGTGATAAATGTGACACAGGTCAATGTAAATGCCATCACAGTCAACCACACACCTGGGAGTGAAAGACTGGGCTCACTCATCACCTACTGACTCAACTTCTGCAAATGCCCTACAAGCTTTAAACATTGAAATTCATCACACACATCAAAATCCTGATGTTGAACCATTTACACAGCCTTGAAAACTTGCAGGGAATAAATACTGAGAGAGGAAAAAACCCCACCAAGTCAAACAGTCCCCTCAAACTGTATGAGGGAGGCTGTGAGCTGATCACCAGGAAGATTGGGGAAGGGTTTGCATATTACTCCAACTCACTCCTTGACTGAAACTCAAAGGAACTCACTAATATCAAAAGAGTTTTTCTGACAACTAGGCAGAGATTATTTAGCAGAAGTAGCAAGGGAAAACTATCTTGTATCGGTAATGCTGACATGTAAGCAGCTTGCTTGATGAAATTGTAGTTAAACTCCGTGCAAATGTAGTCGCAATATGAAATGAGCCAGGATTGTTTACCTTCAATAGTCTATAAATATCCTTCTAAGGGCAGAACAGCTGCTTTACTGAGAAGTGCACAGATGCACTACAACTCCTCATCTATAATTATGAGAATAAACTATATTTCACATTTCTCTCAGTTCCAGGTCTTTGATGTTACCACCGATAGAGTGGCACTGAGATGGACTTCCCAGAGACACTGGGTTGTGTCTGGCAACTTCACCTGATTCAGGAGGCACAGAGCAAGCTCAGCTGTGGTCAGTGCTCAGGAGGAGAGACCACCATCCCTCCTCAGGGTAGAGACCTCCCAAGGGATAGATGTGACCTAAACTGGCAGCTGCAAACACATCTCTGTGTGGATTCTCCATGCTGAGGCAGTTATGGCAAAGGAGCTGTAAAAGCCATCCTCCCACAAGCAATGCAACCCCATGGGTGTTTGGAGCCATCTGGGGGGCTCAGCCCACCCTCAGAGCAGGAGGGAAGCAGAGATGGTGCTGGAGGGATGCGCATCCCATTGGGTGTCACCACACACAGTCCATTTATGGACCTGGTACTGCTCCTGTCTGTGTGAACACTGGAAAAGAGTGGTCAGGAGTTGATGGTCCCTGTGGTTCCCTTCCAGATGGGGATATCCCGTGACTGTATGAACAACAAGAGTGGTTCTATCACACCCATGCACATGGGGGAGGATGGGCCAGGCCATGAGCTCAGACTGCACCAAACAGGCTGCAAAGAGTGCAGGGTAAGGTGAGACTGCTGCACAAATGGCTCCTTCACTCTGCTCTCATCCAGCAGCTCACTGAAAACATTTCTATCTGCCCTGTGACTGGTTTGTTGTCATCTCTGGCCAGTCCCCAGTCTGTCACTAATTGGCGCTGCTGTTGTCAGGCTTGGGAGTGAGGCCAGGGCCAGAATGGGCAAGAAAAATAATCCCCTCTCATTCCCAAAAATGGCTGGTTCTCATTGGGAGCATCACTGAGACCTGCACATGGGAAGGCTCCATCCCCGTGCTGCTCCCCTGCTCCCTGGGAACCAAGCTCACTCTCAGGGGATATTGATCTCAACACGCTGTTTAAAAATGCATTAAATACATTTTTTCTCTCTATATTTGATAGATATAATTACGGCAGTCCCTAGAACAACATGCCTGTTTGTAGACTGCCTTAAAAATCATCTAATTTGTATTGCCAGATGGTATGAATGATTGCTACAGATAAACTTTGGATTCGTTCCATTATTAATTGACAGAAGCATGGTCACAGCAGAACGCTCATCCCACACCGCCTAGCTGACAATTAATGGTTAAAAGATGAAACTACTGAGGAAAAAATGAGTCCCCTGAGTCCCAAGTCCCATTTTATAGCCTTGAGAACTAAATTTAAATAACCAAAATGCATTATGCTCTCAGATCTCTATACCAACCTCCTTGCACTTGTACAATTCCCAAGCCTGCCAATAGTTCTTTGCAAGCGATGGGATGAAGGCATGGTGTGCCATCCAGTGGGATGGGATGGGTGGAGTTTGACAATCTTATGGCAGGTTCAAGAAATCAGACAGTTGTAACAACCAAATGTCTCAGCTGGGGCTCGCTGCAGATGGCTGGTTTGAAGCTGCTCTTCTGCAGCAAACACAGATGCAGCCATTGCAACAAAGAGAGTTAAATGCTGGGGGTTGCAGACACGACACTCGCAGTCAAAGTGATGGTGAATTTGCAGGGAAATGAGAAAATATCCAATCTATGTATTTCAGAAAACTAATCTCTAATGATCATGTCCCCAGTGAATTAAGCAAAAGCTGAGGAAAAGCCAAATACTGAACTGATTACGATTTTTCATTTTTAAGCTATTGCACCAGAACACCCTATGCACAGACAGAACCTTCTTTAAAAAAAGGAGACAAACCTTTTTAAAAACCACTAAGAAATCCCCAGATTTGGGATAAAAAACATTCACCAGTGACACAGACCTGAAACACAAATAGATGATGAAGGATGTCCTAGGATGGGAAAAAAGAAATGCTTTTCAGCATCTTGACTTGCAATGTTTTTTCCTCTTAGTACCTACTGAACAGCACAACACATCTTAGAGACAATATTTATACTTATAGCACAACTTTCATCTGCAAACTCTCACATGCCATATAGATTTGCACACTCCTTTGCATAAACACAAATCCTGAGCATAAACAGCTGAAAAGGCAGATAAATCACTTCTTCTGAGGTAGGACAGTATGGCAAGCTGGCAGAGAACACCTGTCCTGTATGTGACCCTCAGAGTGCTGTGAACAGGCAAGTGCAGAGTCACTTCTGCAGAGATGTGCAAGGGTACAAAAATCCCAAATCAAGTCTGACTGGTGCACCCAGGCTGAGAACTTTTCCTTGCCCTTCTGCACACGTGGAAGGACCATAATGCTCTGCAATGATCACAAATATCCACAGTTCAAACGCTGGGCTGTGGATCCAGGTCTTCAGTGACTCTGATTTTTATGTGCAGAAGCCGCCAAAACCCCCCAACTTGTGAAGGATGCAGCTTTCCTTATTGTTTTATTTGAGTTCAGATCCGCCCCACGCCACCCTCTGGTGTGTTTGTGACCTCCTCCCTCAGTCCTAGGCACGGCTGCCTTTCCTCTGGCTGGTATCTGTGGCATAAACACGAAGGTGATACCTACAGTCAGCACTGGATCTGACTGTTCCCGACAACCCCTGTGATACAGCAACCTCAGGGACCCGAGGACACATCTGTGAGTAGATGGAGGAGCTGCCATCTGCACGAGCTGCATTATTTAACTGCATTGGCACTGATTAACATTTGCTGTAACCTATGGTAATGGGCTCTGGGGGCTTTCCATGTCTGCTACACAGTGGCAGCTGATGTCTCCTGCTCCAGCCTTAAAACAGGATGTTTTAATTTTTAATGGAGCACATGTTCGATTGGCTATACAAACAGGCTAATCTGCAAAGCATGTGCTCAATAACAAGCCAAGCTATGCAGCCAGAATAACAACACTGCTGTGCCACGCACGAGGCACAAAAGGCGTCCTGCTCGGTGCCACCAGAGCAGGGCTGATGGTCAGGAGGGATGGCTGGGCACATTCCCCTTTCAGCAGCAGCACCCAGGAACTGCCTGCTCCTCAGCTGCACCCCGGGCTGCCAGCTCCTCTCGTTTGGGGAGCTAAATGGGAGAGCTGGCCAAGTTCAGGTGGCTGCAACAGGAGTCAGGAAGGTGCTGGGAGGCAAAGCCTGGCTGGGGCTGGCACAGGAGATGGGCTGGTGGGCATTTGGGCACAGAGTGGAGATGTGGATACCTCCTTGCTGCTGGAAATGATGCAGGAATCACATTCTACATGTCCATTGCTCCTCTCAGATCTCTGTAGGCCACAGACAGGTCCTCAGGGCTGCTCTCCTGCAATCACAGTGTGGACATCCAGAGTTTCCCAGGCTGGGCAGCCCCTCTGACCCCTGTGCAGCAGCTCAGCTGGGCTTTGCTCCCACTCCCAAAGAGAGGAGGAGTCCTCAGGGAGGAAGGCTCCAACACAGGGGTCTAACCTGCTCCTGCTGGGTGGAGGGAGGTGCCCCAGCCACAAGAGGTCTTCTCTGGGGAGCATTTTTGGGGTGGGATTTGGGCCATCACCGAGGTCCTGCAGCCAAACTGGGAACAAAGATCACTCCCACATCAGGCACGTGCTAACAAAAACAGAGAAGAACAAAGGCAGGACAATAAAGGTTGACACATTTGTTGGGGATGTGAAGCAGATGGATGGTAATCTTGGATTTTAGGGTGCCTGTGAAACTTCATCAGGTTATTAATCTTCCAGATTCAGTGAATTTGTTTCTGTTTCAGATTTTTTCTTATAAGAGCCACGTTTTCCACAGCTCAGTAGGGCTTTTATCTGTTTCTTTGAATCACTTGTTACCTCTGACCTGGTTTGTCTACAGAATATGTCAAATCTATAACAAGCCTGGGCTGATTAAACAATTAATGGAATGCTATTTTAGGACAGCCTCGCCTTGCTCCAAACCTGTGCTCATGACTTTTTCTGACACATAAACATGAACTGACCTTTCAAAAAGGTCACTTATTTTGCAATGTTTTCTTCCATGATGAATTATGCCTTTGAGAATGGCACAAAATTATGGAGCCTTTCATTAGATGTAAGAAAGTTGGAGGAATGTTAAGAGGAATTTCATTCCTCTGGTCTTCACAGAGTACACTTAGGAAGCTGTTTCGGGGGTTGCATTAGTAAATACTTCTACTGAGCTAATGAACACCTTTTCCTGCCTCCAGACATGAATTTTGAAGATGCTAACACAATTATCCCCCTTGTAAGCCACCAGTCATGTCTCAGTGCAAGAACTTCAGCACTGAGAAATGTGTTCTGCGTATGGAACCAATGGATCCATTGCCAGCACTGCTTTGCTGCCAGGAAACTGCCCTGGCTTCACCCTTGGCCTGTGCTTACCCTGGAAGCACATGTGAGAAATCATTGCTGCTGGAAGGTGTCTGGAAGGTGATGGGATATTCCAAAAAACACACATTAAAAGCATCATAAATTCACTGTAAACTTAGAAGAAGGGGGAAAATGTCCTCACACAGCAACCTAAAATCCCATTTGGTGACTGATGGCCAGTCCTGGGTGGAACATGAGAATTCCCAGCCTGAGGTGAGATGCTCCATCTCCCTCCCAGCAGCTCTCTCAGCCCAAGGGCCTGAGCTGAGCTCTACAGTAAGTAGATATAAATCAGCAAGGGTAGTATTGGAGTTCAAGATAAAGCAAGTATTGATTGGTGTGCTGAGGCCCAAGCTTTGAACCCTTTTGATAAGAAACCTTGTCTATTTGAGAAGTCCAAGCTCTCAGGAATGTAACCAGATCCTCAGCATGCACAGTCTCTGCCATGGGAAGGGGCAAACAGAAGATCTCTGGTTACCTTTGCTGCTATCACTACCACCCTTATCATGTGCAGAACAGTTCTCAGCACAGCAGCAAACACATGAGCCCCAGTCTCTGACAGACTGGGAAGAGGAAACCCCTGCCTTGGAATTCAGGTCTCTTCACCACACAGCTGAGGAAGCAGGATCCGTCTCCTCTGTAACTCAGGAAGGTTGAGTCTGCCCTACAGAAACCAAAAAGCTGTTCCATTAATGCACAAGGGTGTCCTTTCCATCAAGTTACTTAATTAGCTTATCTGGAGGAAAAAACTATACCAATCAAATTAAATATTAATCACATATAAACTGCTGATCACAATCGGCTGGGGGTTCAGGCACGCCGAACGCAGGGATCGCAGTGTGATTTCTGCTCCCAGAGAGCCTCCTCCTGCTCTCTTCCCATCGCCAATTTAGCAAATTCAGAGAAAAAACAAAGCCTGAGTTTTCCAAGTACTACATGAACAACAGACCAGAAGTTTTTCTGCGCTAAAATATTGAACTAAAAATTCAGTTGCTTTAAATCTTTCTAAATCCTTGCCTCTGATTGGGTTCATTAATAAACATGCTGGTTTTGTTACAGGGACTGACATATGGCATAATCCGCTAACAGGAAGAAGTATTTTGCATTTTATTGTAGAAAACAAACATGCAAACAGGTTTTCACAGATGGCTTTCTTAGCTTCTGGGAGGAAAAAAAAACTTAATAATGCTTGAAAACAATTCTGTCCCCCCCCCCTTTATAAGAAGAGAAGAAAAAAAAATTACCAGAACTGCTTTTCAACTAAAGTAAATCCTGCTCTAGATATCAGCTGTACCCCAACTTCCTTCACACTACTGCTGCTTCTTTAGTTAGGCATGAAATAAAAGCCCATAAACTTGCCAGTATCTGACAGTACGTGCCCAGGAAAAAAACAAAACAGGGTGAAATTCTAATCTTTGGTTAAGTGCTGAGTGCTGTGAGAAAACCACCAGAGTAACCACAGAAGACTTTTAATCAGGAGGAATTCGGATCTTGGTGAGTAGATCTCTGCCCATATTCCCTCATCACTCTGTTGGCTTGATCACAAGTGAGGGTGTGAGTCTGTGGTCCATAGCATTGGAAAAATAGTGTATAATTTAAAATCTGAATTATGACTAAGTTGCAGCAAGTCTGAGAAATACTTCCTGTGCACATTATAATTCTTCCAGATGCAGGGCCCATTTCTCTTCTGCTCATTCCCCTTAGATTTGTGATGCTGCTCCCTCACCACCCTCTCGCTGGAGCTGCTTGGGAACCACACAGACCTTGCTCTGAACCTCTCAGTGCGAGGCCAGATTTGCAGGATCCTTTTTCAGGTCTGCCCAGCATATCCTGCCCTGTGCAATCCCAAGGCAACCCCGTTCCCTTCCCCACCCACGACATCAACACTCTTCACAGCAAGCACAGACCTACCTGTCTGGCCATGAGAACTGTCATGTCTCTTTGAGAACATCCAAATGTTACAGTCCAGTGTAGCACCCCAAACCTTTCTGGGATCTGATGTTCAATAAATCCTCTAAAAATAGCTCCCTGCCATTTCCACATGGTGAAACCCCAGCCTCGAGAGGGAGGTGATCTCTTCCCACACGGTGGTGACAAGTGACAGTGAGGATGTCAGCCCAGCAGTGGGGGAAGAAGGGTTTGAACAACTTGCTTGTCTGGAGTTGCAGATTCCACCCTTCCCTCCCCCAGAAAGGAGCACACAAAGCCACCAGCCTGGGCTAGTGGAAGGTGTCCCTGCCCATGGCAGGGGGATGGAACTGGATGATCTGGAGGGTCCCTTCTAACCCAAACCATTCTAGGATTCTGTGAACTGCTCATGAACACAGAAACCAGGTCCCTTCTCTGCAGTCTGCAATGTTACAGCTGCCCCTTCCTCTCTGGTGGAGGTAGAGGAGCTCATCCATACACAGGATGACAGCTGTGACAACCCTAAGGATAAAAGAACAGTGGGATCAGGAATGGTCCTTCCCCTTAACTTCCACTAGTGTTCCTAGCACTCTCATTACCAGGACAAAGAGACACTTTCTAACATGAAGAACAGTGCATTCAAAACTCCTAGAAAACCCACCTTACACTCTGGAGAGACCCCACACTCTCTAAGGGAGCAAAGCCTAGATTTGTTAATGGAAAGACCCAGCGAGCTGGTGTCTGTAGGACTGGAAAGGAGGGCCAGGTCAGTCCATGGCCTGCAGGTTTCAGGCTTGCCCCTGTGCCGAGCTACAAGCCCATTGTTGCAGAAGGTGCCTGCATTAGGTGTGCTCAAGCGCTCATGCAATGCATGGTGAAGGCAGCCAGCCTAATCCCTGGATCTCTTTTGCATAAGGAATCTGAGCTGACAGCATTTAATCAGCTCCAAATTTACACTACTGATCACCTTTTCCATTTAATCACGACTGCAGCCTTTCGAGAAGTAATTCCCCTTGGTTAAAATTAACAATGACAGGCTGTGTTTTTACACACTGTTGAAATGTGTAAAACAATCAGATGGAGAGAAAAAAAAAATATGCCCTCCTTTTTCCGAGCTGATTTACGATATATATGCAAACCCTATTAAAGTTAAACCATGCTTTTCAATGAAATGAGGATTTCCAACAAGCTGCTCTCCATTTTATTTAAGGATCCCAATGACTGATACAAACAGTGGTAATCAGCTCTATTGCTAATACAGAATATTTGGGCTGGGAGATAACACTTAACCCCTAAGTGAGAAACAGCTCATAAATCACAAGCACTTTGTGGGGAAACTTAAGACCCTCTCTAGTGAGCAGAAATCAGATGATATCCTGCTGAGACCCATTATACTCCTTTCTCCAAAATCTAAAGGTTAAATATAAAGAGAAATTAATGTAGAGAAGGAAGCAGATCAGGGGAAGTGGGGACAGGAGTAGGTAGCTAAAAGGAATGCAAATATCTAAATAACTGGGTTAATCTTACCCCGGCAGATAAGACAAAACTGGGAGGATGTGCTTATGGCTTGGGAGAAAAGCAAAGCTCCCAGGAAATGGCAAGGCTGGCAATGCCTTCCTGCTGCCTTGGCTGAAGGATACACTCCTGCATCACCCAGCTGGAACAGCAGCAGAAGGCCCTGCATGCCCCAGGCAGGAGGATGGGAAGGGGCTGGGCTGTCACAGCCTCTGGGATAACGGGATGCCCCAAAGGCCTTGGCACACACCCAGTCTGGGGAGAACAACCCCAGCTGGCACCAGGCAGGGAGCCAACCTGACAGGTAATGTGGATTACCTGGGATCACAAAACAGGGGAAGAATTTGAGGCCAGCACTGAAGAGTATTGAGTAAACCCTCCTGTGAGGAAACATGAAAGTCAGTGAGGAACATCTCTGGGTCTGGTACTAACACTGGCTTTAGGAGACACGAGACCAAGCCATGAGCTCCTGCCCCATTGCAAACCAGCAGCAAAGCTTGAACTGGTGCATCTCAGCCATCAAATACCACCCCAAAGTGCTCCATCACAACCTGCAAGCTGGAAATTATTCCTTGTTACTATTCACTTGAGGATTCCTCTGTGTTTTGGCAACAGGAATTGGAATGCTCATGGTAAAAGCCACCACGAGCAGCCTGCACAGCCTGGAGAGCTGGTGTCCAGACACACAGCAGTGCCAGAAGGTGCCCTGTGTCACCTCCCTGGTCAGGCAGGTGTCTGGATGCCACACCACAGCACAGGGGAAGGAGCACCAAGGATGGGGATATTTTGTTGTGGGGCTGGCGGGGTTTGCAAGGTGGGTCTGGGGAGAAGAGCAGGAGAGCAGACACAAGGAAACCTTCCTTGGGAGAAGAGCAGGGGGGAGGCCAAGGAAGAACCCTCTGGCTGTGGAGGTTTTCCTGCCTCCCAGCTGTAACCCTTACAGATGGATTTATCACTCCAGGCCTGGGGAGGGGATGCAGGAGGCTCTGAGCCAAGCCCAGCACTAAAGGGGTGGAAAGCTTGTTTTTCTGGGAGCTGGTTGGAACTAAGGTGTAGATAAACATGGACATTTCCTCCAAAGATTACACTCCACTACAACTTTCTCTGCCTGTGTGTGCTGCTCGCAGAATGCTGAACTTGTTTCCAAAATAAATAGCTCCCAAAGAGGGTTTAATAGGGTTTGCTGTTTTCCAGAGGAAATAGATTGCAAACAAACTGTTTCCTGCTCCTATTTCAAACGAATTTCGGTCCAATTATTTTCTTTTTTAGCATAAAGCTAAATGGACTATTCTGCCCTGTCCCTGACTGAGTCCAAGCGTGATTTCTTTTGATTATGCTTTTATGCTGTGAAAAGCAGAGCTCTGGAGACAGAATGGACGGCTCTGGGAGAGGGGCAGCAATTTTTTTTGTCCTTTTTTATTCTTTTTTTTTTTAAAGTGTGCCAATGCTTGTCAGTGTTCACTTTGGAGCCTGCTGTGCCTGAATAAAAACACTGAAGGAGACAGAGGGTGGGAGGGAGGGGAAAAAGCCCCAAACAAAATAAGCCCTGTCCCCCATGCCCAGGGGAGGCTGGCACTGAGGTGGGCAGGATTCAATAGCCTCTATGTAGGGCATATCTCAAGCACTGGATGAAGCCTGATTTCCGTTTTCTCCTTATTATTCTTAGTGGGTTTATATTTTTCCCCCTTAATCAAGTATTCTTTTTTTTTTCCTTTCACTGGAGCAGTGACAATTAGTAGCAGTGGGGAGGGGAAACCTTGGCAGATTTCCCATCCTGACCTTTAATCCAAACCACAACTTGTGGCCCAAAAGCTTCCTAAAATAAAGCTCCATCCTTTTCTTTGTTTAATTTATAAACAAGGTTGATCAGAAAAGGGAAAGGGAGGGAAGGTCCTCTTGTTCCTCTTGATGGGAGTTGAATGTCATCATGTTCCTGGAATGGTGGGGAAAGCTGGGAAATTTGTCACTGTCTGGGCTAGTGGGGTAGTACCAAGAACCAAACCACTGATTTCCTTGAAGATAAAGACCTTTATTTTGGCTGCAATGTAGAAATGTACAAAACATGTTCTCATCTTCCAAGTCAAAGAAAAGAAGAAATCTGTTTCTATTTGTCTGGCTGTCTATAGCCCAGGGGTAATAAATTCTATTGCAGGGACAAGGATGAAAACCAATGTTTTTCATTTTGGAGATCTGGATTTTACAAAAAAAAAAATCCAAGAAAAATTTTTATATGCCAGATGCTGAATCAGCCTCCAAAGGCCCTTCACAGACTGAACCCTGGTGCAGGTTCTCAGCAGAGGCACCAGCTCCTGGCCCTAATTGCAGCCAATTATTTATATATATTTCTATTTCTTTGGCAGATCCAGAGAGAGGCATGTGCCTTGGTAATTGCAGCACAAGTCTGGAAAGTTTCAGTTTTTTACTGATTTGTATTAATGACCTTGGGCAAGCCACAGAATGCCTCTGATAGACCTTCTACTTGGGATCAAACCCCCAGTTCTAGAGTAAAACTCAAGGAGCAGAGAGGGAATGTCTGTAAGATCTGCTCAGGAGGGTTCAGTCTGATTCCTTGGGACACCATATCTGGATGGGCTTTTCAGCCTGGGAAAGGCAGCAACAGGGGTGTGTTGGGAGTGGAACATGTCATAGGCTGCATATCACATATGAAATCCTATCACTGCTTGTGCTCATATTCATAGAAAAAAGATTTTAATCATAAGTCCTCCTAGTTATCTGTGGGGTGATTTGCTCCTGGAAAGACAGAGCAGCCTCTGGTCTGTTCCAGGTTCCTCTCACACATGTCCTGTGCTGCTTCTGAGCATGAAAATAAATTCCACCTCTTCAAGCCAACAGATGCACATGACAGGTTCTACCTGATTCCCTGAAAAAGGCCTTGGGACACATAAGTGACTACCAAATATCTGCTAGAGAGAGAGAAACTCAAACTCTTCAGTGGCTTTTAACTTAATATTTCTTAATTAAAATGAAATTGAAGAGAGGGGAGAGAAAAAAAATCCAACCCTTAATTGTGTCAGCCATGGAAGAAATCTGAGATTGAGGGCTCCAGAGAAGAGAAAGTCCTTTTGGATTAAAACTCTACATTTTATATTTTATCTCCAAAAGGCTATAAATGAGGTTTGGGATTTAAAAAAGATTTCATATGATTTTGTAATTACCCAAGTTACTATTACCTGATTAACACAGGAATCCTAATAGTCTGTTGCGCTTTCATTTCTCCAGTTGTGGTTGTCATGGGGCTTGGCACCTGTCACCTGTTCATTTACAGGCATTTTAATTAACCTACATTATGTATGCTTTTTTTTTTCCCTTGGATTTAGTGCCTGAACTTCATATTAAAAAATAAAGCTAATAGCTACCTGAAGGAGGGCTGCTGCCAAAACATTCACAGTCGATCCTGCCACATCCATTTATCAGGACCTGTCGCAGCCGAGCATCCACCAGTGCTTAATTGGGAGAGGTGCAGGGGAGAATAAATTCCTTCTGGAGTGATACAGGTCTGACACCTGGCACTACAGACACACTCATTGGGGTGTATGTGTAGCTCTAGACAACCCTGGTTGTGTTTAGGCCAACTACATGGATCCTCATTCAGAAAAAAAAAAAAGTCTTTTTGATTTTGCCTGAATATTGACAGAAGAGTCAGGCTTGCTGCTTTGAAAACGTTATCCCAGGAAAAGGAGGCAAAAGGGGAAAACACCAGCAGCAAGAAAATTGCCCCCAGGTTGAAGGGCTGTCTCAGCCCCTCAGAGCTGGCTGTTTTGCCACCCACTGCACCTGGACTGGACTCCCAACACGGAATTGCCCCTAAAGCCAGAGAGCCCCAGGTCAGGTCCCACTGCCCCAGACCAGCTGAGCTGGGTCCTTCCCTGCAGAGCCCCAGGAACACCCCAGTCTGTGCTGGGAGGTCTCTGCAAGGACAGAGCCCAGCACTGGGGTGGGTGTTTCTGGGGTGGGAGGTCAAAGACCCGTCCCTATGCAAGGCAATGAAAGGTCCCTAAGAAGGCTCCCAGTCAGTGGGGTGAGCTGGGAACCAGCCCTGGACCTCCCTGTCTCCTGGGGCATGCAAGGAATGGGTGGGCACAGCAGAAAGACTGTTCTACCTCCCTTATTCCAGTGGAATACTCCTCATTCTGACACCTTATTCCAGTGCCTAGGAATGCTTTTGTCACTTTTTCATGTACCAGTAAAGACAAATCCTTCCTATCTAAACTTTTAAAGTGGCCTGTACTCCTCTGTGACATCTATATCTGAAATGAATCAAAGCAGCAGAGAGAGCATTCACTGCTCGCCCAGCCGTGCCAAGCATTGCAGCCTTAAAAGTGGCCCTGCCCCGCTGAGGTCTGCTCCTCTCACACTCTGACTCTTCCCCTCCCTCTCTGGGTGGGGGCAAACCTTCCCTGGCTCCAAGGACAGCACAAGGGAAATGAGCTGCCAGACTTGGCACTTCCCTAAAAAGCCAGTTCTGATTTTATAAGAAGACGTCCCAGTCACGCTGTGAGAGTCCCCAAGCTTGGGCTCTGATGGATTCCAGGAGAAGCACATTTGGAAGTGCAGATCCCATGCAGAGTGACCTCCTCCTGCCCTGGGAGCAGGGATGACTTTGGAAGCACACTCTGGTTATCAGCAGCAGGAGCATGTTTTGTGAGAATTAACAAAGCCTTCTCAAGCGCAGACACAACAATAATGTCATGAGGGCTCTAATATGTTAGTTAATATGAAGCTAATATGAAGTTAAATGGCTTTTTTTCATTTCACACAGGCCCACGATGATCCTCAAGGCTGACAGATGAAGACACATGCATTGAGGAGAGACAGCCTCAGTGATTATGGATCTTATAACCCACTTGGGTTCCCTGAATTCTCTCTGAATTCTCAATATTATGCCCCTTCCAGAAGGGATTCACAGGTTGGTGTGAATGTGACTGCAGAATGACTGCAGTGACAGCACCTGCCTGAAGCAGGTCTCAGACCCTAAATGGACTCTGCAGTGTTTGACAAATCCAGCCACCTCGGGTGAACAGGCTGGAGGGCAGCAAGAGCAAACCAGACCCAAATCCCACCCTGCTGCAAGGCTGAGGGGATACCAGTGCTCTGAGAGAGACTGGGGCACAGCACAGTTTATGTGCAAACATCTGTGCTTTAAATCAGATAATCAATATACACCTAATCACATACAACTGTCCCTTTTGACAGCAGATAAACAGGAATTACTTGTCGATCGGGTCTGCCAGCACCAGAATATGGTTTCCAGGGAGACGGGGACACCAGGAAGAAGGATGGGAAGACACAGACCACCTCTCCATGCTGCAGGCATGGCACCCACTATGGAAATTCGTGGTGTTAGACTTGACACAATTCACAGATGGGATTCAAGAGAGCAAACTGATCACATCAACATGAAGATATGTGCAGGAGCCACCACCCAAACAACGCAAAGACTAACCCTCTGCTCAAAGACTCTGCACCAGAAAATTGCTCTGTCCATTCAAATTCTTCTTCAGAACCCACTCCTGTTCCCACAGCTACACGGACACAGCAACACCAGCTGATAAACCCAGAGACACATCATCCCCTCGGCTTCACACCTGCGGCTCAGGGAACGTTGTTAAGGAGCCTGGTCCAAACCCTTCAAAAATGAACACGAGAGCAGGGCTCCAGAAAGCTGATGGCAACATTGCTAATGAAAACAAAAAGCCACATTTCATTTGAGACAAGAACTCCAGTTTGTCTGGCACAGGAGGGGATTCAGCCTGCTCACTGTTCCTCCCGTGTACCATCACTGCCATCTCTCCACGCACGCCTTTGTTTGGCTCCTGGGGCTGAATCCGGGGCTGGGGCTGGAGGTGGGGACAGGGGGCACTGGAGATGGGGACAGGGGGGCACTGGGGCTGGTGCCAGCTTTGACAGCTCAGCACCATTGGGCCAGGCTGCCTGGAGCCCACGGGGCAGAGCTGGCACAGCAGAGCCTCTCCAGCCACCCCGCACAGATGTCAAACGACTGCAGAACGCAGATCTAGGGCCCCAGGTTTGAATTCTTCAAGGATTAATTGTTGAGATGAGCTGCACTTCAGCGCAGAATGAGAGAGGAGCTTTTCCTTTTCAGCATCGCCGCTGCTGCTGCGAGCCTGGATCTGAGCCATCCCTTCCTCCCCATTTGCCCCTCCGTTCCCCGAGCCATCTTCGCCTGCAGTGCCTCTTGCATCGACAGCCAGCCAGTACAGCTGGGAACTCTCCCAGGGCCCATAACTTCAACTGCACACAGTCTCCTGCTCCAGGCAATGATCTGCTCTGGTTCTTCCTACTTCAGCAGCTATTTCTCACTACCAAGAAGGACAATAAACCCCCCCAACTCCATCTCCCCAGCCGTGATCCCGAATGTGATGCATCTGTGTCAGTGCCTTTGAGTGGTATGGGAAGTGTGGCCACGAGGTAAAGGGGGGCTGCCAGGCAGAGCCAAGGACTCACACTTCAATCCACCTTGCCAGCAGCAAAATAAGAGCATAATTCCTACCACAGCCCTTCAGAGCAGAGGCAGGGAACACCGAGGGAAATGTCACCATGACTGGGTGCACGAGGTGAATGTGACCCTCTAAAATTAGCAGGAACTCGCACATCCCCTTTTTTAGCGCTGCAATATTTCTCCCCGAGTAGGGAAAATAAAGACTGGAGCATACGGTTTCTATCTGTGCTGCACAGAAACTGATTAAAAATGCTAACAACCATGATTGTCCAACAACCAGGAGCTCCCAAGAGGCTCATACACACAGATGGTGATTAGTTTGGGATGGCCAGAACAATCACTAGTACCATGTTGCAGTAACACCCACAGACTATCTGTCACAGTCCCAGGAGACACTTAAAGGCTGTTTACTTCATACAGTTAACTTGAACCATAAGCTTTACAAGCCTCTTTGATACATTTTTAATCACTCTCCTCATAAACCTATAACATTTCCCTGCACTGGTACATGGTTGGGCTCTGTATATCACAAACCCCTCGTCAGGCTGCAAAGGAGGCTGATGGTGACATCCCTGACAAGTCCGCTGTGTCACTGCTGCCCAAACCACCATGTCCCCACTGCCCAAACCAACCATGTCCCCACTGTCCAAACCCACTGTGTCCTCACTACCCAAATCCACTATGTCCCCCCTACCCAAACCCACCATGTCCCCACTGCCCAAACCCACCATGTCCCCACTGTCCAAACCCACTGTGTCCTCACTGCCCAAATCCACCATGTCCCCACTGCCCAAACCCACCATGTCCCCACTGCCCAAACCCATCATGTCCCTACTACCCAAACCCACCATGTCCCCACTACCCAAACCCACCGTATCCCCACTGCCCAAACCCACCGTATCCCCACTGCCCAAACCCATTGTGTCACTGCTGTCCCATCCCCAGCTCCCTGGGGTCCCAAGCCCCCCCTGCTGCCCAGAGACCCAGCAGGGCTCTCCCTGCCAGTGGCACAATCAAGACATCCATAGTGGCCACGTAACAAATATTGGGATGGTTAAACTCAGCCAACTGTGTATGTGCACAAGACTTACTTTTTCCAAAGACTTCTGTGGCTTTGGACTAAGGAAACACTTGTGCTAAGGGCTGGTGCAGGTTTTGGGAGGGGTTTCTCAGAGAGGTCCAATATCCCAAATGTTTCCAAGCACTGTTGCTTTCAGAGATCATAATCACTGTATTTCTTCCAGAGATCATAATCTTTCCTTAAACAACATGAAGGGGTTTGTAATTTAGACCTCTGAAAAAAGACTCTTCCAACAGCAAAGCAACCCTGCCCTTCCCCTGCCAGGCAAACTGCTGGGTCTGGGGGCTGCAATCCATCTCACGTGGGCAAACAGGGCTGTTTGTCCATGCAGAGCCCCGAGTGCCAGCTCAGGAATTAATCACTGCTCAAAGCTTGGCCAGAGCCAGGGCTGGGGAAGCAGCCCCAGACACCAGCGCTCAGTTCTGTCATCTCAGTGATCACCCCCAGGGCTGGCACAGTGAAGTCACCGGGAAAGCAGGTTAATTTATGGCAGGAGGACATGGGGGCACCAGGCTGTGGGAAGGCACTTCTGCTGCCTCCTGCGCCGGTGTAAATTTAAATAACTCCCACAGAGCAATCCGAGATTCACACTGAGCAAATGTTAGGAGACTCTGCTTCTCCTTTGTTGTCATTTCTTCTCCTTTAATTGCCTCATCTGTTTGGAGAGAATATGTACCCACAAAGGGATTTTTTTAATGTTTCCTTTGCCACCTATGAAGTTGTTTCTGCTCCTGTCCCTTGCCCATATGAGATCACTGCCCACCCCTGGGCAGGGCGAGGCAGCAGCTGGTTTAAAGGTGTCAGCACAAACCTGAGAAACTGGAGACCTGTGGCTTCACTTGGGGACCCCCAATGAGGGAAGATGGGATGGGGTGTGAGCCCCCAATCAGGGAAAGAGAAGGAAAATACTGAAAAACTGAAAGATGAGTGAAACGTGGAGGAATCAGTCAATACACGACTCTAAAAATGTAAAATCGTATGATACGGGGGTGCCAAACAGCATTATGGATACATCTCTCAGCTGTTGTGTGAGTAGGGAATATAATTCTTTTTTGGTTGAAAAATTGCACAAAATATACAATTCCAATAGGAGTTATCTTAATACCACAGAAACTTCCCATACTTATTAAAAATATGCATTAATATAAGAATTTGATGCAGATTTTGAAAGGCAAGACAATTCTATGCTGTTGGAGAGCTTTGTTTTTTTTCATTATTTATTTTTAAAACCTATCCCAGATCTGTCCTTAAAAACAATTTGATAAAACCCGTAAGTATTGGAAGTTTCCAAAGATAAAGAGACACCAATAATATTTGTGTTCACTTCATTTCTGGTTCTATTCATACACTGCAAATCTGAAGTGCAGGAATCTCCACTGGCATCTCCACGGCATTACCTCTCAGGGACATGGCCAGGCCCTTTTTATCTCAGCTTTGCTTTCAAAGGCTGGTGAAGACCTCAGGTTATATGGTGTTTAATTTACTGTCCCGTTGGTGGCACAGTGCAGCCTGGCAGAACCGTGCCAGCTGTCCCTGGGTGACGATGGCATCCCCATGGCATCCTGGGGGTTGGGTTAGGGTTAGGGTTAGGGTTAGGGTTAGGGTTAGGGTTAGGGTTAGGGTTAGGGTTAGGGTTAGTGAAGAACACTGAGTGCCCTGTCACAGTGGAGCTCAGTGCCCAAACTGCTGGGCAGGGTAAGGCAGGGATGAAAACACAGCCCAGAGCAGCCCAGCCCTGTGTCCCCACCACCAGAACACACTTTCTCCTCCTCTCCACATGACACCAGGGCTTTGCCAGAGGCAAATGTTCACACAAACTCTTCTCCACCCAGCTCCAATAGCTGGGAATGCATTGCCCAATCCAGCTGCCAAAGGAAGAGCAACATGATTAATGGAAATGTGCCTTGCTTACTTGTAAGCTCTCTCCTCCCCCACCCACACACAGACATAAACTTTTACAGCTTTGGCTACTTAAGAACTTAACCAGACAATCTGTGCAGGGTTATAAACCATGGTAGGAACCCTCAGGCAATGGGGGCCCTACATTAGCAACCACTTGGTATCGAACAATTAGATTGATACTCATCAATCATTTACTTGAAAAGAAGAAAATATATTAAAAGGGACTGCAGGGGATTTATCTTCCCATACTGATAAATTGTTAAAACTTAATGAACTAGAGCAACTCTGGAGGAAGAGTAAAGCAAACCCCCCAAAAACCTCAACCACCACAAAATCCCCCCAGGCCCTCAGAAAGCTCTTAGAGGGGCTTCTCTCTTAAAGACACTTTGTCCTCTCTGGCCTGATGGGCTTTTTGCTTTTGTTTGTGTGTCAGTGATATTCTCCATCCACTGATCATTCTACATCCCAGGCACAGCACCACTTTTTACTTTGTTCCTGGAGGCAGGGAACAAAGATGCCACAGTTTGCAATCCCCATTCACCGAGCAGTCCTGACCTGCATGTGGGTGCTGTTCTTAATTTGACAGAAGGCTGTTTAAGAAACTTCCCACCCCTTTCTCTCCTTTAAGCTGTCAAACCCCGCAGCAGAGCCAGAGCCATGAAATTCAGCCAGGTGCCCAAACTTTGTGCGATGCAAAGCTCGCTGGCAGCTTACAAATAGCCCGGGGGCTGTGCTGAGCTCACATTAAACAGAACAGATTGCAGCTGCCTTCCTATCAGACAGAGTTGTGGGCACGGAGATCAGAGGTCCCGTCACTCACTGCTCTCACAGCCCCTGTCACTCTGGTTGCTGTAGCTTTGCCCGTGTCATCCCGATCATCAAAAACATGTTCATTTTCCTTCCCTTTCATCCCCCTCGAGCGTCCTTGGGT
The DNA here is from genome assembly GCA_013396655.1 of Campylorhamphus procurvoides. Classification (NCBI taxonomy): domain Eukaryota; kingdom Metazoa; phylum Chordata; class Aves; order Passeriformes; family Dendrocolaptidae; genus Campylorhamphus; species Campylorhamphus procurvoides. The sequence goes on from WBMV01000093.1 coordinate 205,661, forward strand.
GCAGCAATAATGAAGAACTGAGGGGGAATGTTGTCCATCCCCCGGTGCAAATGGAGACCGTGGCTGGTTTACTTCTTGTCTCTGTTGTTACACACGGGAATTACGTTGTTCTGCAAACTCCAGCACGTACTTGGTTTGAGGAGCTCTAGAAGAGCTCTGGCCTCGTGCCCTTGTCCTGATGGACCACAGAAATGGAGCAGAACAAAGCAGAGCAGATCCCCCACCAACCTGCAGGCTCCTCATGGCAAGGGGGCTGCTAGTGGGGATGTGGATGTGTGTGTTGTGGGGATGGACATGGGTGTGTTGTGGGGATAGACATGGGTGTGTTGTGGGGATGGACATGGGTGTGTTGTGGGGATAGACATGGGTGTGTTGTGGGGATAGACATGGATGTGTTGTGGGGATGGACATGGATGTGTTGTGGGGATGGACATGGATGTGTTGGGGGTTTAGGCATGGATGTGTTGGGGGGACAGACATGGATGTGTTGGGGGGATAGATATGGATGTGTAGTGGGGATAGACGTGGATGTGTTGTGGGCAAACTGGTGAAAATATTTATGTGCTGAAAGTGCCAACCTACCTTGACAAAGAAGAAATGCATGTTCCTACTGTTTATAACTTTCATGAGTAAAACAAATGGAAAAAAAGACTAAAGAGAAACAAACGCAACCAACCAACCAACCAACAAACAAACAAAAAAAACCAAGGGAGATTTTTTTATATTTATCAAAACCAAAGATTCAGTTCTGAATATGATTATGAAAAAAGGGGGTTGCAGATTGAAAAACAGATACTTGTAACCACTACTGCTGGGGTTTTTTTCACCAAAAAGACACCACCACACCAAAAAAAATACCCATAAGCAATTCTTTTTTCATTATAGAATTCCAAACATTGTAATGACATGTTTTTACTGGATAATAGTGTTTCATTTCCAATGGAAAAGAAACAGTGAAATTTTGTCCAAAATGAAATTAATTCAAATATGGTAAAACCTATTTACAATCAACTAATATTTTTCTCAGTCCACTTTGGATTGCACTACTATAGGCAAATACAATTTGTCCTCCCTTGAACGGAGTTTTTCCTACAAACATTCCCCTGAGAAATCCCCACTCCCACCCTCCCTGTGTCCATGGCAGTAAGAGGCAAAACCCCCAATGCCCAAACCTACAGGATCAGGAGAAGGATTCAGATTGAAAAGGAAATTAATCCCCGCCCTGTTTGCATGTACATATGTGTGCCTGTACATACCAGCCCATGTGCACCGAAGGACACAAAGATTGATTTAATTTTCAGCTGCTCACAGATGGCACCTTCCCATCTTTGCTGCCATGAATCATTCAAACCTCCCCGTGCAGCCTCCCAGATAAGACTGAAGCGATGCAAGAGGCCTCGAGCACACAGGTGAAACCCACCTAAATCCTTCATTATGGAAGAGAAAAAAATGAGGCCTATCTCATAAAATTAATAGCAATAATAATACTTTGCATTTCTAAAATGCCTTCCAGCTCAGGAACTCAAGGCTTGATAATTAATGTCTCTTTAATTTTATTTCTATCGACTAAAGATCCAGTGGAACAAAAAAAAAAGAAAAAAGGAGTCTATTAACAAAAGCTAATGTGATTTTCAATAGGAGCTGGTTACAGTGAGGAGCAGGAATCTTCCACTCTGGCTGCACCAGCCAGACATCGAGACACTACATATGTCCATACATTGCCTAAATTAGCACCCCCTCCACTCGGTTGTTCGGGGAAATTAGGCGGTTGTGTATAACTGTAATGAGGTCATACAGGGTCTGATCTCCACTGGGATTTAATTAACTCTGAATCTTATAAATATTGTGCTGAATTATAGTTAAATTTGCATAAAGGTTAGAATCAAGCTGGACCGGCCCCATTTACCAGAAAGGGGTAAAAAATAAAACCTCAGAGTAAAGACCTTTTAAACAATGTTTTTGTATTGCAGCACAGCCTTGTTTTGATCTGGGCCTGAAAATATATTTAAGGGGAAGGAAGGCTGGGAGAGAGGGGGAGAAGGAGGCTATATTTCAAACAGACTTTCTAGATAACTTCAAACAGACTAATAGAATGGTGGTTTGCAGCCCCGAGATAACCCGTTCCTCCAATGGCCTTACACTCAGTAAAAGGAGATCGTATCAAACATACACACAGCTATCAAGAAATCTTTTCCCCTTTTTTATTTTTATTATTAAAGTAATGCCAGACATAAAATACCATTGCCAGGCAGACCAGAATAACAAAAACAGTAAAGGAGGAGGCACAAACCCAGTGTGTGGGAGGCTCTGCTCCAGGGGAAGGCAGAGCTGTGGCCTCCTTTCCCGAAACTCTTGCTCAGGGTTTACCCAAGCACCAGCTCCACTGTTTGTGAGGAGAACCAAGTGAGGGTGACACAGGGACTCAAGACTTGGGCCCACTTTACAACCTGCACTCACAACCTCAGGTACATCCAGGGTAGGTTGGTCAGTGCTTGGAACAACCTGGGATAGTGGGTTGTGGTGGGACTGGATGGGCTTTAAAGTCCTTTACAACCCGAACCACTCTGGGATTCTATGATTAACCCTCATTTAATTTTAAACTACTAATCCTACCTAAAGCATTTCCTCCCCAGGTACCCTTGGAATGACGCAGTGCCAAGAGAGCCATCCCCAATTCTTGTTTGTCTCCTGAGCTGACAGGGACAGAGGTGGGAGAGGAGAGTCCAGCAGGGCACAGCTGCCTTGGGTGCAGGCTCTGGGCTGCCAGGGCAGCCAAAGGGCAGCTGGAGGGGCCCCTGGCCCTTCCCATCCCTCCACACCCTGTGCCAACATGCTGTGGCTGGGGCACTGTTCGCTTCAAGTAGGTGGGAACAGCAGCAGCCTCGTTGGTGGCTGTGCAGCCCCACTGAGCTCCCACCCCACAACCACACCATTCCTGGGCAATGTTCCTGCTTGCCAGCCCCACTGAGCTCCCACCCCACAACCACACCATTCCTGGCCAATGTTCCTGCCTGCCAGCCAGGCCAGACCACTAATTCTTGTGTCAGCAGGACCCTGCTGGCACATCCCTCTGTCCTTCCCTGCAGCAGCCCAAGAGATGTGAGCCAGCTTGTGCTGCCCAGCCAGCCTGTTGAGGGACCAGACGAGCTCCAGGGGCCCTGCCAAGCCCCTCTATAAGCCCCAAGTGAGTTTTGCTCCCTGCCAGCAGGTATGATGCTGCTCAGGAACAGCTCTGTGTGCTCATCACAAGCTCTTGGCTCTGCTCAGTGATTGTCCCCGAAACCCATCTGGCCTTGGTGACAGCCAAGACATGTCACAAATGGCAAAGCAGAGCTGACATCCCAGTGATCTGTCCCAGTGCATGAGGTGACAGGGGCACAGGGACTGAGGAGGAAGGGACAGACTGTAGAAATCACTGGATGGATGAGGCCATCGGGAGATGTTGCAGCACCTGCAGCACCCTCGCTGAGAGAGGTGAAAAGAACAAACCTTGCTGTGGCCAAACCTGCACTGGCAGCTTCAGACAGGTTCACCTGGCAGGCTGGATCACACTCCTGTAGGTTTCACTTTACCTGGCACTGCCCCAGTGGACGTGCTGGAGCAATTGCCTCTTCCATCCCTTGCCTTGCTGCATCACTGGGTGGGGAATGCTTCAGGAATGACTTGCGGTAACCAGCTAAGAAATGTGTTTCATAAAGCAGCTGAAAAGTATATTTTGAATCAAAATATGAATGAGAAATAAATTTTGTGACCCAGACTCTTTAACGAGGATGCCTTTCTAGAGCAGTTGCATGGGAAACAACCTTCAGCAGGGCTGTAACCACAGTGGGTCATGGGGGTCACCAAAAGAGGACAAGCACACCAAGGCCCATCCTGGGAGCACAATTCACACAGGATGAGGGGAGGACTGGAATGAGCTGCAATCACAGGCAAAGACCTGCTCTGAACATCAAAATGTCTTGCTTGACTCCTCTTGCAATGTAATTCTCTTCATAAAGCAGCACAAGACAAAAAACTGTAAGCAACATGAGCGTGCACCCCTTGTTCTAGGAACTGTGTGTGTGATTGTGTGTGACAGCTCACCATATCCCTCTCTTTCCTTCCCTATGACTGTATCAAATACTTATAAAAGGCAACATAACAGTTTCTGAGTTATGCTGCACATTCAGAGTCACATGCAAAGTGCAGCATTAAGAGACACCCATAAATATTTACCTGAAAGCAGAGCTATAGTCCCATAACTCCATGGTTTGTCAATAAGTCTCTTTGCCAGCTACAGTCCTGCACAAACCAGTAAAGCCACTCTTTGCATGTGTTATTATCACAAAATAAAATTGTGATGCTTATGGCACATTCTGGCCAGAGACCATGGGGTTGTTTTGTTCTGAAAAGTGGTATTTAAAGACAGTACTTTCCTCTTCAAACCTGTTCTTTCCTTGTAGAAGTCCCCAAATGCCTGGTGGCCATGGTGGTATTATAAAGTCAAAGGCTGGACTTGATTTTCAACTTTAATGATTGTAAGATTCCATGATCTCTGAGGCTCCAGCTTCAACCGGTCCTGTGGCCTTCTCCTGGACTTCTGCTAGGGAGTAATTCTCACCTCCTGATCTTCTCCACAATTGAAACCTGTCCAGTTTCATGGGGAAAATCCCTTTGTCTTTGCCCAGTTGTGCATCAGCATTCCCACCCACCTCTGCCCAGCAAGGTCCTCATGAAAGGCCACTATTGTGTGGAGGGGGGAGCCCACACAGGGCTGCACAAACCCAGACCCATCAGCCCCACACCATCTATGGCCAGGGGGGGAAAGTATTTTAACGGGATTGTGAGGTAAGCAAGGAAAACTAGAAGGGGGAGGGAAGAGACTGAGGAAGCCTTTTCAAATGTAGGACCCAAAACTAACATTTGGAAATTTCCAAGGTCTAAGGAAAAACAGTGAGAGCCGTTCAGCTACATTTGCTCTGGGCTCAGCCAGCTCTCTTTGCTGAGCTCTGTTGTCATCACATTTCACATTATGATGGTGTTGTGAACTACAAAGAAAACAAGAGAATTGGCAAGTCAAGTATTTTGCCAGCTTTTCAGAGAGAAAATGTGTCCAACTGAGAGGTGCTGATTCCACCTTCCTCACAAAACACAGGCTGCTTCAGCAGTTATTGGTGGGGTGACTCTTCACCTTCCCCTGGCTCCTAATTCTTTAAAATACCCTTGATGACTTTAAGCCCCACTGAAATGATAAATTAATTTTAACATTACTGGATAGAAAGGACCAACTGTGGATGGAGATAAATACATCATTTGCAGTGAAGACAACAAATTGCCTTCAGGAGAGTGGACGGGGCAGAAGAATAAAATCTAATCAACTTTAAATTGGAGCATGTAATCCGGCTGGGATTACACAGGGATGCAGAGCAGAGGGAGGCTGGGCTTGGCACAGCAAGAGGGCTCTGCCAGAGCTCATCTGCACAAAGTCCACACTGCAGAGCAGCTGCTGGGCATCTCCTGCACACTCTTCCTGGCCTGCCCAGCAGGAGTGGCTCTGCCTTAGCTCTGGACACCCAGACCATCTTAGGTAAAGTTACCAGCAAACAAGGAACCACAAATCACAGAAGGGACCCTGGAGGATCATTGAAGTCCAAGTCCTCTCCTTGGCAGACACAATTTCACCTCGCCCAGGACCCGCCTGACCTGTGTCCTCACACAGCTGGACCATGGCAGCCCATATTGCCAAGCTCCAGTGCCACGCCTTGTACAAGCTCTGATGCTCATGTGAACCCACAGACCTGGCAGAAACAGTCCACAGACAACTAGGACAGCTTTCCTGTGGCTGAGAGGGCTCAGGAAGGGCTCTGTGGGCTCTAGGGTCAGCACAGGGATAGAGGAAGCACAATCCCCCTCCCCATCACTGCCCTGGGACCTTCACACCAGTCTTCCCAATTATACCCATCCTACCCAGTAGGACAGCATGGAGAACAGATCATTAAAGAAAATCATCGGTTTTTTTTTTACCTGAGGATATTTTAATTTGCATAATTCAGCGATCTGGTGTCAGAGGGCTCCACACAGCAGAGTCAGCACACTGGGAAGGGGGGCAAACCCCAGAGTGGAGCCCCAGCTGGGGCATGGAGGGTGTGAAGGTTCCAGGGCAGCTTTGCTGTGAAAGCCAATGCTGGGTGTACCCATGGCCTGACACAACAGCAGCTGGGTAAGAAATATGACAGAGCAGAGAGTTTCAGGAATTGAACCCCCTCTTCTGACATCCCAAATCCATGATTTGCTAAAGCAATACAGTCAGAGCTGATGCTGGGATGTTTAGAGGTCCCTGTTTCCCAAAAAGAAGCTGCACTGCTTCTTGTCTGTGGAAAAAAGGGGGGAAAATGGGGACGAGGGGAATGAGAAGGAAAGACAGCACATCTTGTAGGTAAAAATTGTGTTGCTTAGCTTGGAGCTAACCCCTACGACATACATTACTGTCTTTCTGTTCAATCAGTGTTCTGCTACAAGAATCAGTTACATTCAATCATCTGAAAGAGCTATTAAAATGCTGATAAAAAATTCATAAAGTAACACACAGTAATGAATCAGGAGAATTCAGTAAAGTGAGACCTACCCTTAGAGCAGGGCAAGAATGAAGGTGAACGATCGTTTGGGCCTAGCGGGCATGAAATACCCTTTTGGAAGATGAATAATTCTGTTTTGGGCTGATAAGTTGAACTAATTTATAATGCTGTTTTAGGTCCACTGCTGAAATATTTCAAATCCCTCAACTTTAAAATGCATTGCCTGTCAGAAACGGGTCTCTTAACAGTTTCCTCTTAACATTTTTCAAAATGTAACCTAGACCAATTTGCATGATTTACTGCTTTATTGTATTATACTGTGCATGATTTAAAATGGGAAATAAAATTTAAAAAAAAAAAAAAAGAAAGACAAGGTGGTGTGAAAGAATTGCTGCAGAAGAGACGCAGTGGTTTTTAGATCCCTGCACAACACAGAAAGGTGCTTTCCCTGCCCTGGCTGAGGATGGGGAGGCAGCAACCCTGCGGGAACAGAGCAGTGGTTTGTCACAACAAAGCCCAGCTGGATTTGCCTGGAGTGGCTCCCACCGTGCAGGAGTCTCCTGGCTCCCCGTGGTGTTGGCTGAGCCACTGGGAGCTGAAAGCAAAGAGAGCTGGGGGCCCCCAGCATCTCCCCATGCACTCAGTGCCTTGTGAGTCCGTGGGGATGGAGATCGATGGGAGCTCTGCCGGCCCCAAGGTACAAGGCATGACTTGTCTCTCTGCAGGTGTTTCTCTGCCGAGTGGGTACAGTCGTATGGTTTCCCAGCTGAGTTCTCAAGAGTCGAGTCTGAGAGCCTGAGGGAGGAAAAGCAGCAGCAGCAAAGCCATCTCCTCTCTGCTTTCACTTAAGAGCTATTCCTCGGAGAGCGAGCGGCTCCGGCACTGCCACGCTCTTCTCTGAAGTGCCTGTCCCTGTCACTGCACACAGGGCCATGGACAAGCCATTCCCAAGCCCTGCCAAACACTGCTGCCCTCAGCACATGGGACATGTTGGGGTGGCTGCCACAGCTGGATCCAGGTGGTGCCCAGCCTGGTGCTGCCCAGCTGGGATTGCTCCCCAGGGCAGGACACCAGTGACCCCCGTCCACACCAACCACTCAGCCTGGAACAACAGCCTGTCAGGGAAACCAGACCCAACCCAGGAGCACTCTGATGGAGGCAGGTGGCTCCTGTCCCCTCAGCATTAAGAGGTGTCCAATGGAAGAGGTGACTCTGGGAAGCAGCGTGGGAACAGGGATGTTTACTCATCCTCAAGTCATCTTGCCATTTTGTTCCACTTGCCCATTTTACAAAAAAACATAAATTTTTGCTATTGCAATGCAAGGACGGGCTGCCATTCCTTCACATTGCAGCTATTTGCCCTCAAAGTAGGAAAGCAAAATGGTGAAAAGGGAATTAAAAAGTGGTGCCCCCCTCGTTCCTAAGCTAAACCCCTTGGTGGTGACACCAGCTGAATCTGGTGGGCAGTGTCAGACATGCCCTCAACACCGAGCACTGAGTTTGCACAGCTGGTGTTCACAACCTACAGCTCCAATTTCCTTTTCCACTGGGGCTGGAAACATTCATTCTCTCTGAAATGAAGTCAATGTGTTTCAAGTTGGAGACTGAAGACAGAGACTATCCAATTCATTTCTAACTCCTAAGACTATATTGGTGTGACTGATATTAAAGAACAAAGGCAGAGACCCTCCCCAGCTGTAAAATAAGGCCATGACTCTGAAGGGCACTGAGTTGTTCATTAGAGGTTTCTACAGAAAATATTAAGGGCACCAAATGATCGCACCATTTCCAGCTTCGCTTTCAAGTGATTCATCTCCAGATCAGACTTGGATTCAAAACCCCATCATTGGAAGGACCTTCATTACCTGTGCTATCAGCAGCATCTATAAATGTATCCTTTACCTCCTAATTAGGCCAACAAAGGAGAGCTATTAACAGCTAAATGTATTACAAATGCAGCATTAGGGGTAGAGACTATTGACCTTTTTACTCCCAGTGATCTATATACTCCTTTGTTCTGCTCAACACAGCTCCCCCTTGTCAGGGCATCTCTGGTAAGGGAATATAATCTGTTCTCTGACTGCACACAGGCTTTCCTTGTACTCGATTAGAAAAATAAAGAAAGAAGTTATCTGTACATCTTGCAATGAAAGTCCCCCCATCAGCCTCAGTACATCCAAAACTCACAAAAGGCACTGAAAGCCTGAATTTTTGCTAGTACTTGTTGAAGGGGATGAGAATGGCCAGTGCTTCATACCACACAAAACCTGCCTGTTAGCAACCTCAGATGACCTAGAAAGACTAAAGAATAATCCTGTGTGTTTTCATACGCATTGATTTTTATATCAGTTGAGACCTTGGGAGTCATATATCTATTTTTAGATACAATTGAGATCGTCAGCTGAAAAAAAAAAATAAAAAAAAACTCCAAGGAATTCCAACTCTACATAGTATGTGATAATAAGGCTGTTACAGTGAAGGACTCTCTCATGGTGTATTTATTCACCTGCTCCCTGTTAGGCAGATCTGTTAAAGCAGCACTTTGTCCATCAGCACTTGAGTGCTCAAAGCTGAGTGTGCCTCTTTCAGAACTGCTGGCACCAGTGAAAGTCAAATTCTGAAACCTCCCTGAATGGGACTTGCATTGTCAGGCATGACTGGGAGATTCCTGCTCCAGCCCCACCTCACCTGGCAGGAGTGCCGGGGGAGGATGGTGTGAAACCAGGAAAAAAGCCAAAAGGGAAGGAAAAATCAGCGTGTGGAGGAATGCAGGAAGGGACAACCCTCACCTGATACTTTCCTCTCCTCCTCACTTTATAAAGTTAAACGCTGCCTGAGATTTATTGCTGTGAAAAGGAAAGTTAACCACATAATCAATATAAAAAAAATCCAATTACAGTCTATGGTGGAGCAACACTGTGTGTAATAAAAGTCTCACTTACAGGGCCCTTGCCCCACTCAGCTCAGGTCTGCACTGGGGATGGAGCCACACGGAGCCAGGGTGGTTTGTGCTCCCAGCAAAACATGTTCCTGCCCCTGGAAGTCCTGCTGGAACCTCCTAAATCAGCTCCCAACAAGCAGCACTGAGCATCCCCCCCAGCACGACAGGCCCACACAGCCCTCCCATCCTCCCTGGAAAGGAGTTTCTCTCAGTTGAAGTGAAGCTTTTCAAGGCACACTGAGGTATTTCTCCCTTCCTTTCCATTAGTCACCATTCATGCAGGTGGAGCTTTTGCTACCTATCAGAAGTATTCCCAGAAAAGCCATTAACTTCCTTTCAGACACTCCGACAGTCCAGGCTGCAATCGGAGGCTGCGCTACGGTAGATTTGGGGGGGAAATTGCACAGCTCTGAACCAGAGAGAAAGCAGAACTACCTCATTGGCAGAGCACAGAAGGGCTTTGTAGATTTTAAACCTGGCTTGGCCCCTCTGTATCACAGGACACCAAGGAAATCAGAGCTTATCTCAGTTCCTCTACTTGTACCAGAAGGATGAGAGTATCACTGTCCTTTACTGAAATAATTTCGTATCTATAAAAAAGTGCACACTGGTCTCTTGCCATGAAGAATGATTTTAAATGCTGAGAGTATCAGGCCATAGTTTCATGTTCCTTCTTTGCAGGATGACCACTCTGCCACACATTCTGGGAATTTTATTTGAATTGGGCAGGGACAAACTGGCAAGAAATACTTATGCTCTTGTTTGGCTGTGGGGGGAAAGATGATGCCTGATTTGTGGTGACATCAGGAGGACAATACTGAATCCAGCACAGAGTCCTCCAGGACAAAGTTATCACTTCTAAATTTGGACTACATTAGAGTAAGAGGGTTTCTAGTACATCAGCCCTTCCTGTCATATGACCATGGACTTTTTAAAATCCAAGATTAAATGCATAAACCAAGATTTACCATCCATGGAATCACTGTCTTGGTCCTCCTTGACCTGATAGAAAGAGTATCATCACTGGAACGACCTACATGGGATGCAACCTTGCATTTTAGCAACACAGTGTGAAAGCTGAATTTGTGATTTTTCCCATGAAGTCACTGGAGAGGAGGTTTTTCACACCATGTGATGATAGAAGAAAACATTGTGACCTGTGTCACCACTGTAACCCTGCCCTCAGCTGGACACGCTGTGTCCCTCCCACCCTCTGGGTTTAAAGGGCCAAGGCAAGAGAAAGGGAGAGAAACATCCTCATTTTAGGAATGTAAAAGGAGAGCCTCATCCTTGTGAGAGTTTCTCCCTTTAACTCCACTTCACTTCCATGGGAGCTGGCACTTAAATACCTCTGAGAGCCCAGCCTTGCATTATCTGCAGCACACAGAGGCTGGGGCAGGGCTGGGAGTCCCCCCAAGGTGATGAATCCCACTCCAGTGTCTCCCATTCAATGGCATTTTTTTCCTCAAGAAGCAACACACTCATACAAAGTGACACAAATGAAGTGACACCTTGAAAAGGTTTTGAAGCTTAAACCAGTGGAGTCACTTGATGATCTCTCTTAGTTTCTGGCAAACTAACTCCTGGCCTCTTCATTGATCATCTGCTGGGTTGGACTTTGCTCTTCAAGATTTGCCTGGACCAGCTTCAACAAGGAAAGGTGCTGTGGACTTGGGGAAAATATAAATTCTTCTCTGGATTTTAGTCTAATCTCCTCAAGTCCAGTTCAAGCCCGAAAGAAAAGGCAAGTACCAAAATCAAAGCATCTGACTTTTCTATTTATATGGGGGTTTCCTCCACTATCCTTGGTGCAAATGGTTCCCAGCTTACTGAGTAACAAGAGAGGTTCTTTCTTAAGCAGCACAAATCAGACACTGCAATCAAAGGCTGCTGCTGGAGCATTTTATAGAATGACTTCCACTAGTGGTGGATTCTTCATGGAAAACAACTGCCATTGCATCCACACTTCCAAACTACTCTGAAGGTGACAAACGAAACAAGGCCCACTGCAGAGAGGATCTGTCTTGCCTTTCACATTCTCTCCTACTTCTGCTGCTGCTTCTGTGCTGCCAGCAGACCCCACCACAGCCCACACTGCCCCATGGCAGCTGGGGAGTGAAGAACACCTCTCTTTCTCTGCAAATGCTTTCCATGGAAACTCCTTCCATGCCATGGCTGCCCAAGGCTGGAAGGGTGCTGTGGCCTGGTAATATTTTCTTGGAGTGGAGTGAAGACAGGAAGGGAGTGACAGTCTCGAGGCATAATCCAAACACCAGGCAGGGGCAGCACTGCAGCAAGGGTATTATCTGATAGTGTCCCCCAAACCTCAGGCTGTGCCTCCCCCTTTCTCCTGGGCAGCTCTCCAGAAAACTGCAGCAGCTCCTTTGGCAGCTGCTGATCTCCAGCCCAGCTCTCCTCGCTCGTGATGCAGGTTGGGCCTCTTACCCAGCTTTGCTGGGAGGATCAGCTGCCAGGGGTTAGCTGAGCAATGCTGACTCTCCCTAGAGCATCTCCAGTGCAGGCAGGCCCACACACCTCCATCCTGGAATGCCTGGAGGTGTTCCATGATGCCCAGGGATCAGGGAGGTGCACTGATGCTTGGAGAACATCTAGAGAAGAATGCTCCAGCATATCCTTAACAAGATCCCCAAACCATGCAAGAAGAACCTCAGAACTCTGGGCTGGGACATGTCCAAGCAGAGCTGAGGGGCTGCTCAGTCTGTCGGACGAGAAGGGTAAGAGAAGTCTTGGATAAACCTTGCTGGACATGAGGGCTGGTCAAGGGAAGGGAGACGAAGACTGGGGGCACAAGGCAGTTCCATCCATGTTCTGGGTGGGCTGAACAGCATTCCTTACTCCCTGTCACCCTGCCAGTCACAGCTGCCTTGGGTTTAGGAGCTGCCAAAAGCACTGAATCCGTGTCTCCTTTGCACTTGATAGCAGTATTCTTGGATGCAAATATTAGCACTTTACCCTAACCCAATTAATACCCAGTGTTCAGTCACAGCACTGATTAACATGTTGTTCACAGTGATTAAAACATTTCTTCTCCATTACCATACAGTTAAATGCTTGGAAGAGAGCTACACTTAATGGGATACAGGCAAGGTTGCAAATCATGGCTGTCACACTTGGGGAGGGGAAGGAAAAATCCAGCCTCTTCCTGCTTCTTCCTCTTCTTTTAGAGTTGCTAATTAAGGGCTGACTTTTTGGGCAGAGAAAGAGGGGGGTGGAGGATGGGGAAAAGGAACTTTAGGTAATTGAAAGAATCCAATTCATGCAAGTGCCCGACTGGTGCTAACCTACATCATTAAAGTTGCCAGCTAACAAACATCAAACACAGGCCAGTATTAATGAAGCAGATGTATTAATTTCCGATTTCTGAGAAAGCTCAGCGACTGGCTGGCTCGCCGGCTTCCTCTCCCTCTCCCTCCCTCTCTCTCCCTCTCTCCCCATCTGACAGCACTATTAATGATCTTTAATGCCCCACAGGCACTAATGGGTCCCGCTGGGAGTCCAGAAATACTGCAATTTGTATTGAGGATTTAGACATAACAAAAAAAAAAAAAAAGGGAAAAAAAAAAGCAAAGGAGCCCTCTGCTCTGGGGAGCAGGCGCTTGATCAGTCGCTTCCCCCTGTGGAATAGCACAACAGAATAATAAATGACAGCTCTGCGATTAAATCAAGCCTTCTGCTTTAAGTGCCAGAGTGTGTGTGATTGTCACTAACAATCCCCTGCTTGTTAACACCGCTGGGCTATGAGCAAACAGCAGCCACCACTCCCCACCCCCAGAAGGGAGGCAGCTACCTAGGACTTCATTTATCCACCTCTCCATCCCCAGGGGGAACAATTCCCTCTTGGGGTGCCTTGTGGGGGTGTTATTGTTGTTGTTTTTAAATAACTTCTGTTATTCATTTATTGAAAACCTGAAGGGAAAAGCTGGGAAGGGCGGGGGGGGAGAGGAGAGCCATCTGCTGCCACATTCACCCAGGCAATCCCTCCTGGTGTATCCGAGAGCAGGACACGACCGAGCCCCCACTGATCCCACACCAGTCCCACACCAATCCCCCATGGATCCCCCAGCTATGCTGGGACCAGGCATGGCTGTGGAAAGAAAGGGATGTGTCCCCCTCCCAGCACACCGAGCCAGGAGCTCCCTGATTTTAGCAGTGGCCACAGCAATCCTTTCGGGTTCTTTAGTTAAGGACAAATTTGGTTCCTCACCCCACATCAATCCATTAAGCACCTGGCCAAGAAAACCCAAGAGGCCTCATATCTAAGGCTTCATTTGGCCATGGATGCTCCGAGTGGCACCACACAGCCCAGAACAAGCCCTGGGTAGTACAATCCACACCCAGAGACCAAGGACCTCCTCCCATCCAAGTCAATCCTCAAACTCCCACCGAGTTCAAAGGAAGCAAGCCTGAGCCCCCAGGCTGTTTCTGAATGTGCCAACAGCTTGAATTATCTGAGCAAAATCATTATTTTTCTTAGCCAAGAGGCAAGGTATCCTGTCTCAGAGATACAAACTTCAAATATTACCCCGCTGTCTCACTTAGGTGGAGGCCAAAGAAAGGCCCAACAGCTTCTTATCGTGGAGTTTTATGTTCAGATGGAAATATATCAGGGATAAGGCTTTAATTCTGACATTAGCTGTCCAGACATTTTCATAACACCAATAACATTTGGAATTTCATCTATGAAATTACTCATATCTTAAGCACTGTAGATTTATGGTTTAGATATAAAGAGACTTTTTGACTCCATCCGACAGAAGAAAGCAACAGATGGAGAGGAGGGCTGGGCAATAAAAAAAATCAGGAACATTCACTTTCCCCAAAACAATTCCTTAAAAATTGGCCTTCGTATCTGCCTCCAGATGAAATGGAGATTACGTGCAATTTAATTACAAAGCACTTCTAGATGGGAATGGAATGAGTAAAAGTTTGGGGTTTAAACACTACTACTTGAATCTTTTTTGACTTCCTAGCCAGGCTGTTCATTTGACAGTGCAGGTCGGTGTGCCCGAACTGATACTCACACAGAGACATTTATTATGTTTCTCCTCTGCTCTCAGAGTTAGACAAAATACCCTGAAGACCTATAATAAACTCATGATTTCTTGGAGGAACAATTTAGGTTATTTTTAAATGTAGATCTTAAAACTTGGAGGATTACTGGATGGGAAGATATCAATCAAGTGATTCAAAATGTCCATTCCCCTTAAGTGAGTGATGGATCTTCTTTCTTCTTGCCTGTCTTCTCCTCTTTTCTGTGTCAGTCACACAGCCCTGCTGCTATTCACACTTCATTCACAATCCTCTGTACCTATAATCTCTGTTATTTGGCTGTCGACTCCTCATGCCTCATTAGGCATGTTTGACACCTGCACCTAATACCTTTTCACTGGCAATGCAGGACAGCTTTTGACAAGAACAGATATTTTTCCACAATAGCTTTAAAGAAGGTCTTCCCAGTGTGTACCTTGCGTATTTTATGGGGTTAATGTGATTTCCCCCCCCCCCTTATTCAATAAACTTACATCTTATTCCACTCTCCTTGTTAGACACAGGCGGATTTTCTTTGTCTTGGCCAAGAGCACGTGTGCACATGTCTGGGAGAGGGGGAGGCAGAACGAGCAAAGCAGCAATTTGGGCCAGTGGGGCCTGCACTAAGTACCTAAATCAACACAAACGTGTGCACGACTGTGTGTCTATTTTAAAATAGTATAAACCTAATTAACATGATAGCTTTTCTATATATAGGCATAGATGGCATTACTCCTACAAGAAAACCCTCTATTAATTTGACTTGAACTACTTAAAATAGAGCACTAAATTATGAGAATTCCTGGACTAATAAATTACTGCACCACTCAAGAGCATGAAACTAATTCTTTTGAGACTGTAACTTGATTTGTTAAAGAGCAGTGAGTAGTTCCCCAATGTCATAAATGAGTTAAAAACATCTGAAAAGCTACAGGGTCAGCAGAAGTCAAACCTGATCCTGCACACCCCTCCTGTAGCGAGGTCAGTGCTGATTGTGGGGTTCCCCACTGGGAAGCACCACCCCAAAATACAAGGTGCACACAAGCTGTGCTGGGCTGGGCACTGACACACCTACACCAGCCAGGCCAGGGAAGTCCTGCAGGTAACAGTAAATACCAAACGAGTTTGGAGGCCTCAGCATGAAGCTGTTACTTCTGACATTGATTCTGACATATTTCTGTTATTGATGACTAAAATATAAGGATAAAGGGGTGTTCCTCTCTTATACTGGGTGTTTTTTTTCAGTTTTATTAGAGTAAAGATTGTAAACTGATTTTTCAACAACATTCAGCCTCTCTGCCAAAATCCAGCCCTGCCTGTGCTGTAACCTGAGCAGAAGAGCCCAGTGGTCCAGGGAGGTGGATGCCATCCCTCTGTGTCCTGAGCACACGTGGGTTTGCAGGTACCTTCCCTAGTGGGGCTGGGGTGCTCTACCTTGGAGAATAAGGCTGCTTTCCACAAACAATAATTGCAGTAGATGCCAAACACGGGTTTCCTGCAGCTGTTTTGCAGTTCTCTTTGGTGCTTCAGAGCAGCTGAAAGGAGTCAGGGCAGTCTGAGCACCTCCAGCACATGGCGATCTCAGACCAGGGATGCACGTCGCCTTTTCTCTTTTCTTTCACATTATAGCTCTTTTGTTGTTGTTTAATTTCTCTTTCCAGTTCAGTGCCAAGGCAAATGTGAGGAAAGGATGAAAATGGCAACTTTAGAATAATAATAATAAAAATAAAAAAATAAGCCACAGGAATCACACATAATGATTCCAGCCCAGTCCCATCGCACACCGTGTGGCTGGGCCTTTAGAAGACCTCCCCTGCTATGTTCTTGTACAAAGGAAACTATCTGCTTCCCACATCTGGCATTATATTTGGCTGTCCTCACATTAAAATTAAATTCTGATAAAAATGGGCATAAAGGCAGCAGGGTTAGTGGGAAGCAGCTCGCAGCAGTATTGATGAGAACAGCTTGCAGCTGGAAGCCTGAGATAACACAGTTTGTCAGAACGCTGTCACACAGCTGCCTGCATAATGAGGGGAGGAAAAAAAATGCTCTTTCATTTGTTATCAGTGGAAATCTCTAAAAGAGATGCATCATTTAGAAGTAGCCTGACTAATGGTCAAGTTCTACAGGGATGCAGATGGGATGTGGAAAATATTCCCCACCAGCAAAGCCCAAGGCTCCATCATCCTTAGCCACTCACACGCCGCTGCCAATGCAAGTGGACAGGCCAGCAATACCTTTTGCTGTATAAAATGGCATCTCAGATGCTGAGCTGGGTTTTTAAAAGGTGCCACTGGTAAAATCCAGTTGTTAAAAGTGATTTTGCTTGGACTGTCAACCTCATGCCTCTCTTTAAAAAGCTACACACTTAGGGCATAGAGTCTCTCTTCATTTAGGATTAACTCAGACCAGCACAACTGCAGCAAAATCACTCCTAATTTACACTGCTGGCAGGGAAGACTCAGACCCATAAATCTTTGGAAATATGTTAGCCACATTCTTGCAACGTATAAATTTATTCAATTAAAAATAATTGGTTTAAAGCACCATTTTTCAATTCTTTTCCAAAAGGGGTCAGTACCTCAGAATTCCCAGCCAATTTTCCACGCTGAACAGAATGGAGAAGGAGGATAATGCACCCCAAGAGCAGCTGGAGGTGGGACCAAAGGTCCATCTAGCCCAGTGTCCTGCCAGTGAGTGCTGGAAGAAAACCTTCACCCACAGTCACCCATCATGGACGTGCTCATCATTTTTGTCCTCACTACCTGCCAACTCTCAGTCTGGGACATTCATAAAGGAATAAAATGTCCTTTAATCGGGCTCTACCAAGAATAGTCCCTTTGGATGGACAACACCAGGGCAGGAAGTCAAACAAGAAAGCCTCTCACCAATTCACTGCTGCCACAAGCCAAATGTCTGGATACAAAATATGAGCTGATCCAAACATTTCTGTGGGTCAGCTCAGGCTCTTTGTGGAATGTCACAAAAATAACCATCCAGAGCCCAGAGCAGGTGGAGAGCAAAGACTCTCCACTGGCAGCAGTGCATGCATTGTAATTTGCTAAACTGGTTTTGACAGGTAAAACTGGCTCCATGAGACACGGAGGAGACAGGACGTGGCACCGAAGATGCCAAGTATTGATCGTGACCTTTCACAGAGGAACACCTTGGTGGTGCAACCACCTGTCTGGGCAGTTAAAAGGCCAAGCAACGCTGAAGGTATTTTCTCTCCCCTTGCCAAATGTTAATCTGCACTGAGCGATTCTCAGGGACTTTACAGGGATCACAGCCTTCCACAGAAATCTCCTTCAGACCTCCACTGAATTGTGAAAAACAGTTTCGGTGATTTAAAGGGAGTCATATGTATTATTTCTTCTGTCTCTCTCCATTTCCAAAGGCATCAGAGATGGTTAGGTGATTTTGATGTGTCTCTCCCCGCTCTTTACATTCCTCATGTGTTGCTCATTTTCTCCATTCCATTTGGGTTACAAGCCATCCTCTGTCATTCCTGTTTCATGATCCTTTACCCTCGCACTCAGGATTGCTGTTTCACTTCAAAGGGGGTTTGTGTCTCACAGAGGAGGGAAACAAGGGCAGCTCCAGAAAACACTGCCCTGACTACAAAGCTGGTTCAGCAGCAGCAGAAGCCTTGCCCTCCTCACACGTGCTCATTGGCTTCTTCAAACACCGGGATAATGAACAGTTCTGCCTTTGAAAGGCATTTTTTTCCTTGCTATCTTTCTAGACCTTCTGAAAGATGGATATAGATTTGAGTTCATTTTACTTGCTTTAAATTTTGGGGCTTGAAGCAATCCATTTATAAAAAGGGAAATTAAGAGGAAAAATAGAAAAATGGCACATTAAAATAAGAAAGTGGCATGACTAAAACCAACTGTGGTTAAAGAGTGACAATTTAAAAGCAAAAGAACCAAAAGCTTCATATTAAAGGGAGGCAAAATTAATACAAATTCTAAATCATTGAAATAGCATCACAAAGATCCCCTCCTTTCAATCAAATCTTGCAGACACTTCCATGTAGGCCCCAAATTCATGGTATTCACCAGACTTTTTCCTCTCCTTGAGGGCACCATGAACGATGCCCTGACTCTCCAGTACCTCCCACACTTCCCAACAGAGCTGTGCTGGCTGTGAGAACAGTTTTAGGGTGTTTTATGGAAAAGAAAATCATGCCATGTGCTTTTTTAGGGTTGCCCCCTAATAAACCTCTTCCACATCTATTGCAGTCTCCTCAGCCTGCACCCAACCCATCCGTGCCCCATGGGTGTCTCTGGTCCTGCCTTTGCCCACAGACCTGATGGAGGGAGCGCATGGGAGAAATCAGGAATGGAGATGGGACTGCTGTGCTGCTGCTGAGCTTCACCTCTGCTCACACAGGTCCCTCCAAAGGAAGGGGAAAGGAGGGGGGATCTGGGAGGTGCTGCTGGAGCTCCCTGCAGAGCCAGCATGGACATGTCCTGCTCCATCCCCCAGAGCAGAAAGTCCAAGGGCAATGTGACAGCTGGAGCTCCCAGGACTGTCTGAGTTACTGTCCCAGGTGTTCCTCCCTCCCATGGAATTCCTATCCCATAACTCTGAGATGTGCTGCCTCTCCCCATGGCCAGAGCAGCTCCTGTGGACACCACGGGCTGAGGGGTGTGCAGGTGTGATTTCATGCTCCAGTGAGCTCCAGCTCTCACTCAGCCCCTCATCTGGGCACACAGACTCCCACTTTCTCCCTTTGACACTGATGAATGTTGCTCTGGGGACCAAATGTGTGAAAACAGGAAGGGAAAGGCACACAATTTTCAGTGTTTGATTTTTTAAAAAATGATTTCTGGGAGTTTAGTCCAACTTCTGCATCATTAACATGATCTGCCTGTAAAACACCTGCTGAGCACTGTGACCTGGTGGCCACCAGGCACTCCAGGCAGCCTTTGGGAGAACACAGGAGAGCAGAGGCAGGACTGGGATGGCCCTTGGGCTGTGGGCAGGAATTCTGCAGAGCACCAGGGAGAGGCTGTTCTTCCTTGCAGCTCCCTGAGGGTTATGGATTAGGAAAAGGGAAGCCAGATAAACCCTATCTCACTTTCCCCCCTGCCACTGACATTTGTCTGGTCTGAGAAAAGCGAAGATTCTCAGAGTGGTGGTGAATCCTCAGGTTTGGAGCAGTAACCTGTCCTCTGTTCACCTGATTTTCAGTACTAAGCACATTGGTGTTAACTCTGAAAGCTTGTTCTCTCAACCTGTGGGACTCCACACCTCCAAATCTCTGCCCTTTCTGCCTCACAGCAAAACAAATGAGCTCCTCCAAACATGCCCACCTAGGGCTGGAGGCAGCCGGGTCCTGTGGCACACCACAGCTGGCTCCTGTGGCAGCAGGACTCCACACAGCTCCAAGTTACCTTGGCAGCCATGATTTACAACAGGATTTCAGGGAATCTAATCACAAGTGTGAATACTCCCCTCCTATCTGGCACACATCGTTGGCGTTCTAATTATTCACACATTTTGGCAAGCATTATGGTGTTCCCCTACCAAGCTCCTAATCCCTGCAGATCAGTTAAAATAAATGAAAGAGAGAATCAAAAGGCACTTAAAAATTCAACGGTTCTCTAAATGGGTTTGAACAGGCTCCAGATTATCAGTGGTTGCAGTTGACTAGCACTTAAAATTAGGCCCTCCCCTTCAACACACCTCACATTTCCCCTTCTCATTTAAAGGAACTGTCTGCTAGTCCCATTCCTGGAGGTACCAAAATGTCTGAATGAATAAAAAAAGGAAAATACATGCACATCACCTCCATTCAGCATCTACTGCAGAATGTGGAGGTTTGTAATCCCAATGTGAAGCTGTTGACTGCAACGAGAAGAGATCCCAGCGTGGGAAACAAGCACGGAATGTGGTAATTTGAGAGAACGTGGCAAACCCCAAGTTCTCCTTTTGTTATTTCTGCATGGAAGAAATGCCCCAACACCAGGGAACGAGCTGCTGTCTCACAAAAGCAATGCAACGCTGAGATCTATCCCATTTGCAGTCATTAAAAATGTATCGGCCCTTCGAAATATCTGCAGCAGAGCCTTCCCACGTGTGTTCCCCTGTCAGGCAGCTCATTTCAGACATTCCCCCAGCCCTCTTCAAAGCCACTGCTCCCTGTGGCCAGGCTGTCCCCCAGCCCAGCCCCAGGAAATCCATTCCCTGCCCTGATTCCCTGCAGCCCCTCACCCTCACCCTCCTCCCTGCATACGATTTTCTGCTCCAGCTGCTCTCTGTGACCCAGTAAGCAGAGCTGGGAATAAACTCTAACCTCTCCACTTCAGGTAGTTTAGCATTTATGTCTCAGAGCCAGTTTTCTGCCGGACCCACCGTCACTCACACACACACACACAGGCACATCTCTGCTGTCACACTTTTATATCTCACCGAGTTATTTTTCAGCCAGCTATTTATGAGAGAACAGACTGCTTTATAGTGCACAGTTCTTTTTCCTTCTCCCTTACTTGCTCCCAGGTGCCTTGTATAACTGTGATGCTTTTGTTGCCGCCCCGGCATCCTCCCAACACAAACAGCACCCACACATGGCTGTTTGTTAAAGACTCCCACCTTTTATGTACCTCTGTGAGCAGAGGAAACACCAAAGGAGCCGAGATGTTGATGTTTCACACGTATGGAACAGCACAGGACAGGTCAGCACCTCGAAATGACTCCTTTTTGGTGTCACCGTGGAAAGGGGCCAAGGTAAATCTCCACATCACAAACACTTGCAGGGACCCCCAGGAAAATACAAGACTAAAAGGAAAGGGGAAATGCTAATAAAGCCACATGTGAATGAGACTGTAGTAAAAGGGATGTTTCTATGCTTATGTGCAGTCAGCAACAATGAGAGGCTGATTTCTTGTCTGGTGTAACTCAACACAGTCCCGTTGAACTCATCAGGACTGTGCAGGTTCACACAGAAGGAGGATCCAGAGGGTGGAGTGTCCATTTCCACTGGGTAGGAGACAGGTGGAAACAGCTGGTCATGCAACAGCAGTTCTAGTCCACTGGTAGCCTGTTCTAGAGGACAGGGAAGAAGGAAAGCAGAAAAAATGGAAAGACGAGGTGGAGGAGAGGGGGAAATGTGAGTGAGGGACTGACAGGGGTGTCTGAGGGCTCCTCCCTTACACTCCAGCTCCTCAGTGCTCCTCACACAGCCCAGTCTGGCAGCTCTGGTTGAACATATCCACTCGGTGACAAAAAGTTACTCACATAAATGTCGTTTTCTTGAGCACTGAATCTTTTGAAATCCTAGAAAAGGCATTAATATATATTCATATGTATTTACAAGTAATTTAATTATGAGGTCAAATACTGCTGGCTACATCTGTCAGGTTTCCATGTACACAGTTTGATTAGTCAACTATTTTCTATTTTTATTTTTAGCATTATTTAGACTTTAGAAGTCCATTGTGTTTGGCTCAACAGAGCTGGAACATTAAAGCAGAGGCTTCAGGCACTTATGGGGCCTCAATGACACGAGTTTAAAGAATCCTCTGCCCCATACCCAAGGCTGTAGCATATCGTTGTGGGCTCTAAGCTGACTTTGACATGAAGAAAAGCCAAGGGAACAACATGGGAACAAGGAAAAAGTGGCAATAGTTGGAGGGAAGCCACATGGAGGAAGGAGGGAGCAAGTTGCCATTATTGTTACCCAAAGGCTCCATCTTTGTGGTCTTACTCAGATCCACTGAAAGCAGAGTGCAGTTGGGAAAACAGCAGTTCCTTTTCCTCTGCTCTTCAAACCCAAATGACATTATTTCCCTCTGGCCAGCAAAGGCCCTGGAGCTGGTGTGCATTCCACACTGTGTGTGCTGGTTAATCCAACAGCACGTGATTGTGTGTCTCCAGGTCTGGGATGAATTACTGCACAACAACATTCCTCATTTATGAGCACAGTCAAAACATTAAGGAGACTGAAATTTTCTTTTTAACATGCGCTCGACTTTAGTGGACCCCTTCATAAACTTGTTTTGGAACGATTTTTTGATTGTTAGCAACAGAACAAAGTTATCTAGAATATGTCTCTATTAAGATGGAGCCTCAATAGATTTTTAGATAAGACAGATTAATGACTTG
Source organism: Campylorhamphus procurvoides (assembly GCA_013396655.1). Lineage (NCBI taxonomy): Eukaryota > Metazoa > Chordata > Aves > Passeriformes > Dendrocolaptidae > Campylorhamphus > Campylorhamphus procurvoides. Next base: position 228,317 of record WBMV01000093.1, read on the forward strand.
TATTTATATGGCGGCTCAAAGTGTCTCACAAATATTGATGAATTAAAGCCTCCTGACAGACTCCCAAGCAGGACAATGTTAACATCCCCTGTTTGCAGATGAAACTGTAAACTCTGTCAAGATATACTGAGAGATTAAATTATTTGCTTAGGGTCAGAAAGTCACCAGCAGCACTCTGGAGTCACACACTCTTCCCTCGCCAAAACACCCTGGTCACATCAGAATGGGCCACAGGCACAAACATCCAGAAACCCTGACTTCACTCCATGAGAGCACCAGGGTATTTCCAGCCCCCAAGAATGGAACTTCTGCTCTTGGTTTTCCTCATTACATCCTATTTCATCTGCAAACAAGAATAAAAAGTAAAGAAGAGCAGCAATGAAATCACTAAATTAATTCCCAATTTTGGCCTGCTGAACAGCAGTTGGGTTTATTCACCCCCTCTGTGCTGACACCAGCAGAACCCCATGGCCTGCCCTTCCATAGGATACATGGATGGAAACTGGAAAAGTTTACAGCTCATAACACATAACTGCTTGTACCTTTAGTGTCTTAAAGCCCAGCACCTTTATGCCATAAATGATTCCTTGTCTAGCAATAACGGATTGTAACATGCTCTCAGGGAGAAAAAAGCCACGGTGCCATTTGACTAAAAATGCAAAAGCATTCACTGGATGCACAGCAATGTCCTGTGAGTGATTCTGGGATTTCCCTCAGTAGCTGATGAGCAACAACCAAAATCACAGCACTGGGCTGGACAGAGGGCACTTCCAGCACACATGTGGTTCTTTGTTGGATGGTTCTTGCCCAGCTATTTTTAGTTTGCATTGCCTTTGGTCACCTGTGCACACCCAGATGTGCTCACTCCACTATCCCCTGCTCTCTGCCTCCAATAAAACAAAGGATATTGAACCAGGGAGAAAGAAACTGTAATCATAGCAAAAGGTGCATAAGAACCTTAAAAACTCACCTAAGAAGGAATTTAAAAACAACTGGCGCGAATCCTGGCCTGCTATAAGCTGAAACCATGGGAGGGAACCAAACATCTGGGCCCCATGCAGTGTGAATGGATGTGCATGTTTTATTCCAGGCAATCCTCACAATTAGAGATCCCACGTGCAGCTCCGGGCAGTGCAGGAGCTCTGATGTGGCAGCAATGGAACAGACTGAGCAGAGAAAACCCCAAAGGTTCTCCCAGACAGAGACTCTGGGACATTCCCACGACTGCAGAACTCTACCCAATGCTACCTGAGGCTCCACACAGCTGGGACAGCACCCAGAACCAAGATCCAATGCTCCCCTCTCTTTGGGGACAGTTACATGGGACTCTCCCTCTGGTCACAGAACTGTCCCACTGTACAGCAGCAACAGGACCTCTCTTAGGATCACAGAACCACAGAATGGTTTATGTTGGGAGGGACCTTAAAGACCATGTCATTCTCCCCCCTTGCCATGGGCAGGGACACCTTCCACGAACCCAGGTTGCTCCAAGCCCCATCCAACCTGGCCTTGGACACTTCCAGGGATGGGGCAGTTTTGTGAAGGATCCTCACTGTAGGAATCCCTTCCTCTGACACTTTATGATCAACAAATGGGCTGGATCACAGACCTGGCAGCACTTTTGGACAGAAGTTGCAGATTCAAAGCCCTGCTTGCCTCTCGTTGTACGTGGGATTTTCTTTTCCTCTTTTTTAACTTAGCCAATGCCGAGGTGCACTCTCATTTTTGATTTTAATAGCTAAAGATATGCACGCAAAAAGCATCCTAATTACTGCTTTCCTGGCAGACGCAGCCATTTCCTTGGGTTTTTATTGCCATTAGTTTTCCTCCCCGATTTATCCTTAGCTACTCTCTGCGCATCCCCCTCGCCTCCCCTGAGCCCTTTCCTCCTCGCTTCTCAAGACTTGTCAGCACGCCTCCGATCCCCAGGAGAGATGGAAGGCCTTGTAAAACCCACTGCGCAAACAAGCATTCCTGTTCATTTATCACATTTAGCATGCGCACTTCCACACTCATCAAACCCGAGCCCGAGCTCGCTAAGTCATTTCCCTCTCCCAATTACAAATTAGTCCATTAGGCTGTCTGCAGTAGGCCCTCTGTTGCATCTTGGTAATGGCTTCTGAGATTTCCATCATAATCGTAATGGCTCCCTGTGCAGCCATGAGGGCAGATGGAGGCCGCTCGTGGGTAATGAGGTATCACACTACCAAAGGGCACAGCTCTGGGCTCATTATTTAGTCTTGGCTGTTTTGTGAAAACAACAACAAAGGTAAAACGCTGAAGGGAACACTTTAGCATATTAAATTAACACTTCTTGAAATTTCTCTCTGTAAACATGCCATATTTTTTCTTTATGAAACATCCCATGTGTCTGAGTGTGCGACGTGAGGGAGGAGGGAGGAGGGAAAAGGGACTGGAGACGGCGTGTGCTGCCACGTCCTGCCCATGGGCAGAGCCCGTCCCTGCGGGCACCGAGCTGGGGACAACGGGGACAGCCCTGGGGCTCGGCTGGGCACGGGCTGGCACAGGGCTGGGCACACTTGGGCCTTCCCTGCAATGCCACTTGTGTGCTCATCTGGGAGCTGCTGGGCACCGACCACCTCAGCTTATCTGAGCTGCCTCTGAAGGCAACATCTGCCAGGGATGGACCTTCTGGGCAACATCTCCAAGGGATGGATCTTCTGGGCAACAATCTGCCAGGGATGGATCTTCTGGGCACCATCTGCAAGGGATGGAACCTCAGGACAACAATTTGCCAGGGATGGATCCTCAGGGCCACAATCTGCCAGGGATGGACCTTCTGGGCAACATCTCCAAGGGATAGATCCTCAGGGAAACAATCTGCCAGGGATGGATCTCGTGGGCTACATCTCCAAGGGATGGATTTTCTGGGCCACAATCATCAAAGGATAGATCCTCAGGGCAACATTTCCAAGGGGCAGATCTTCTGGGCAACAATCTGCAAGGGATGGATCTCCTGGGGAGGTGAACTGGGTGGACTGTCTGGGACCAATTGCCACTGTCCCTTCCAGAAGAGCAGCCAAGGCTGGATAATTCTGAATAGTCCCAAAGCTGTGATCATCCCTAATGGAGATGGCACCCTAAGAAAAGCAGAGACAGCCCTCTGCCCACCTCCCCCTCCACCCACAGCAGCCCAGAGTGCGGCACGGCATCGCACCCAGGCACGAGGGGCCCGGAGGCAGCTTATCTCAGGGAGAGGAGTAATGTTTGAGACAAGCAGGTTAAAATCAATATCAATTAGACACTCTTTGAACATTGCTGCTCTCTTTAGATTTTGTCTATTGGATGTGAACTGTTGCTAATTTGACTTTGCTCCCAGCGGCACGATAGTGTTCAAGAAACCAAATCCTACTGCGGGTGGAAGTTGGGGACAGTAAAGACAAAAGCTCTCCCTTCTCACTGGAGCTGGGCTTCATTTGTTCTCCATGTCATTTTTTTTCACCCATCTGAGGTCAGGAGACAATAAACAGGCAAGTAGTAGAGCTTAACGGGGGTAGGAGAAGAGATGAGGAACAAGAGTGGGGAGGGGATGGGAAGTTTCTGTCCCTCTCCTCACACAACTCAACAGCATCACAAGAGTAAATTTGCAGGAGAATGAAAATGTCATAAATGTCTTTATAGGTCTGGCACCTCATGGAATTTGCCTAAACGTCAGCCAAGCATATCCAGGGAAGAGGTAAATCAATCTGTGCAGGGAGGGATTTTTACACATCTTGCCTCTCCTGCAGGATGTACCCCTGCCTGTGACTGGAGAGCTGGGGGTGCAGCTCCCACCGGGGAGGCAAAAACAACCTGAATATTGGAAGATACTTTCCTCAAGTCCTCTCTGAAGTCCTGGTGGCACCAGCCATGCTGTCTGTGCTGAAACACATTTCTAGATGGTAGATAGCGAGTGAATATTGAAAAACACGTTTCACGTGTGAAATACTGTTTGGATAGGGAGGAAAAAAGCAAGTGGAGCCAGCGATTCTGTGAGATAAGAGGTGTGCAAACCCAAAGTTAGCAGGTGGATTGCCATCCAACTCTGCTTTGGTGAGCAGTAAAACACAAATTTATGAGCTGGGTTTTGTTAAAGTCGGATATGGATTTTTGAAAATGAAAAGGATGGATGGGAGGACGGCAGTGAGACATTTAATCAATGTCATAAAAATGTAACATTCATTGGTCTCCTAAAATGAAATTAATAATCTGTGTAGAAGTATCATTAGGAGATAAGTGACATTTTTAGGCTTTGATTTGTAACTTGTAACAAATCTTACTTCCACATATTTCAAACATTCTTAGCGATATCCATCTTTATTAAAACATACCAAAACCTTTTCACCTCAGCTGGAGTGGCCCATCAAGCATTTTTCCCCCAGCATAATATCCTTAAGTAAAAAGATACATTATCAGGCACAGACTTGGCAGTAATGAAGGCAGGAAGAGACATGCTCCGTACCGTATTCAAATTAAATCAGGGATTTCAATACTCCCTGATTATCAGGGAGTCTTGTCTTTCACTAATAAATTTCTCCTTCATCCCAGGCAGAGGCTTTCTAAGCTCTCTCTGAACTGATCAGACATTTCATTGTGTGCAGGAGGGCAAGGAGAAGGTGTGTGGTGTGGGGAGGAGGAGTGTGGGGCGGGGGATACAAAATTAGGCAGGTCTGCCCAACAAGTGATTGGAGGTACCACATGGAAAGGCACAGGAACACAAATCTGATTCACATGCCCTGCTGAATTGAGAAGGATTTGGGGGAAGGAGTAGCTAATATACAGAGGCTTATTCTCCATACTTTTAACGTCAAGGCATTTTGCATCAAAGTATTTTCATACATTTTAATGGAGCTCCCTTTGGTTTGCTCCAGCTGAGGTGAGAAACTGGAGTCCAGGGCATGGATTATTAGTACATTCAGGAGGAGAATGACACCCTTCCTGCCTCCTCTCCTCTCCCCTCGCCTTTTGAAACATAAGGCACACGAGAGCACCAGGAAAGATTTATCTTTTTCTTAATTAACAACAGAATCACAATTGACTCGTGCAGCTGGGAGAGTTTGCATCCTTTTTTCGTGGCTCCCTGTCAAACCTATCCTAATTAAGCTGTTCCTGTTGCCACGGTGGGCCAGGAGCAGGCTGACGGCAGGGAGAAGTTGGGCAGAGTTATCAGTGCACACGTTCAGAAGTTGCAGAGATAAAGGACAAGCCCCACGTTGTGGCTGTGACAACAATAACAGGGGGAGTCCCTGTGGGGAGCCACGTGCTGGAGCCTGGCACATCGTCCTTGTCCAAGAGCATCCAGGAGGAACGGGCACGGCAGATAAAGGCAGGACCACAATCCTATCTGCCCACGGAAACTGAGGCACGGGGGGATGGCATTCTTTGCCCAGTATCACAAAGCTGCTCTACATCAAAATCAAGTGGTGCACCTAATTCTCCAAAGTCCCAGTTAAGTGCCTTAATCAAAACTGCTTCAGGGCCTAGAGAGAATTGTCCTGTATATTAATTATCCTTTACATTTGAAAAGGCACTAGGAAAGTGCTCTTGTTTTTACTTCTAGGCCAACTTCCAAAGGGTCCCACTTAATAAAACATTCAAAACTCCACAAGGGATTTCTGGCCAATTTTGTTATCACCTTTGATTCTAATTGTGTTATCCCATAATTGCTCTGGCACGTGAGAAAAGGACATGTTTCTTTTATTTATACATCTGAATCTGTACAAATTTAGTATCCACCTCTGAGGGAATTTGGTGACACTGTGACACTGTACTGATGTCCTGCTCTCACCAGCCCCATTTGGATTCAAACTACCAATTTAAAATAAAGGGTCAGATAATATACGTCATCGCAGGAACTATCTGACCATTCCCAAATATCAAGATGCTATTATTACACATATCCAAGGGCTTTGGGCTCCCTGGTTTTGCTTAGAATGGTTAAGGTTGCAGATCTGCAGGTTTGACCCTGTTTAAAGCCAGGGGTTTGATTTGGATGATCCCTGTGGGTCCCCTCCAACTCAGGACATTCTGTGACTTTATGATTTGGAATTGTTTTGCTGACAGGAGAAAACCACACATTGCAGTATACACAGACATGTCCACAATAATCACTCTCACACCTTCCCCAGCCTTGGGCTGTCTCTTGCCTTCACAGCTTCTGCCTGGGCTCACCTGGCCACGTCAGGAATGTCACAGAACTGACTGCAAGGGGACACACACCAGTGCCAGAATGTCACAGAGGACAGGCAGCTGCTCTGTCTCCTTCCCTGCCTCTGAAGTTCCACCTATTGACAAGTATTGAATACAATGACTCCATAATTCCCACTATATCCCCCTATTGTCATTTCTGCCTACCTTGCTTTCCACTGAAATTATTTACTGAAAGGAAAACACAAAGGCCCCTCCCTTGGAGAAGGTTAGGTCTTTGCTCAAGCCCACAGATTTTAACCTCATAAATATTCCCAGCTATAAGATCTTATTAAGAAGGTATGTCTCCCAAGAGCATAAAACCATCAAGCTGTAAATTTTATTTAATTTCCCATGAGATTTCCTAGCCTCATACATATAATTAGAGTGCAGTATAGAGCACTTTTTGTGTTTTGTCAATAAATCACTGGGGAACAATCAACGTTTAAGAGGACAAGCTTTAATGATTTTTCAGACCCCTAAGCAATCATGCCTGCTACAGTGGCAAGCTGGTCTTTAACTTTCTCTAACTAGGATTGTGGACTGTAATGTTAGAGAGGGTCCCAAACACTTAATCCTATTAGACTCCGCAGCCCAGACAATCATAGCTTATCCCCCAGGGACATATTGATTTTGATTTGGTTGACAGATAAGACCAGCCAAGCTACTGTAGGCTATGCTTTATTAAGTGTTTACAAATTAAATATCTTAAGGTCTGTAACAAGCCCAGCTCTGCAGCTCCGAGTTTGCAATTACCTGTGCAGCTGGACAGGGGCTGAGTCTCCATCCATCACCCCGAGCACATCTTGGAGCACCCAGAGGGCCCAGCCTGCTCCTCACCCAGAGCACACAAAGCCCCTGAGCTCCATTTCAGCACAACCTCGGAGGGACTGAGACCTTCCTGCAGCACTTTGGTTTGGGGCAAAATAGCTCAGGAATGTCTCTGTCAGGAGGAACCCATCAGGGTGCATTTCAGTGTTGAGCCACAACACAAACCCTGTCGTATTTTTAAAAAGCCACCACTCCCCGTGCTTATTTTGCCCTCTCTATGCTTTATCTTAACTCACAAACTGGGTATCATTTCCGTGCTGCTGCCACTGCCTGTATTTCTTCTGTCTCCCTCAGCTTGCCTGGGTACTCTGGGAATCTCCCCCTGGCACAGTGTAGGCAGAGACAAACTATTCTTTCACATGCACATTGGCTGTGACTTTTGGAAGGATAATCTCACTCTGTTTTTTTTTTTTTTTAAAAAAAAGAGGTAGATGTTGTAGATGATTTAGAGAAAAAAATGCATGCAATCAAATTCTTTCTTGCATGCAAACCATAAAATAACTTTTACACCTGGGAGAGCTGAATGAGTATATTTGTGATTCGGCATTATTTTACCCTTGACTTTGCACTGATGTCAATGACAGGAGGAGAAAAACAACTGCGGAGAATCGGATGCTAAGAATTCATAAATTTACTGAAAGGAAGTCTCTGAAAAAAAAAGAGAAATTGCCTTCCCCAGGCACAGCCCGTGCCTGGCAGCTCACACAATCCTTGGGTCACCAGCCAGGACGGCGTTTCTGTCCCCTGAATTACCCTTGTGATCTCAAGTGGAAACCAGCTTAGAGGCACTGAATGCACATTAAACACTCCAGCTTTTCGTCCTATAATTTGATAATCACACCAACTACACTATCAGGCAAGAGTCTCCCAAGTACTTTAAATATGTTAATGAAGCAAGATTTTATCTATAGTCTTATACAGCTTGCACAAATCTATAAATAGGCTTATCTCAGGGTTATTGCTGTTATAAATTAATTATGGAAATGTCAACCAAATCAGGTACATGCCAAAGGAGTAATGGGGAGAGCAGTGATTTGCAACAGAAGACTCAGATACCGGGTGACCTGCAGGAAGGGTTCACAGCCCCTGGCAGCAGTCCAGGGGCTTCGGGGGAATTTAACCTTGAAGAATACACTTAAAATTGGTTTTCATGTGAGTAATTGACAGTGGCTGGAGAAGTGGACTGAGTTAGGGAAGAGTTATTGCACTGTTTTCTGGGAGGATCTCATCCCTTAAGTCAAAATTGCTTCTTTTTAGGCCCTGGGAGCTGCAGAGTGAAGGCTTTGGGGTTTTTGGGGGGAGGAAAGGGAGGGAATGGAGATGAGGGGCCTTGGTGTAAATCACTGCCTTTACTGAATGGTGCCAAAGCCATGTCTAGGAACAAAATAAGGAAAATCCCAAGCAAACAATTACTTGTTTTCCACTTGGATTTGAATATCTATTTGTTTTAAGGACAACAACAAACGTATGTGACTCCTGAAAATTGTAAGACATTTCAAATGCACATCTAACCCAAACTGCATTCTAAAAAGGATGAAAGATCTGTCAGAGCACAACAGCTACTTAGGTCCAAAATGCCATGTTACTTCTATTTATTCTTTATACAGTGACTGGACCTGTGATCTCTGGCCCTGGATAAGGACCCTTCCTTTATCAGCTGCTCCACAACCTGAACAAAAGATCACACATGGTCAAAGCATCTAGAATTCAGAAAGGAAACATTCTTTATATTTACATAGTTAATGCCTATTATCTTTTTATTTATTCAGAAGCCAGCTTTAGAATTATTTTTTTTAATTTCAGCTTTTGTCATTCTTTTAAGAGGTTGATATCATTGTTGAGGCAGTGATAAGGAAGAAAATAGAGCATTAGTGAATGAAATACCACATTAGAATGTGCCAGCAATGCTGAAGCATGTTACAAGTCTATGCATATTGTCTCAGTTCAGAAAGCTCAATGCAAAATGCTGTTGATTATATAAAAAGAAAATTAAAAAAAAAGAAAGAAAAAAGAACCCCCCATTATGGCAGTGATGAGCATTGGCAGTGTTTGAGTCTCCAGTCCTGCTCTGCTACAGCCAAAGGTCTTACAGAACTCATCCCCAAGAGCTTGCAAAACCCAGAATGTCCTTCTCACCAGGAATTGAGATATTACTCTGGGTAGCAGAATTCTCTCTCCCAGAAAGGATCCACTTCTGTGTGGATGGAACACAGATAAATTGGTGAAAGAGGCTGCCTCTAGAATATCAACTAATCTCAGGGTACTTGTTGACGCTTTATTCTTGTGGCTACATCAATACAAATGGATTAAAATGCTTTCTATTGCCTGCTAGGACACGGTGCTTTAGCTGGTCAATTATAGATCTGATTGTAATGATCTGTGGGCTAAAGATTACAGCTCTCTGCCCCTGACCAGGAGCTACAGAGAGTGGCCAATGCAAGGATAACCAGACCCCCCTTTGCCAGGCAGGTTTGTGTCTCACACCCAGAGCTCACCTCCAACACCTGGGACCAACCAGAGTCTCACACTGTGAGGCTCGAGATGCTCCCCAAAATCCCAGGTTGCCAAAGGGTTTCCCTCTGTGAGCCGGAGGAAAGCACTGCCAGGCAGGGAGGGTGTCCCACAATATCAGGGTGAAGGTGACTGGGAGAAGGGCACTGAGATTCCCTCCGTAGCACCTGCAGGGCCACAGTCCAAAGTGGGAGGACAAAATGTCCAAAAACCTGATTATTGAACAGGGTCACAGAATATTCTGAGTTGGGAGGATCATCGAGCCCCGTTTTTATGGGGAACAAAGCTGTGACCTTGGTGTTTTTAGTACTGTGCTCTAATCAACTGACCTAAAAAGACTTTTCTTTTACATTTTTCCTATTTAAAGCCTTGCTTGCATTCACAAATTTCTGCTTTTTCAATATTCTCAGCCTTGAATCACAGAACATTGTGAGTTGGAACGGACCCACCAGGATCATCAAGCCCAACTCTTCAGCAAACAGTCCCTTCTGGGACTGAACCTGCAACCCTGGCATTTTTAGCACTGTGCTCTGAACAACTGTGCTAATCTCAGGATTTAATCTCAGAGCAAAATGTCGTGGATTTTCTTCCTTTTACCTCTAATTCAGACATGGATGTAAGACATGAAAGAAAGAGGGCAAGTGAAGGAAGGATTGTTCCACAGGCCAGGAGGCAGAAAGGATAAAGTCATCAACAAGCCCTTTATGGCCTGTTTCCATTTGGGGGGATTTCTCCTGGGTGCCACAGGAGCAGCACAGCACCTGCACACTGTTTAAATACAGATCCAACCTCAGAAATCTGATAGAAACAACATTTCAGTGGTGCTTGGACTCCCTTTTGTCTCTCTGCACTTAAAGGACCTCAACCATACCCCTTGGAAGACAAAAGCTCAATATTCTGGCTTAAATGCCACTCAAGAGCAGGGAATATGCTGTGAAATTCTGCACTGCAGCGTCTGCTACTGGTCCTTTCCATAAAAATTAAAAGCTAAATTGCAGACATTGAATTAATATCTCCTAACTGCTTAATAGATAGATAATGGACTCAGACTCTCAGTGAAAAAGTCACAGCATGAGGCAATTTTCTACAGATGAAGATTGGTTTTAAGGATCTTCACAAAACGCTTAAATTTCCTGAAAAGTAACTTCTAGATTTATAAACACACCTACTCATTTCCGTGCAATGGGGTGATGCACTCCAGCACTCCAACCAAAATCTGGATAAAGCTCGTGTGGTTCCTCCAGTGACAGGGGAGGAGGCACAAAATAAAGCAAATGACCTCTGGTCAGCAAATGGTCAACCTTTCACTGCACCTCTACACATTTCTTTCTCCTTGGAGCCTCCAAATCTTGGAATAAACTCCAAAATATTTGTGTGCTTCATGAAAGAGTCCCCACCACCATGGCACGTGTGGTTCTCAAATGCACTTCCAGCTCCCAGAAGTGTCACAGGACTTGGGGATGACAGCAGGGAAGATTCCTGTGACCACTTTCCATCACCTCCTGCCACAGCCCTGGGATGCAGGTCCCCATTTGCTGCTGTCCCGGGGTTGTGTCCTTGTGGGAATCTTTCTGGGAATAACAGGTGATGCAGGATTCAATGAGTCTGGAAATACTGATTAAAATATCACCTCATAGTCATCATCTCCCCATTTGCTGCTTCTGAAGTTTGAACTGGTTGAACTGGGCAGACATATCAGTGCAGAGACTGTGTGGAGACTGATTGTGCCCCCTTCTCCACGACCTGGTCCCAACTCCTGCTCAGAAACAGCACCAGCATTTGCTAAATCAGCAGCTCCAGGGCCAGGCCATTAGGGCTTATCCCAAACAGGCTAACGAGAGCTCTGGCTACATCCTGGAATTCGTAAAACTCTTGAAAGTGTTATATTGGTCTTATAAAAGTGGAATGTGTGTGTAGTAAATTCGAAAGGTGTCTACATGTGGAGTACTTCACGTGAGGCTGTGGAAAAAGCTTGTCTTGCCCCCCTGTTTTTTGGCAACAAACGGCATTGATGGATAATGGGAAGCAGAGGAGCCCAGGCTTGTGCACCAGGGCCCTCAAACCACATCCAAACAAGGGATCAGCCTGAGGCTGGGAAGAGTGAACTTCATTACAACAAATCCCAAGGGCAGCACAAACCTCATGCCCAGCAGAGAACGGAGGAAACGGGGCAGCTCGAGTTGGGATATCCAAGTGCTTCCATGTCCTGAGCCAAACCCACTGAAAAGAAAGATTTCACTGGGCTTTGGGTCACATTTTGAGCTTGTACAACTATTGGGGACATAATGAAGGACTAATATTGCTGCTGACCTGGCTGATGGAGAGGAAGGAATGACCCAGTATCTTCTTCAAACTGGGGCCTGAATGAACAGTGGTCAAAGACTTCTGAAAAGGAAAGGAGTTGTCTTTTCCATCTCTTATGGTAAGAGAGTATCACATGGATATTTATCCAAACTAGGAAAAGATGAAATCCTTTTTATTCTTTTCAGAAAACTACAGGTGACATGTGTTTCCCTTATGGCTCTAAACTAGCAAGAAAAATGCAATGAATAAACATGACATGTAGAAAGAGGGAAGAGTCCATGCTGTTGCACCACAGCAAATGATGTGACTTAAACCTGGTATTTTCCATTAAAAACACACTTTTACCCTCTCTGAGAAAATATAGATCACTGTCATTTAGACCTTGCCAGCAGCTCTAAAGGAATGTGGAATTATCTGCCTTGAAATTAAACAAGGACTGTCCTGATGCAGAAAAAGAGTCCAAGGATGAAGAAGAGACAGAGTCCAGCCAATCCACCATCAAGCCTATCCCTGGGGATGGACTCTGTCTCTAGGCACGTGCAGACATCCAGGAAATGTAAGAAGATCCCTCTGATCCTCAACAGGTTCATAAAGCCACTTTATTCCCTTTATTCCCCCAAAAGCCACAGCCAGCACTGTGCTACAACTGGCCGACCATGTTCTAATTAAGCAGTGGTAGTTTCAACACAGACTATTTCCTGGGGATTAATGACCAACTGAGAGGCAGTTGATGATCTGAGGCCCATTAATGCCAGTTAGTCATTAATCCCCAGCTCTCCCCTGCATCCAAGTCATTACAGATATTATGAGACTGGGCTAAGATTTCTTGTGTGGATGCCTGTTATTGGTTTGAGTGCCTGACGTGGCTGGTGCTGGGATTTGCTCCTGCCTGTGAGCTGAGGGACTGCCAGGAGGAAGCAACATTTCTGATTATGAAGGTTTAAGCCTCAGAACACCAAACTTCCTCTCTGAGTTCAGATAAGCTCCCTAATCTCCCTGCAACTAAATTACATCACCTTGAAAGGGAAAAAAGGATTACCTATTTACAGGGGATGCAAATAAATCATCAGAAATGTACGTTTCCACTTGTCACAGCATCACGCTGTGTACCAACCTCACACTTTGCTCCAGGAATGATTAAAAAATAAAAAAGGCATAAAGGCTGAGAAGAAGGAATGGCTGAAGGCCAGTAACACAGGGCGAGGTGCAGAGCAGCCCCTGAGGTTTGGTACCCTCTGTGCCACCAGACAGGGCAGCTGAGCCCACAATGCTGGTGAGGCAGGATCAGCCTGGGCTGAACAGGGGAGAGCAGTGGGCTCAGGGATGCTCTGGGAAGCAGTGCCTACAACCCCCACCTTGGCAGTGTCCCCTTGGGGAAGGCACATGGGGGATGTCCCAGGCTGAGCCTTCTGCTCCCTTTGCTGCTGAAGATTTCCCCTGAAATGAGGAGTTGACTCGTGCCAGGTGGTTTCTGCTCACTGCAGGTTTTGTGGCACCTTCCCCAAGAGCAGCAAGGGCAGTGGCAAGCTCCAGCTAATCCACCTGGCTGTATAAAGTTGTTATTATTATTAATTCTGCTACTATTGCTGCTAATGCATAACAGACACAGCCCCTCCATGCTCTGAACCACATCCCTGTCTCCTGTTGCCCATTAATATCCTCTGCACATGTGACATTGCCCATCAGAGGAGGCTGTCACTCCTTTTTCACTCCTTTGCCTTACCCTGTCACTGGAGAATCTATTCTTTCCTGCTAAAATCCCAGTAATAATCCAGGTTACACATTATCTGAGCAATCCTAAGCAGACCAGACAGACAAAGATGGAAGAGTAAGAAGAACCAGCAACCATTTTATGTCTTCAAGTATGTGTAATAAAAATATCTATTAACTCCAGCACATAGGTCGGATTTACTTTAATTACAATATTGGAAGGAGAAACACCTGAAAGAGCAGTGCCAGATTTGAGATCAGCCTCCCCCTGCCCCGAGGAGAGCGAGGCACTATTGATCAATGCCCTGCTGCAGATGAGGGTGCTGTTCTGATCCATTGGCCAAATCACTGTGAGAGCAGGTAGCAAATTGCACAGGTATAAACTGCCCCCAGCACTCTGGTATGCAGACAGGTTCACCTCACATAAGAATATTTGCAGCAGTGAAAAAAAAATAAAATCCAATTAGTGTCTAAAAATCCCAAGACATGATACTACTTGGGGAAAGAAAAAAAAAATAGGGGAAAAAATCCCCTCTGAGGCTTGATACCTTGACAACCAACAGGTAATATTTTGCTTTTATTGTCTACAGAGTAATGAGAAAGTGAGAGGAGCTGTGAGTGTGAGTGCCTGAGTGAGCTGCCTTACAGCATGGCTAAGGCACTGCAGGGTGCAGTAGGACTTCCACCTCCTCTTTTAAGGTCTCCCAGTGCTTGTTGATGCCAACCACTGCCAGCTCCTCCTCTGGACAAGTCACCAGTGAGCTGGTTCCCTGCCCAGCACCCACCAGGTGCTGCGAGCCAGTGCTTCAGGGCAGAGAAAAATCCCCCCCACAGCCCCTACCACAGCAGAGCAGCTGCAGAGTTCCCATGGGAATTTCCTCCTGGACCTCTGAAGAGCAGTTTATTCCCAATTCATTATTAATCTTCCATCTGTCATCTCCAGAAAGGCTGGGGTGTGCTGTGCTGGCGGGAGAAGGATAATCAGCTTTTCCAAATGCAGGGGGGTGGCAGGGGATGGAGCTGTCCCACCATGGCCCTTTTGGGTCCACCTGCAAGAGGACTTGGTGGGTGTGGAAATCTGTCACACACTTCAGAGTCAGGCCCAGTGTGGGTCACAACAGAGCATTCCTTCTACAAAATTATATGTCAAGAGACTTTTCTCAAATACCTTTGGCCTTAACACCTCAGGTGCAAAGCAGAGACTGCTTCCTCTCTCTGGTCCCTGTGCCACACATGAAATGCAGGTGCCAGCTCTGCCCCTCAGGCTGCACTTCCTCCAACACCTTTTGTGTGAGCCAAATAATCTGCTCTTCAGACCCTACAGGGGCTGCTGGGACCTGCTCAGTATGGAGCAAAGTGGGGGGGATTCCTGTTTTGTTCCCTCAGAGTCTAAATGAGATCGAAGCTTTCAGGAGAAAGAGACAGAAAGGAGGAAAAAGGAATTTTAAACCACCTTCAGACATTTGGAAGTTTGGTTTTCTGTGCATACCTCAAGTGTGTTTCACCTCAACTTCCTTCAGCTCATCAGCTGAACCAGAGAAGAGGAGACTGAGGGCAGAGCTCATCGGGGTCTGCAGCATCTCCCAAGGGGCAGGCACTGCTCTCTGCTCTGTGGGGACCAGGGACAGCACCCAGGGAAGGGCTGGAGTTGGGGCAGGGCAGGCTGAGGTTGGAGCTCAGCCAAAGGTTCTTCTTGCCCCAGAGGGTGGTGGGCACTGCCCAGGCTCCCCAGGGCAGTGGGCACAGCCCCAAGGCTGCCAGAGCTGCAGGAGGGTTTGGATGATGCTCTGAGGGAGAGGGTGGGGTTTTTGAGGTGTCCGTGCAGGGCCAGGAGCAGGACTGGATGATCCTGGTGGGTCCCTTCCAGCTCAGGACATGTTATGAACTATGTCTGACACAGGTCATCATTAACAGCATCCAATCCCAATGCATCTCATACACAAAACCAAGCTTAAATTTGAAGGTTTTGCTTGTGCCTACCTTTTAGATTAATGAGAGCAGGATGATCAGCCAGCCACCTCTAGCACCATGGGTTTTTTGAAAAACAAACTATTTCCATGAGATTTTTGCCCTCCTTGTTTTAGTGCAAGGGACAAAAGAAACCCTGGGACAGCTTTCTGCTCCCCACTGCCAGCAGACACCTATCAATGGGAGAGTCACCCTTCCCCTGCAAACACAGGCCATGGAGCAGAGACTCCTGGGGGAAGCACATCTGGCACAGCTGTGCCCAGGGGTACCAGAGTGGCATGGAGAGGAGGGCAGGGACCTGATTGTGTCTGGGTGTATCACAGAGAGCAGCAAGAGGAATGGATGGCCTGAACCTACCAGGGCAAGGGATCCCAGAATATTCTGAGGGACCCCCAAGGATCCCGGAGCCCAACCCTCAACCCTGCCCAGGACCAGCCCCAAGAGTCACCCCCTGTGCCCCAGAGCATCATCCAAACCCTCCTGCAGCTCTGGCAGCCTTGGGGCTGTGCCCACTGCCCTGGGGAGCCTGGGCAGTGCCCACCACCCTCTGGGGGAAGAAGAACCTTCGGCTGAGATCCAACCTCAGCCTGCCCTGCCCCAACTCCAGCCCTTCCCTGGGTGCTGTCCCTGGTCCCACAGAGCAGAGATCAGTGCCTGCCCCTCCTGAGGAAGCTGTATCTGCCCTCAGCTCTCCCAGCCTCAGCCCCTGCACAGGCTCAGCTGCACAGAGAGCACCCAGATCCCCCTGGGAAGGGTTTGTTTTGCAGGGGTGAAACACCCTGGGGACAGGGTAAACATACCCCAGGGAAACAGGCTCTTTGCAAGACAACTGTCATTAGCAGCCGAGTTGCTTCACCCCTGCCCTTTGCAGGAGAGAAGGAAATTATCCCCAGGAGCATCTCCGTGGAGCGGAGCCTGTGGCACATTCCACCTCATGCGTATCTTGTTTATTCTAAGTGGAGCTACAAATCTGTCGAGTGAGCATTTTGTTTTGATTAAAAATTAATAGCTGCTTTTGACCCAGGTGGATTAATTTCACTTTCAGTGAGTATCAAGTTAATTGACACAAACTACTGTCAGGTGAAAGAACCAATTAACAAACTGTGAGGAGGACTCCTCTCCCCCTCCCTCCTCCTCTCCCCCAAATGTTGTTTTGACTGAAGGGTTTTTTTTTTTCCCTTTAATAGAAAAATTTGATCTCAGCAGAATGAGATTAATTACTTTACAAACAGAGGAACAAAAGGCAGCAGAGGGTGTGGTGCTCCCTCCCTCAGTGCCCGGAGTGCAGGTGCTGCAGAGGAGGGATGGGGAAGGGCTCTGCTCCTGCCTTGCCGAGGCTTGTCCTCACCAATTAACTGCCACCTCCAAGTTTATCACTCATCAGGATTTGGAGCTTGGCAGAAATCTGTGCTCAGGGTCCTTGGAACAGAGAGCAGGCATGATCCACTCAGAGAGAGCCACCCAAACATGTCCCCTTCCCAGACTCTGTGCTCAAAGCAGAAGTTTTCCATAGCAAGGCATTATGAATAGGAAAATCAAAGCAGTTCCTTATTTAATGCCTGTTAAGTGCAAGCTGGCCCAGCCTTTGCTGGTTGGGCTTTGTGGGTTGTTTCCCAGAGCCTGGAAGAGGGAAGGGCAGTGTGGCAGGGAGGGCTGGCACAGGGGCTGCTGCTTGGCCAGGGCTGGAGCAGCCACACATGCCCCGTGTCAGAGCTGGGCACACTCTCCCCTGTGTCCAGGCTGTCAGCATGGCTAGGGGGAACTCAGGAATACATTTCCTGCAGGCAAAGTGACTTACACTTCCAAGGATCACTTTCAAACTGTCTTGTGCTAGAGAAGGTAAATCTCTGCAGGAAGGGGGAGGCACAAAAAGCATGTTGGGTATGCAATTTCTATTAAAAACAACACTAGTTGGCTGCCTGATTTGCTTATGCCCTTCTAAAAATCCTGTAAGGAGCCTATTTACATCTGCAGGCATCCAAATGCCACCTCCAGATCTTGTCCTCCAGAATTCATGTGATTTGGACATCTAAGCATTGTGTGCCTATTAAACAAATTAAATACAGTCTCCTAGATTGTCTGGCTGGGTTATAAAATCCATTCCAAGCTGCTAACACTGAGGCTTAAGTTTTATTATAGAAGTTGCTTAACTAGGCAAATATTTTCAGTTATATATATTTTTCCTTTACTTACAGAACTCATAGCACTTCATTTATCCTCCTGAGACTGTTTGTTCAAATCATTCTTTTACATCCTTAGCCACTATTCTACCCCAGGGACCAGCTACAAGCTTTTCCCATTATTAATTTTTTATTCAAAGAAACAGCTAGAAAATCCATTAAGGGGGAGGAGAAGGAGAGAGGGAGAAAGGAGAAAAGGAGAGGGAGAAAAGGAGAGACAGAAAAGGAAAAAAGGAGAGAGAGGGAAGGAGAAAAAGGGACAGAGAGACATTCTCTCAGACCACAGAAGACAGCTGACCTCCTTCTTCACTGGGACTTCATCTACTTCCTTGCACACCTGAAAAGCTTTCCCAAATGCTCTCTTTTCCACACTTGGTAATGATCTGCACTGTTGCAGAAGGGAGAAGATCAATTTTGGTCTCTGCAAAGGGAAAGCATCATTCACACACTGCAGGGCAATACCCCAGCACTGACTGTGAGCTCCTCACATACACAGCCCTTGAATGTATATATGGCCACAATGAGAAGACTAAATGAAACATCTAAATAAAGGTGTGAGATACCTCCAACAGAGACAGGAAGGCTTTGCAATAAGCTAAAATGGGAGCATGCAAAAGTTCCCCAGCCCAGAGGAGGCCTGGCTGCCCCCAGCCTTTCTGTAGCACCATCAGTTAATTAGCAGAGCAGAGCCTGAAAACCCTGTCAGTGCACGATGTGTGTCCACTCATTACCTGTGGCCTTCCAGTGATCATCTGCTGGGGAAGGGCTACAAACAGACCTGGCTGCTCTGCCACGCAGAGAACTGAGAGAAAATGAAAGGAGGAAATTGCAATTCAATTCAGTGCATATGGAGAATAAAGAGCCATCGTTTCATGTGCACTGGCTTATCCTTCCCTTTGGTTTATGTTAAAAAATATACAGTATTACCTGCCCTTTCCTCTCGGGAAATGAGCAGCATAGGTAATGGAAACCAATAAAGAACTGTCATGGGTTACTGCAATCTATCTACATTTAGGTGATTCCTGTTCTGTCCCACATCTGACCAAGGGGGAAAAGCAATTGTTCAAATGAAACCAGCTGACAAATCCTCCCAATCATTTCTTCCCTTCGTGTCTTCACAAACAGAACACTGAGCTGAAAAGCCACAAAGATATCTCAGCATTAAGCATTTCAACACTCCCAGGAAATGCTTAACATAAGGTAACAAACCCACAGAGCATCCCACATTTCTGAGAGGGCATCACACGAGATCTGGCTGGTCCTGAATGTTAGAGGTTACACACAAACCCACCTGCAGATGAATTGGCCACAGCATAACCCTTCCATGGACAGACCATAGTGGTTACACTCCCACCACCTTCTTTTAGTCTTTTAGACTACAAGTGATTCATGTCAGAATTGGCAAGAAGAGGTAAGATCTGGGTTTGTCAGGAGCAAGACCAGGAGGGATTCAGTCTGCCAGGGAGAAGGGCAGTTCATGAGATGGATTGCAGGTTTTACTTCTCCTGCCCATCCAGCCTCTGCCCTGGTAACTGTCCTGACACCTGAGCAAGGGCACTGAGATAATTTTTTATCCCAGATATAAAAATGGGGAGAGAACAAACATGCCCAGCTTTTCAATCAGGTTTTAGGCAGGAAGTCTGGCAGTGTGACCTGAACTATGATTGTCCGAGGGACACAAATGACATAGCCCTGGCAATTCAGATTTCAGGAGCTCCTCCACTGACTGCAGATTAAAGGTAAGGGTCAGCTCCATTTAGCACTGACTTCTGTCTTCATTTCGTGCTCAGAGGATGCACCAGGGCTACAGCCTTAGCTGATGCAAATCAAGAAGGCTCAGTAGCAATCAGTGTTGGGCTGATTTATAACAACTGCAAGTGTAGCCCCTCACAAGGTCGATATTAGCAAAAGAAAGGAGGGAATGTGATGGTACTTATGTGGATTTTCAAGTAAGACACTACGGTGGGGGAAGGAGCATCGTACATGGGCATCTTTTATTGGGCTTTTGTGGTGGTGGGAAACCACACACACTAGAATATGAATCTGTAACTAATTAAAGAGCTCTTGAAAATGTGCTTTCTCCTGAGTTCAGCTTTTTCTGCTTCACTGTTTCATTGTTCTTCGTGTCCTTAGAAATTTATCCAAGTCCTGTAGGCAGCAATCACTTAAAGAACCCTGTGATGGCTTATTGCTAAACATATTGCTGGAGCCTTTTTCCTTTCAGCTCTCTTACAAATGTAAATTGGTATTTCTGTACTTGTTGAAATGTGCTTAGTGGTTTTATTAAACAGTCATTTCTGCAAGAAGGTGAAATAAAGTATCTGTCACTACAGCTGGTTCTCAATTGGTACTGAAACTAATTATTTCCACTACCCCCTCCCAATTATTCACCACATTTACTGAAATCTAGAAAAGTGCAGTAGTTGGTCATTATTGAAAAGAGAAAAAAGGCTTGAACAATATCTGCAGATTATCACAGCTGCCTCCTGCTAGAGGAGTCCCTTCCCAACCAGTTCTTGAGATCTCAGGGAAATGGAATCACTTGGCTGATTAGCTGTGGCCTGGAATCTTGTTCTGCTGCCCAGTCCTGAGTAACCAGTCACAGGAAAAAGCACTGAAGTTCTTAAATTAGAATCGTGAGGAAGCCTCATTTCATTGATTTACTTCTCTTAGATGGCAGAGGGAAAACTGTGTGAGGTGACACAGAGAACTGAGTGACAATCCCCACCTTCCCTGGCCAGCTCAGCTATTGCAATGGCCTCATCCCAACCCCAGTGGCACAGACAACATTCCTTCTGCAGCATCCATCACATCCAGCCCTCTCTGCTCAAGTGTTCCAGGACACAGTTTAACTGAGGGGTACGTGTGAAATGAGTTTCTTTGGTTTACAGTACAAATGCTTCAGGTGAGATTGAAGCCAAAGCCCAGCTCCCTTTGATGTCTGTTTTCCCTGGGTATGCAGACCACAGTTTATAGGGGGCAACAGACACTGGAGATTAAAGAAACATGGAAAACACAGAGATGACTACAGCTTGGATTTTGCTTTTATGCTTTATCCCAGGTTTCCAAATTAAAAACCAGACAAACAAAAAGCCCCAACCACTACAACAGTTTTTGCCATTCTGTTTGTGGTTATTGGCAGTGGGAAAAGCATGAGATCACACCTATAAAACTGTTCTGCCTCACCTGGAAGCAGATTGGCACCTTTGCCATTTCAGAGATCCACTTCCTGTTAATAAAAAGGCAATTTCTTTGGGTAACAAAGCCATGGACTTCTGGCAGTAAGCCAGGAAGCTTAAAGAGAAACCTTGAATTCTGCAAACATAATAGACAAGGGACTCAGCTTAAGAAAAGATTTCATCTGTCAACTAACAAGAGGCTGGGGTCATGAAGGAGGGTATTCTTTATACTTGAGAGACCAAGCTAAAAGTCTAAAAAATGTGCAAGGAAACACTGGCTGGAATGTTCTCCCTGTGTAATAGAGGCTGAGGCTTCCAGAAGGGTTTTCATTCCTCCTGACAGTCTGACAGAGCTGTGGAACACAGAAGTTTAGCAGTGTGGGCAGGTTAAATTACACCAGGCAGGAGAAATCATTTCAATGTGAATTGAAGCGTTTACTCTTGTCCACTTCCAGCTCCTGCTTGTTATTCTCTCTGCCTCCCATTGCTTCATGTTTTTAACAGAAAAGCTCCATTTTAGAGTGGATGTTATAGCAGGGGTGCCTTGGTTCTAGGATTTACTGCTTACTCACAAAACATCCTTAGCACACCACTAAAGTGAGACTTGGTTCCTGCTCATCTATTAATTTTCTATGTATTTCTCTTTAATGTCTTTACCTGGTATGGCAAATACTGTGGTAAGCAGATTACACATGGAGCAATATGGTTATGGGAAGTTTTGACTTAGCCCTAGTGAATTTATATACAGAAAACAGTCTTATGAATAAGAATGAACTTGCAGAAAAATGTGCTGTTTGCCTGTGAAAAAGAGCATTTTCAACACCAGTCCTTCACTCCTGTTGGAAAAAACCAAACCAATTGCTCAGCTCAGCCTGTTCTCATGGAGTCACAGGGCACACCCTGATTCCTCTACCTGTCCCTGGGGCACTGTGGCCATTCTGAGCTCTGCAGCACAAGCTGGAACCAGGGCATCCTCCAATCCAAGCCATTCTGGTTTCCTCTGTCTGTAAGGTAGGGTGACCCCTATTCCCTAGGGATTTTTTGGTGTAATTTAACACTTTAGAACAAGTGGACACTAATTAATGGTAAATTACAATAACATTTATACTGAATTACATGCAGCATCTGTATCAGTAGCCAGTGAGTCCATCCTGATTAATGCTGCCCCAGGAAGAAGCAGGGATGTGCAATGATTTGCTACAGCAGCAAACTGAAAGCTCTTTAGTCAGGCTTCCCATTAACAGAAACAAGCATTAAATTACTTAAAGACAATCATTAATTTAAATAAGTATTTTGTAACCATACATATAAATCATGCACAGGAAAGAAATTTAGAAAGTGCCACAGTTGTCACATCATCTAAACCCCCAGGAATGCAGAGTGTAAAGAGGGCATCTCTCATTTTCCTGCCCTGAGACCTCCAGAAATCACACACTGAGCCAAGAATTGCAGGTTCAGGCATCCCTCACACCAGAAGAAATGTGAAACAACACTGTGGATTTAAAGGGGTGAATCCTAAATGGCACCAATCTCCCTGAGCTCTGTCAGACCCTTGTGCAGGACACAGACCCTGCCCTGCCAGCCCAGCAGCAAACCTGACAGTGCCCACTGACCAGTCTCCAATTCCAGGCTGGAGAACACTTGCTGGGGATGACAGCAAGTACCATCAGCAGATCCTAAAAGATCTCTGGAACAATGGACCACCACTGGTCCTCCAAATGCCCCTTACACAACCTGCCCCACTGGCACTGCAGGGCAGTGATGCACCACAGACTCTGCAGGCTCCAGGGCCCCTGGTTCAAAAGCAATGCACAAATCAGCAGTAGGAGCCACTAATAAGAAATTAGAAAACAAACCAAAACTCTGAATGCAAGGCATGGAATGTGGGAGATCTGATTTTCTAGATCTGCCACCGACTTGAATGATATGTATGAGAGAGTTGGAGCAGGATGATCTTTAAAATCCCTTCCAACCCAAACCATCCTGTGATTCTGTGGGTTTATTTCTTTGTATTTAATTCCCCCTTCAATTCACACAGTCTCATTTATTTATACCAAAAGATTTGGGAGTAAGGATGGTTTCTGTCTGTCTGTCTGTCTGCACTGTGCATAGGTCAACAGGAATTCAGTCTGGCAGGGGTTTCTGAGGGCTGCTGCAGGAAACAACAATACAGAGGTAGTACAACATCACTTGGATTTCAGGCTTCTGTTGTCAAATGTCTCTTGACTTGAACCTTCTGTTTACACTGAAGTGGAGCCACAAAGACCATGTAAGGAGTAAGGTCAGAGCTGCTGCTACTCTTGGACCAGGACAGACAAACAAAAGCACCACAGGGATCCTTTGGAAGTCTGATGGAGCTTCTCTTCCACTGCTTTTTGGATGACACATGACAAGTACAAACGTTGATCTTCCAGCATGTCCGTGTTTTTCTGGGAGTACAAGACTCTTTGGATTTCTCCCATATTGAAAACCACAGCCTGGAGTGACCATCCTTGCAGTGCCCTCTGAAGCTGCTCCTGTTCAGCACTGGCACCATGGGCAGAGTGACCCTGGCAGTGGAACTCAGAGCAGGGCTGGAGCAGCCCGACCCTCCAGCTCCCTGGAGTGTTTTACAGAGCTTTGGCCAAGGCTCTTTGTTCCTGTGAACAGGTAACCTCCAAATCAGGAGGTGATGTAACCCCCCTCAGGTGCTGCAGCCGCAAGGGTCTCTGTACCAGAGAGCATCACAGAGGCAAGGAGGGCCACACACTCATGGGATGATATGGGAGGTCATATCAGTGCCTGAGAGAAATGAATTCTTGAGAGTTTAAATGCTTTGCACTTGCCAGCAACAAAGCAGGGTAGAGGATGGAAGAGAAGCACATTCCCTGGGGAGGCTGAATGTCCCCAGTGCTCCCACATCGAAGGGACTTGTGCCTCCCCAGTGACACCTGAGTGGGGCTGACCCTGTCCTGTCCCAAATCTTATTCCTCTGTTCTGAACTGACCCCTCTCCTCCCCTCCTGTGTCATCAAGATTTCCCAGACCCAAACCAACCCAAATCTGGAAATGCATTAACAACAAGAACCTCCCAAAGTCCTGGTGGCTCCTCAAAATGCTGACAGAAGCCACATTTTCCAAAAGAGGTTTCTTGTAAACATTTGGCACATACAGTTCAAAAATTAACTTCTCTATCCTCCTCCCCAGCCTCTGGCTGAGAATTTGGGCTCAGTGGGCAACCCTGAGCCAATAAAGCAGCCACCAATCAACCCTCTGAAATAAACTGTACCATCCATGTGCTGGCTGAAGTTCACAGTCTGAAAGTGTTTCATGCCTTACTCATTCCTAGAACAGCCCCTCTCTCTGAGATTACTACAGCCCATCACTCATTCTTCAGTTTGTCTAGGACCTGCTAAATGCTGCTCTATAAATTCATCACTTGCCCATTCACAGCCATGCGTTATCCACTCCGTTTTTCCCTGAAAGTAAGGAATTTGATATGATACATAAGTCACCATAAATTCTACAGGATTAAGTAAGTTATTGCATCTTACAGGACAACTGGTTTCTACAAATGATACCCTGGAAAATGACATTATAGCTCAGTGATTTGGTTCAATCTGATTGCTACAGTTAATGTAATAACGTAACTCAATTAGGATGCTTTTGTTATGAATGAACAACCTTGTTTAATATTGTCTGCCTGGCCAGAGTCAGCTGAAATGGGATGTTGAGGCCGCCTGTGAAGCCCAGAAATTCAGTGGTGCATTTTCAGAGGAGATATCAGCATGAATTAGAAAGCTCAGGCAATTTTTGAAGGCAGACAGGTCTTCTTGGTGCATCCTACTGCAGGAAAATCACAAAGCAGGCACCTTTGTAATGCCTGCATGAGAATCCAGGCTTTTCTCAGAGGTCAGAGAGGGGCTTGCAAGAGTCAGTGCCCACAATTTGACTTTCATTTCCAATGCAAAGCTCATCACCTTAAGCCAATTCTTCCACATTCTCAGCTCCCCCAGCAGATCCCACTGTGCAGACCAGTAACCAGCTCATGCCTGGGAGAGTCTGGCCAGCTGACACCTGAACTTGTTCTGACCTTTTCCCATTTTCATGTCCTTCCAAGGTGCTTCCACCACACCCGTGGAGTTCCCCACCAACACACCAGCAGAGGTGAGGC
Organism: Campylorhamphus procurvoides; assembly: GCA_013396655.1. NCBI lineage: Eukaryota > Metazoa > Chordata > Aves > Passeriformes > Dendrocolaptidae > Campylorhamphus > Campylorhamphus procurvoides. Next base: position 253,338 of record WBMV01000093.1, read on the forward strand.
ACCTCTTTACCGTGAGCATTGGCAACATCCTCAGTGTTTGCACACCTGCCTTGCATAAAGCTGCACCTCCTTGACCCTCTGGACATCTCCACCTGCACTACAGTCTGGAGGCTTCTCCTTCCAGCAGAGAAACCAGGGGGCACTGGGGGTGACAGAGCCAGGCACAGGCAGAGGCTTTGGAGATGCTCTTCTCTTGGCTGGTGCTGCCAAACCTGCTCTGGAGTAACAGGAAGGTGAAAGTCCAGAAAGATCCCCACTCTGCTGGTTCCTGTAGGCCCAACCCTAATGGAAACCACACGTTATTCTCTTTCCTTGTACCCTGTGTGGGGAATTGGTGACTCCAAGACACACAGTAGCTGTATTACAGCACTTCCAGTGCCCTGAGTGGTGCTGAGCCAGATGGAGAGCACTGCAGAAACCCAGCACAGCCCTTGCTGGCATCCTCAGTTCAGAGGTGCATGCATTTCATTTCCTGTCTCCTTGTTTTCAGCCTGTCCTTGGATATGTTTGTGAGAAACCTGAGATGGTTACATGTGTTGTGGCCTCCAAGACTCTTAAAAACATGAAATAATTACCATAACTTCCTTCTGTATTTTTTTTTCCTTCTCTGTCTAAAGAAACCTCTAAAGAAATGTCTCACCTTCTCAGTTCTCAAGCCTAAGACTTTTTCTTTTCAAGGAAAAGTGAGAACAGACATTCAGGAATGGGGAGCATGCCTCATACATGATTATAAAACCCGATTTGTTATGAAAAACAGATGTTATTCAATAGCAGAAAGTGTATATGAATATTATACTTGCATAACATACAGTCCTTAAAGAAACACTTAGTATAAGCTGGATATATTTGGCCATGGCCACTCTCCAAGATCCACAGCCTGAATTTCTGTCTGTCTCCAGGCACGCAGACCATACGTGCACACTCACTAATGCCTGCTTCCCAACACACCTCCAGAGCTTTCATCCCACCCCAGTGGCTCCAGAGGTGTGTGCATCACAGCAACTGGGCCAGCAGGTTCCTGGACAGTTTTCCTTGCAGGATATCTCATCTTACTTTCACGTGGCAGGTTTACAGGCACTTGTGCAAAGTAACAGACACAACTTCTGGGCTTGGAATCTCAGTTCAAACACTCCGCATTAAATTTAAAAGGCACATCATGCAGGATAACTTTCACCTGGATTTCAGGACAGAGAGAGCGTGTGGGCACAAGCACTGTGTGCACACACAGACACACACTTACACCTTCACTGACTTGAAATCACAACTTGTTACCTGCAGGATCAGAAAACCACACTGTGATTTTACTGGCTCTGCACCAGCAGCACCTGAAAGTGAGATCTTGCCTCGCATTCCCACGTACAACCTTCACGGAACCACTTTGATAAAAGTTTTGCTACACACAAAAAAAGGAGATGTAACACTATAAAGTGAACAAGCAAAACTATCTATCCCTTGGAACGTCTTTCTTACTGTGATCTAAGCTGCTGGGAAGGCTTTAGGAATTTGCATGTTATCCTTAGAGATGTCTGAAACTGTCTCTTCTGTTTCTTGTACAGCACTGAGCACATCACCAGCTTTACTCTTTAATCTCTTCTTCCTCTCTCCTCCCCTACTGAGAATCAAAGTCTGGGCACAGATAAAACTCTTGGGCCTAGGAAAGTTTGGCTCTAAGTTTTTCAGTTAAGATAGGAATATTTATTGCCAGGAATGTGTTATACCAAAACAAAATCAAATCAGTATCACATCCTGAAACTTGGCCCTGGATCATAGGAATACAAGGGGTTTGGGTTGGAAGGAACCTTAAATATCATCCCATCCCACCCCCTGCCATGGGAAGGGACACCTTCCACTAGCCCAGGTTGCTCCAAGCCCCGTCCAACCTGGCCTTGGACACTTCAGAGAAGGCAGAGTGCACATAGGATGGCAGGATTTAACAGGGAAAGGATTCAGGGACACTTTGGGGGAGTTGGAACGAGATGGTCTTCATGGTCCTTTCCAACCCAAAGCATTCCATGACTCTGTGAACCCAGACAATCCTCCCCTGAGAAACCCATGAGCTGCCCAGCCCCATAACTCTTCTCACCTCACTGTGAATACAAATGCAATTAAACACTTCAGAGGCAAAACAAAAAAGCTAAACAAACAAACCCGAGGGTTTTTTCCTTCTTCCTCCATCTACTAATTCTCACAACAGGAGAATGAGGACAGAGGAGAACTTGGAGCATTTCAAACACACACAGTCCCTAGCTTAGCTTGCAGAAATACTCTCTATAATTATGTACCTTTTGCCTGAAATTATTATAGATATTAGTGCTGCTGTGGGGAGGAGAGCTTGTGGGCAGCACAGACCTGTGTTGTAGGTATTTATAAATCCACCAGGAGGCTGCAATAAAATCATTGTGGAGTGTATATTATACTTTTTCAAGAAGCATTTAAAGCCACTACTATATTCAATTTAACCTCTCCCCCAAGTTTCCTCCAGACACACTTCTCTGTAGAGCTACACCTCTAATTCTGAATGTCAATCTATATAAACAGACATGTTGCAAATAAGTACATCTCTACAAAGAGATATGTTCAAGGAAAGCAATGTATATGTTTTTCATAGTAGGCAAGTGCATACCTGGAAACACATGCTGCAAAATGATATAGATGTAGATGTGCTATAGCTGGTATTCTAAAATTGTGTAGGAGAACAGTAATTAACTATAGGAAAGAAATAGAAATGCCAAGTGCTGGATGGAGCTGTGTGCTGCTCCAGGCGTGAGTGAGCGTGGCCCTGCCTGCACACCCAGAGCAGCAAAGAGAGAGCACCAGGAGCAGCCACTTCAGCACCATTGGCATGGTCCATATTGGTTATACATCATGGGCCGAGCCTGCTGCACATTTAACATGTATCATCCCACAGTCCTGGATGCTTCTGCCATCAATTTTAATTTCCATAGCATGATTTTATTTTTCTCTTCGCAGCCTGCAAATGACACTTTTCAAGCCCTGATGGTTGAGCAGCATCTTAAGATACTGATGTGACAGTGTCAGGAGTTCCAGGGCGCCGGGTACCCTCGGAGGAGGGTGGGGGCATCTGTGCCAACCTCCCCTCCCCGGGCTCCACTTCTGGATTGTTTACCCAACTGCCAGAAGCTGGGCTAAAGCCCTGGGGAGAGCAAAACCTGTTTGGGCCATTGACATTGAGTATCCTTGGTGCAGGAAGTCAGGACCTCAGAGGTATCCATCATTACGGCTGCCTGAAGGCACGCTGGAGCCAAGGAACTTGCCTGGGAAGCCAGTAAAATTTTAATGCACTCTGTAGTGTGGTCATGTCATACTCAGTTATGGCAAATAATCCCAGATGCCTGCAGAGGTAAAATGGAGCTGTAATGTGCTTGCCTCCTAACCCGAGCTGACAGCAATGATGTACGACTACCATTAGCGGAAAATATCACTTCAACTAACCCATGATCCAGCTCCGCTAAGGGTCACATTATCCAGGAGGAACAAATTACACTCCCAAAGTAAAAACAAATTTTCTACACAAAATGGGGACCAAAAAAAAAAAAAAAGGACAGGGGAGCAAGGTGGGGGGAGGGAGAAAGGGGAGGGGGGGGAGGAGATGCATTACCTATGACAACATGGAGCAGAGCGACAGAGATGACAAAGGACAGGACAAACGGGGCCCCCAGAGCTCGTCCCACGCCTGCAAACAACGTGTCCCCTCCCCTCGCTGCCAAACACATCATCTTTTACAACAAACATGCTCAGCCCCGGGTTTATTACCACTCTAGCTGTGGGGACCCTCTCTGTGGCACATCAAATGAATAAAAAGGAGCCTTATCTTTCCTCCTAATGGGCCTTAAACAGTAAGAAATACTTCCAGATTGCCTGAGCCTCACTGGAGTATAAAGTCTGGGTGATCTTTCACCCTCGGGGCAAGTTTAAGGTGCTGCATTTTCCAGAGTTAAAAAGACAACACCTGTACAAATATGCAGCATAAATCGCCCTGATGGGAAACATCCTGGCTTTGCAGAACCAGTTTTAGGACTAACACTGAGAAATGATTTCTCTAATCCTCTCCTTAGCCAAAATAAATATGTGCCCAGCAGTAAGACAGCAGTATCCCATGACCTGAAGGAATTGATTACCATGGGGTTCTCAGCCACTGTTTCCCCACGTTTGCTGAACATGCTGCTTGGTACCCACCATCAAGGAGTACCAATTGTCTCAAGTATCCAAGTTCCTCAGGACTTTGGAATCCCATGGAAGCTCCTTTCCAGTGGTTTCCCAAGGCCTCATCCTTTCTAGTCCCTCGCTGGGAGAGCCTGGGAATGTCTCACACCACCTAAAGCCACACACCAATTTCTCAAGACTAGAGATAACACACTTTACACTTTGAAATTTTCCTCTAAAAGTCACTCCCCTCTTCCTGTACCTGCACCTACAGCTTAGGTGGGAGGAGAAAACCCCCACAACTCTGATGACATGCCCTTCCTTTCAACAGCTCAATGAATGCTCAGAGTTCCCTTTATGACCAAAATTTTTCAGACTAGGTAAATTATAATTTATTATTTATACTCCAGCAGTGCATAAACACCCAACTGAAACGCTGGTTGAGTTTTAAACAGCAGGAAAAGCCCAGATATTCCTGTATCACTGCGTGGCCACGTAGCTGGCTCCCAGCTGTCTTTCTGCTGCAGCCCTGGCACCATCCAGGGCAGCATTTTTCCCTCAAAGTGCTACCCAAACTCTTCCTCCCCTTATTCCTCCCTGGGGTGAGGAAAAAAATATCCCAAATATAATTCTGTTTCCAAGCCTCCTCCTGAAAAACACTGAACTGATGCAACTGCCCACATGAGAGTGGATTGCCCCCGCCCAGAAATGTGGTCCTCTGTAATATATAAGATGGCATAAAGCAATTTCATCACCATTTAATCCGATTATGATAAAGCTTTTACAGAACACACAGAACACAGCCCTGTGCAAAGCAGCTGCTTAATTTGGTCTTCTGTTTCCTAGCACAGTTGGTGGTGGGGTTGCTCTGAGTCCTCTCTGTTGCCCAAGAAAGGACAATTTGCTGTATTCCTGAGGGATGGGAACACAGAACAGCCTCACCCCATGGGCCAGCCCAGCTAGACATGAGGGTTTGTGTTTTCAGCACAGACACAACCAGGCAGGAGCCTCCAGACCTGCAGGGCAGGAGGAAATGGCTCCTGAAGGTCACAACCCACAAACTATGCATTTATTCTCTGCTGTTGAAAGGTTCTAAGTCAGCCCTCCCCAAATTCCTCTTAGAACAGACAAAGCAGAGCATTTATTATTACCTAAACAAGTTGAGTTTGAAAACTATGGTGTTTTTTTTTTAATATAGCCAGAAACACCTTGGAAAGCAACTACACATGTAAACATAGAAACACTTGGATGGGTGGATATTGAACTACCAAACACTGAAACTCAGCCTGTGTGATAAACTGGGTGACACACCCCTGCCAAAATGCTTCTCCAAAGGGTCTCTCCAAAGTCCATACACAAAACAACTGTCCAAAAGCACCACAGGGACCTGGAGAGGGTGTGGGTGGGGAGCTCTGGGATGTCTATAGATATACATCCCTTTTACCTGGGCATGGCAGAGTGATTTATGGCACTTCCCATGCCATAATCTTCGGTTCACAGCTGGTTTATAAGCAAGCAAATAGATCAGTCTTATCATTAAAAATAATCTGATTCAAGAAATATTGTTCTTCAGCTCTCATGGTGCTTTCAATGGCACAATATTTTTCTCTTCAAAGAAGAAAATTTTCTTTAAAAGAGTAAAAATAGTGAAGCCTCCCAAACAATGTGTTCCCCCCGGCACAGATTCTTGGCAAGCACAACACCCACTCACCCCAATCCCCTCCCAAGGTGGGCAAGTTTTGTTATTCTTCCCCTCTGACCATTTGCCAGCACTTTGCAAATTTAGCCCCTGGGTTGAACAAGGTCTGTCCTCCTCTTCCATCCTCCCCCAAGCCCACCCAAAGCAGAGCCCGTTCCAGCAGGAACACTGGGCAGTGCTGGGGCTGCAGACACTGCTGGGCCCTGGAGGACCATGTTTTGGTGGCATTCAAGAGCCTCCTAAACTGAGTGGGTACTCCTAAGGATACAGAGAATTAAGTTCTCAACTGCAGTAATTTTTGAAGCTGCACACCCTGCCAAAGTCAGAGACAACTCCAGCAAGGAGCAGGTCTCTCCTCCCCAGCCAGACCTCAGCAACAGCTCTGGGGGCTCTGCAAACCCTGGAGCAGTGGAGCATCTTCCTAAGAAGTGAAAAATCACTTCAGTGCCTCAGATTGAGCCCTTAATTTTAAAATCAGGCTAATTAAACAGAGTGGTGAGTGGAAATGGTAGAGATGGAGAATAAAACAGGAGCTTGTTCCTTACCTCATCTTTAGCATTTGACTTCTTTATCAAAGCTCTTTGTAGTTCTTTTCCAAACAAGATTTCCTTTGATTTCTAGAAGAGGAACTACGTGTTTGCACTTAGGTTTTTAATGTTATATTAATTACCATGGGTATAATTTTAAAGATTGTATCGAGATATCAAAAGATAATACAGTTGCACTTAAATTTGTCAGCTGTGCAATAGCTTGCCCTAATTTTAGATTATCAGCTCTGGAGACCTGCTCAAAGAGTGAGACTGACAGACTTTTTAATGGAGAAAATCGGAGTTCCCCTGGGATCCATCCTTTTTTCTGATTCAGGAAGAAATCCCAGTGGCATTTGCTGAAAGGATCCCAGGATGGAAAATGACATCTCTCTAAGAGTTAGTTCTTCTCACTCTGATGCAAGTCTTCCAAGCACAGCCTCCCTCCACAGACACACCTGCTGCCTCTTCAGGCTTTTCAGCAACAGGAGAGCAAAATGCCTGCTTGGAGTGCTCCAGTCCAGTCCTGTGTGTCAAACTGAAGTGAAGGAGCATGAATCTATATAAATAGACAAATTATCCACCCAAAACATGTCATTTAAAATTGAGATGCTGACACAGCCTTAGCTACGGCACTGCTGAGCAGGGGCTGCATCATTTTTTCAATTAAATACCCTTGTTTCTTCTTCCCAAGAAGCCTCTGGAGAAATGTCTCATTTGAGGGCAGGCACAGACAGAAAGTGACTCTGTCTGTCGGCTCCCAATTAGGGTGGGAAGAGGGATGGGAGGCACAGCCCTCACCTGGCAGAGATCAGCTCTCAGCTGTGATTTACACAGCCACAGAGATGCATATTCAAGAGGGAAAAAGGAATATTCCCAGCCTGGGAGACAGTGCCTTTCCTCCTCTGCCACCACTCACTGTCCATCTGCTCCTCAGCCTCCCAGATCCTGCTCCCTCCTGCATTCTCCTCCTTCACAGTGGCCCATCCAGTCATGTTAGAGCCACCTTATCCTTCAGCCCCTCCATCTGTCACACACCTTTCATCAGACTGATCTCCCAGTTTCTATTCAAAGGCACTGGTCTGTCTTTCTGGATGCCAGGTCTTATTTATTCTAGTAGAAATATGTACCTCTCATCATCACTTCTACCTCTCATGGATCTCCTGTGAAGGATCAGTGGGGGTTTGCCCTCAAAAATCTCAAACAAAGCAAAATTGCTTCCTTTGCGTTTTCTGAAGAGCGAGTACAGAACTCTTCTGCATCAATATACCCTGTATTCTGTACACTACAGGGTGGCAAAATCTGCAGGAGATAGTCCTGAAAAAAAGCAGATCTCCTCTTCTCAGAAACACTGCAGGCTCCACAATCCTCAGAATACACTGAGTGAGGTCTGACCAAGAGCAGTCTGACCACTCCCTGCTAGAAGAGCTCCAAAGCTGGAGGCCAACACCTTCTTCATGATGGAAGACATTTGGCTCAAGGACCTTCAACCTTCTAATGCTGCTGAGCACCCTCAGCTGCCCTGGCTGCCAATGCACACTGGGCATCCTGGGCACCATTCCCGAGACAATCAACCTCTTGCACAGAGATCTGGCGCCCTCACTTCTCCCAGGGCATTGCGCTCAGAGGAATATTTTGTCCTAAAAATGTTATTTTATTTCGAGCAGGAATTCAAAAAAAATCTTCTGGGTCCTATTGAAAGAGATCTAAAAGATCCTGCCTGTCTGAAGAAAAGAAGTTTCTACTTGTCACTTAAACAAAGGAATAACGCACAGCCTCCTTTATAGTGTGTACTTTACCTGTCATCCAACAGCCCATTATCACGTCACGGCAGAGTGCACTTTTCTACAGGTCACTTTGTTTAAAATGACATGGATAATGCACATGTCAGCGAGCTGACAGTCCCCACGTCCTTCCCAGATAAAACCGCGCGCCGAGCGCCTGTTCTTATCGGGGCGACAAGCCTTGCTCTATCATCTAAGTCAGGCAGAACATGATTTCTCCAGAGAGCACTTTTTTCATTTCCTGATTTTAAGAAAATCAAATAAGCACCATTTGTCTTCATCTGAATATGCTTGACCTGCTCAAATGATGATGTCTCGCATTTTATAACAGGCTACATATGCTGAATTCAAATTAACAGCAGAACGAGGCCTTTAGATCCTTGCCTGGGCTGCCAGCTCAGCCTGAATAAATATGCCAGGATGAGCTGTGGTCTGTTAGGACTGGGCCTGAGCTGCACAGCTCCAAGCTGGGGCTGGGGCTGGGAGTCGAAAAGCACTAAATTATTAGGGATATTTGGATCTGCACCTAATCTCATTTCATTAGGGGGAAGACAAAATATAGATCACAGAGATGAAATCCACATCTGGATTGTAAATCCTGCCCACAGCAGATATTCTGTGGGAGGTACAACCCTGAGCCTCCCCTGTGCTGTGTTGTGGAAACTCTCCTCAAGCAGCAGCCCCAAAAGCTGCCTCTGCCTTTTTACACGGGAGAAGAATTCAGTGAAGCAGGCAGAGGTTCAGCTCCATAAATGCAGCAGAGACAGGAAATTACACTTTTAGTTCTGGGTGCCATAAACATAGGAGCTGAAATTCAGTTTATCATCTTCCACTGCATAAGGAACATCCTGAAAATGAATAATCACTTCACAGGATGGAATGTAATGGTAATGCATTAAAAATTCATATCGAAAAATGCAGGTTAATATTCTGTGCAAAAACCCAACAAAACCTCCCCTTTCTGTTGTCACACTGATTAACTCCAGTGATTAGTTCCCTTATGCAAGGAAAATCACTGCAGTTCAAAGCAAACAGTGGTTCTTTAACATAGTTAGCAAATTATTAAGAAACATGAGGAAAAAATCCTCTACTTGGGAAATTACTGGAAAAGCTGAAGGGCAAAGCCGTGGTGGCTCTAGACAGAATGGTCTGAGAATTTCCTTGGCTTCCTGCAACACAAACCCTGTAGAAAACTGATTAAATTCATGGAAGGTGATTTTTGTATTCATTGTTTCCTTGCAGATTTTCCAACATATTTGTACTTGTCTGTTGGATGAGCTGCACACCAGCATGGCCATCTCTCCTCTTCGTGGCTTGCCTTGGAGCTACTTAACAAAACTACTCAGGAAGCTCCAAACAATTCAACATTGTTATAGAAACAATATTTTCTGACGTTATTTTACCCTCCCCCAACTTCCATCCCCAAATTTATCCAGGGAAAGAGGAGGCAAAAGTCACTACATTATCAAAACATCCCTTAAGGCTCAACATACAAATAAAAATCACGAAACCCAACCTGAAAATAAAGAAATTAGACCAGTTTTTCTGCAGTGATTATTTCAGCTTTGCCAAAGAAAGAAGGTTAGTCTGTTCACCACATAAAATAATGGATAAAAATATGCATCAGTGTGGAAACCAGGTCTTCATTATATTAGTCTTCTAAACAATAAACAGCAGCAGAGACCTTTGCCTGACTCTTTCAGCAAGACTTTCTTCCCTTTTTCCACTTAGAAACCCTAAATTAGGGAGATAATTAGCAGTAAGTTGTGTCACTTGACTCAATGTACATTTCCAAATGTTGTTTCTAAAAAAGCTATATATGTAGCTATATCCTTCCTAACACTTCAGTTTCAAATTGCAGACCTTTGCCTGCAGAGGAGCAAAACAGGCACTAACAGTGGTTAAATAAGTGTTAAGAAGTGCAAATGTGAGGGCTCCAAAGAGCTTCAGTTGCTGTCACAACTTCCAAGGGGAAATGTAGCCATGGGAAGGGTTGATGGGGACACTGCTGTTCACAAACAAGCCAGACACACTGTGCCATCAATATATTTGAAGATGAACTCTGCAGCCTCCAAAATATTCATTAGAATTCTCTTTCCTTGGAGGTCTATTCCAAAATTAAATTAAGGAAAGGTTTTTTTATGTAAAGATGCTTTAGGTGAGTCAAAAAAGAAACACTGAATAAGTAACAGATTAAGAGGAATAAGGGAATCCAACAAATCCAACAAATTAATTTTGCTCCCACACTGATTTTCTTTCTTACCTTTTCTTCTTGATCACTGTCGCTGTCACACTGAAACACAAAGAGAGAAAAAGCACAGGTAAGACAAGCTTGCTACAGAGGAAAAAAAAATTAGAGATATTTGTGTGAACAAGAGGGCTAGTAATTCAGAAACATTGGGCATCACCTCTGGCTCCTCAGGACCAAGCTCAGTTACTTTATGGGAGGGGATTTTCCCCCAGTGCTGCTGAAGAGGACACTCTGGCATGTTTGAATCCTGAAAACATCGCCCTGCAAACACCCTGTCAGTTCAGGGCATGGCTCAGGAGCTGCTGGTGCAGGTTACACTCCAAAGCTGGACCAGGGGAGAAGACAAACAGCCTTAGAGGGCTGGGTTCTTGCTTTGAGGGACAGAATTCCCCCTGCCAAACCAGGGGATGCACTGGCTCCTCAGGCAGGAGGGCATGGAGAGGGCTCAGTGTGCCCACCCCAAAGAGCAGCATTGCAAGGTGCCCTTTCCCAGGAGCACATGGAAGGTTCATGCTCTGGCTTTGCTTCTGTTGCTGCTGGACTAAAGGATTCAGAGCTCCCAGGCCAAGTTCACTGTTCCCCAAGGTTCTCTGTGATAGCCCAGGTCCCACAGCAAACACAGTCCTATAAAATGCTGAATGGGGACACTGGAGAGTCTGGATATTTATCAGCTGCCGTGGCTCAATTTGGAGTAACTTTGACTGCTGTAGAAACAGAGCAGGACCAGGTCACTCCAGTTCCTTGGAGATAAGCAGAACCCCAAAATACATTTCCATAAAAGCTGTGCTGGAAACAGGACTCAAAGAACCCTGAAACTCACCAGTTTGATCCATCCCACCGAATTCTGGGTACCTACAGCCCCTTCTGTGGGGTTGGTTTGTTTAAGTCTGCAATTTTAGCTTCTAGGGGACTGAATTATCTCAAAGAGTTACTCACACCCCTGCAGATCTCATGGCAAATGTTTCCAAGGCAAGCACAAGGAGCCCCAGGACCAGCTGACTCTGTTGGGTTGTTACAGCCCTCAGTTAAGCCCTGGATGTATTTATATCATATTTAATGTATATTCGAGTATTTTCAGGAGACAACCAAATTGCTTTGAAATTAGTTGTATTTTTTGAAATCCAAAGGTTAACTATACAGTGGGATGTGAACAGACAGAGCCAAATACACCCCCAAATACATGTACTTGATTTGCACAAATCAACTCATCTTCTGTGTGTTGTTTAATTATAACTTTTCTGTGTCACTGGCCTTTTTTCTCGTCTTCACCAGGACAGGGGGTGAAAAGGTGCCTTCCCCTTTTCACTGTCCCCCCACTGAGCTACATACTAACAAATTACAATTAAGAATGATTTCCAACTATTTTCCAACTAATTTTAAATGAAACAACGATTAGATAAAATTACAATCACCTTGCACCTAATAGAAATGGAAATGAAATTTATTTAATAACTGATATTATTTATATAGCCTTAGTGGCCCCCAAATACTCTGGAAACAAACAAATGAGAGGGAACATGAAGATGTGGAACAATTTTAGCTTGAATTTTGAAAACCTCACACAATATTCAAATAATGAAGAGTGTCCTTGGCTGACAACAGGAAAGGTGCACATTTCCAGAACAGTGTGGCTTCGACACAAAAGTCCTCATTCCTTACCCTGTAAATATTGTGCATTTTGACTTCAGCATGAGTGCCTGTCCAAGATTTCGGTATGAGGGTGAGCAAGGCCCCACATTTACAAAGAAGCAAAGACACCCATGGATTTTCATCCATGAAAATCACAGCACAGAATCTCCTGAGTTGGGAGGGACCCACGAGGGCCATCGAGTCCAACTCCTGGTGCTGCACAGGACACTCTGGGAATCACAGAGCATGGCACACAGATTTGCCATTTCCTATCTCTACTTTACAGCTGTTGGAAAAATCCAGCTTTTGGGCTCTGGCACTTTGTCCCCCTGGATGGTCAGAGCCAGGAGCTCCCTCACCAGCAGCTCTGTAATCAGGATCCATCACCATGTATGACATATTTTGGGGGTTTCTCAGAATCACAGAACGTGCTGAGGTGGAAGGACCACCGAGCCCAGCCCTCAGCCCTGCACAGGACCATCCCCAAGAGTCTCAAATCAGGGAGCTCAGGAGCAATCCCTCAATCTGTTTGTGTCTCTGCCCACCCTCCAGGTAAACTCCGAGTCCAGATTGCAATATCTGAACCCAAAAGGAAAAGTAAAGGGGGCAAAAGTGAATCTTTAGGCAGGCAAGAACGATTCCCTTTTAGCTGCAGGGTTCATGTGCACGTGTCCTGTGACCCAGCCGTGCTCACAGCGCTCTGCAGCCTCTCCATCCCCCCGTTTTATGCCTGGCTTAGGGAATCTCTCCTCTGCTGTAGCTTTTCCCAACTCATAAGCTTGGAAAACCTCCGGGTTTTGTGTTCCCTGCAGCGTGGATGTACCCGGGGAGAGCAGTGCTTGCCAGCACCGAGGTCTGAATCTGCCAGCAGCACATCCCGAATGCGAGGGGCTCCGGTGGGAAGCCATTCCCATCAAAGTGTTAAACCTCCCGCTTTCCGACAGTCCAGTTCTAATTTCAAGGTCCGCTTAATTCCACATCAAATAATTACTGCAGTACCCAGCAGCACCTTGTCTCCAGAGCTAAGCATATGGCGACGGACTGAGACCTACTGGTGTCCATTATGGAAGCGGCACGGATGCCAAGCCGATTAAAAATGCTCCGGCTCCCTTCCCAAACGTGCCCGGTGAGTGACAGCTCCGTGATTTGGCCACTCGCTGTGGCTGCCAGAGCAGCCTCTGCTGCACAGAGCCCACATGGCACTGGGAGACAGCACTTCCAGCCCTGCTATTAAATTCCCACACTGACCCGAGGACTTTGCTGGGAGCTCGGCAGGAGCACACCATCCAATTTACAGCTCCAGCCTCCAGAGCCCTCCGTGCCAGCCTCTGGCAGAGACGAATGATGGTCAAACCCCTCCAGTTCATAAATTATGCAAAGGCAATAAATGCACTCAGCAAACAGCTCTGCCCAGGCTGGCTCTGTGGACACGGCAGCAGCTCCATGCACTGGGCAGGGATTGCCCCCATCCACAGGGGCGCTTTCCTGGTCCAACAGCAGCATTTGATGGATAAGCTGGATAGAAGGAAAAAAGGAGGGAGAGGAGAAAAGGGCTCTAAGCAGTGCCCTGGGGTTGTATTTACGTGCAGCACTACCTGTGCTGGTGTGCAGGATGCTCCCTGCATGGGCATGCTCTGCACATCCACAGCCCAGACAATTTATGTGCGGGGGTAATGCCCAAAAGGGACAAGGCAGATGTTTGCTGCTCTGTCTGGAAACAGGACTGGGGCCATGGTATGTTCTCCCCAGGCCTGGGAGTCTGCAGTGAGACACAAACACACAGCCCCAGTGCCCCCTGCTCCGCTGTGCTTCTTTACAGTTTTGGGATGCACATCCTCCCCAGAGGGGCTAAAGCACAAGGTGTTCCCAGCTCCTGCTGCCCACGGCTGGAGAACACATTCTGGAAACCAAAGCTGACAACCATGAAGTTGATTATTCAGAATTACTGGTCAATTTGAAGACTCGACTCTGCACTGCTCGCTCGATTCCTCAATTCCTCCAGCATTTCTCTACCTCCCAGGGCCACAGGAAGAACTGGAATGATTTAAGTGCTTTGTGGTCCTCAGAGCACCAGACTGTTTTGGAATTGAAGGGATGGAAATACTTTGTGCCGGCCTTCTGCTTTGGGCCGAGTTTCAGTATTTCGTGTCTCTTACAAAAAGCTCATTTTTTGGTGCTCTCCCATGCCTGGTGTCAGGAAACCATGGCTCTGTGCACAGCCTGCCTCGGAATGTTCTGCAAATACCCAGGAAGCCAAAACATTCGGAGATAGCATGACCTGGTTTTTGGATAGCTGCCACTCGCTCCTCTGGAAGCTGCGGGTGAGAATGTGACAAATCAGGACAAGGAGGCTGCAGACACATTTTACACCTGAACAAACAGAGGCTTCTTGCTCTGCTTCTCAGCTCAAGGCACTTACTGTCTCCACACTGAGCACCAGTTGTGACTGATTACAGGCACTGCAGGTCAGGCTTGACAAGAGCCCAGAGCCAAATTCCCAAATTTGGCCTCCATTGCCCTGTCCAGTCCCCAGCTCAGGTCCAGCCAGAGCAGCAGAACCCACAGCCCCATGGACAGCCAAGATCTCAAATGTGAATGGCCCAAAATGCCGTGAGATCTTTTCATATCAAAGCCTGACAGGCTCCTCAGTGATTCTGCAAAATGGCTGTTTTGTGCTTTTCAAAGTCCTGTGTTGGCCTGAAGGGACTCAACAGGTTTCCCAAAGGACCTGCAGCACTACCAACCAAATCCAAAGCAAGGGACAAAATTAGCTGCACAGATCAAAATCTTACAGGACATACAGAAACGTCAAGGTTGGTCCCAGTTTCTACATAATCAGGGGTAATAACAAGACCGGACTGAGTGACTTGCACAAAGTGGTCGTAGTTGTCACTTCAAGTGTTCCAGTCCCTTTGATAAGTGAAGTGCCCAGGCCACCAGCCACTGGACACATGTGCCAAGCTTCAAGGATTCCTGCAACTTCCTGCTCAAGAAATGCTAATCACAGTCAGTAAGTCCAAAAAATTGCATTTTCATACATGTGATGCAGCCCAAATTCAAACAATTATTGCCAAAATCAACCCCAGATGAGGAGGGAACATACAAACCCCAGAGATGTGTGCACCAACACAACAGAAAGCTCTTCTTTCTGCCCCAGCTTGAGCCCCCCTGAGCCCTGCTGTCAGTCAGGGCTGTGGCAGAGTCTGCACACACATAGAACTGCAGTGGGAAGTGGAAACACAACTTCCCAATTCCCAATCCAGGTATAATTGCTGCTGAGCTTGGTAGAAGAACAGGAAAACTGAAGATCAGGCTAAAGCTGAGCTGCAGCTCCCCAGCCCCAGCTGGAGAAATTAAAATGCACAGCACAGCTCCCACTGCACCCACAGAACGAGCCTGAGCCCAGCGCCACGTTTCAAAAATCAGACACCCTCTGTGGCTGCAGCTCTAATTTGAGCCCATTTTAATAACTTGAGAGAGTCTGGTCCAAATCAAGCTGAGTAAAGGTCTGTGCCACCTCACCAGCTCATTCAGGCTGAAGCAACACCACGGATTTCTCTGCACTTTGCTGATTGAACACATTCTTGTGCAAAAAGTGGCAATCATTGAATATCTCATGTACAATGACATTGAGGAGGGCATTGTTCTCTATTCTGCTCAATGGACTTTGCTGGAACAGCTATTTCATACCTTGGAGCCATTTATCATTGCCACCAAAGGAGTCAGTGCTGCTGCAAGGCCAGTGCTGAACAAAGTGATTCCACTCATCTGTCTGCTGAAAAGAAACCTGAGGAAAACGAGGGAAAACCCAGACCTCAGCCCTGCTCACACTGACATTTACAATATTCTTGTCCATCTCTCCACCAGTGACAAACTGACAGCCCTGGAAAGGGCAAAGATGGTATTTTAGCTATACAATTAGACCTTTGCTTCCAAGAAAAAAGGAGGGAAAAAACCATCTCCTAGATGAAAGGAGACACAGACAGGGAATAAATGGGCAATTTTCTAATTGATGAAATGGAGACAGGCAGAGTCACAAAGGAACTAAGAGCAAGAATTCCACTTTTTTCCTTCCTATCTGTGACTTTGCCTGCAAGCAGCATTCAGCATGGAGCTCCTGGCCAAGGAATCTTATCTATAGCATCTCACAAATTGGTTAACATCGCAGTGTGCTTAGCAATTCCTCACCATTATCCACTGTGATTCACTGTGAGGAATGACTCTGAAACAGAGATGGTCTGAGAAGTTTAAGGTCTGCTTTCTCAAAAGCTAAAATTACAGATTATTCACCAAAAAGTCCCATTTTACACAAATTACCTTAGTCTGGACAAAAGATTGCAATGTTGACCTTTAATCTGAATTCCATTTTATCCAAACTACTTCACTTCAGATGAATCTTACCAGCCTTGGACACCTGAAGTTATCTTGGCTCCTTACAAGAAAAATATTCAAAACTCAGAACAACTTTCAGCTCTAACTCTTTTTAATTCCTTGCTCCCAGGACTTTTATGATTACTTTACATAGTAAAATGACACAATTAGTGACTCCTTTTAGTTCTACCATCAACGAAACAATGGTTTGAGAGGAAAGAATTTTATTTTGAGTATTCAAATGAAGGCTCTGGATTGCATCGCTGTCCATGACAAAGATGATTGACCTTATATTTCTATAGGATGTGTTTATGTCCTTGGGACCTGGTGGAAGGCACACGTTTTCCTGGTGGACCACAGGGAGTTTGTTTGGAAAGCCAAGGGGGTTTCCCTCCAGAAAGACACCTAAACACAAGTCCTGTTCTGATGTTTGGTTTTGTTGTGCCGACCCCTCCATTTCCAGGGACATCACTGGCACCTGAATGTCACTGGGAGGGACTGGGGGGCTTGCTGGGCACAGCTCAGAGGCAGCAGGAACACAGGACCTGCCCGAGGGCTGCCAGGGACAGAGCTGTCACCCTGTGCCCTGCCAGGCTGCCCAGGCTCCGTGTCACCCCAGGGACACGTGTCACTGGCACCCCTGGGGCACCTCCAGGCACAGCCTGAAGAAGGACGGAGAGAAACCAGCCCTGGAAGAAACACATTTCCTTCACTCCCTGGAAACTGAGCAGGGAAAGTGCAACTTCTTCCCCCCAGTTATCACTCCCAGTGGCTTCCTCGTGGTGCCATCACTCAGTGATCCCACACCTGCTTAAGGCCCCATCCAGCCATCCCCAAAAAGCAGGATGATGCTCCCATCAGTGTCAGTGGAGGGTTTAATGTGCTTTCCAGATGTAGCTTTGGAAAATTAATGATGCTCAGCATCCTCAGAAAGTGCCTGCTGGAAGACAAGCACTAATCCCACCAGAGCAACTGGGCAGCAGGCACTGCAGGCCACACACAGGCCAAAATGTTGATTTTAGAAGGATGAAGTCCCTGTCTCAGCTCCTCAATATTCCATATGAAAAAATACCTCCCTGCTTCTGGCTCTGGGGCTCGGGATGCACTTCTGCTGCCTCCTTACCTGCCTGGCTGGATGTGGTGTGTTGTGTTATTTGTAGCACCCTCCCCACTGATGACAATTTGCAGTGTGTAATGTCATTTTTACCATCCTCTCAACTCATGAGTACTTTGTCAGGGTTCAAAACACAAATAATAGTAAATAATAATAAAAATGTGCATTTATACTGACAGACTAAGTCAATAACAAGGACTTAAACTAATCAATGGTTAATGAAGTCAGTGCCTACCACTGCACGAGTGGGTGTTACCTGTATGAGAAAAGAGTCCTATTTTTCAGAACTCCTGGTCTTAGCTCTGGAGTTCTGTTTGGAATTTGAGTCTTCCAGGTACTTACAGCCTAATGAAATAAAAATATCTTGATGGACAAGAAGCAAAGCATGTTACGGGTTAAAATAATACAAGAATCTATTTTTTCCACTGTGTTGTGATCCATAAAAATCACCCTGAGCCTTTCCTCTTTCTTCTCTGCCTGTGAAGCCAATTGCTTTGATTGCAGTGATATGAGCTTGCTGAAATGACTTGCCCTTGCTTGTGAAGCAAATGGAACATGCTAATAGAACTTATCGCATTACCGGATGCAAAAGTGCCATAGCTCATTACTTTAAGATAAAAGGATATCATTGCAGACGGGAAGCAGAATTGACTTTCTGAGGCCCGACTTGATGATGATTTAATCAACTGCTCTCTTTCACTTCTCATCTCTGCGCCTGTCGGTTTCCCAGGTGCTGTTAAATGAGACACTCAGAAAGTGAGCGGAGGGAAAGAAATTGCTGTCATTACTTTTCAAGAAAGGAGGTATGCAAATTTTCGACAGAAAGATTGCGTTCATAATGGGCCTGGTAAAATACAAGGATCATGCTTGACAGGTGAGGGCAAGTCATTTGTACGTCCTTAAAGTGAAGCAACCATCCTCATTTAGAAATTGTGCTCGATAAGGGAAGCTGCAAATGAAACCCAAGCGATGGCCGGGAGCAGCAGGCACATCTTGGAGGGCTCTGCTGCTGCAGCTCTGCCTTCAGCAGGTGCCTGGTGTGCCTTCACACATGGCTCTTCCCACTGCCAGATGGCCAAAGCTTGACCTCAGTATCTCCCAGGGACTCCTCTTAAATGGTTTTCTTACATTCACAGGCTGGAGGCTGAGAGTTTCTTCCTTTCTGCATCGCTGCCAGAAATAAAAATTACAACAAAAAGAACCCAACAACCAAGTGAGGGTTGAGTTAACTTTGAAAACAGAATCAAGAGGTTGGAGGCGACAACTTGGTTTCCTCTCATGTGTTACAGGTCTTGGACAGTCCAGAGCTTGCAGTTCATACAGGCAAGTAAAAAGAATTATCCATAAAAAGGGTTGTGGCAGGAAGCAAAGAGGATGAAAAGATGCTTCCCCAGGGCCCAAAAGGAACCTTGGGGTGCTGTGTGATTGCACCAGGAGAGGAAAGGGTAAAAGGAGACCAGCTGGATGCTCTATTGACCTGATGGAGGAGTTCTGATAGTCCAAAATTAGAAGTTAAAAAAGCACAATAATTGACATGATGAATTATGCACAGGCTAAAAACACTCTAAAGATCTTGGATGGCTATTGAGCTGTTTGGATCATTTTAAATGGGGAAATGAGAACTACCACGCTTTTATTGGTATCAATCAGGTTTTCCATCAGAGATTGACAGTCAGCCACAGCAAACAGGTTCCTTGGGGACACTCCATGCAATGGATACAGTAGTTTGTCATAAAATGTTGACATTTTGTCTCAGATAACAGCATAGGACTTAAATAGAATTAATGTCATGAATATTTAGAACTAAACAAGAAACAGCTGGGAAATACAGCCACAAAGGAAGCTGGGTACAACGGGAAAGGCTTTCAATAAGAACAGCCCCTGCATTAATTCCACAGATAGGTGCATTTAAGAATTTAAAATATTTTTTCTCAAGATACACAGTTCAGTGCTCCTGTGTTTGTTTACGAAACACAACTATCAGATATCTTCTTTGCCCTTTTCCCTACATGTCAAGTCCTGAACCCTCCACGTCCACCTAACTGGGAGTGATCCAGCAATACTCCTTGGGTCTGACTCACCTCTCACCGAAAATACTTCACTGTAGGTTGAAAAGCAAGATGATGGAGGAAAGATAGCTCTGGGCTGGGGCTCAGGAGATCACCCCTGTCACAGCCTATCAGGATCACCTCAGGCAAGACACCAAGTCTCTTCTTCTGTCAACCCCCTACTCTTCATCTCTTTGGGCTATTAAATGGTACGTTCCTCAGGATTTGGTTCCTTTCACTAGATGTGTTTATACAGTGGGCAGGATAATACGGCATTTTCCTTGCAGAATGTTGGGCTTAGTAAATAGAAGAAGTAAAAAAGAAGAGAAAAAGCATCAAGACTTGGATCAGGCCCTAGACACACCATGCCTATTTTCAATATAGATCTCATCTTCCACCAACTAAAGCGCATGACCTATGGAAAATTATATCATTTCAACTGAAAATTAGTTTTATTTTCTCTTGCAGCAATGTTCACAGAGCAGCAGCAATCCAGCATCAATAGCACTGCTCAGGGCTTGTTCTCTTTTGCAGGCTGCAGCAACTCTGAGCACAACATGGCTACTGAAACCCACACAAAGGGAGATCCACTTGATTTGTAAGATAAAGTACTTGTAGAAATTGTACCTGAAACAAGACATAAATAACAAAAAGCTACTTTTCCTCTTCTTTCTCAAACAAGAACTCTTTAGCTTTCGAGTTCTGTGTCTTCATATTAGCTTAAACAAGTTAAACTGAATTGTATAAATAATAATGATAATAATTCCCCAAACAACCCAAAACAATTGATCCTTAGGGATAAGACCTTAACAGCTGAGCTATAAACCTCTGAACATTGGATTTTAATGGATACTAAAACCCCTTAACTAAGCCCTATAAATACAACCTGAAACAAAATGATTTGTGTTCTAAGCTGTTTGCAAACTCCCATAAATGTTTCTCATTGTCATAATGCCAGAAAAATAGCTCAACCTGTGTACTCAGCCCTGCAAACTGGCTCCTGTGCTGTGGATTCATTCCCTTTTCCACTATCTGCTTTATAATTCATCACTTGCATGGTTGTAATTTATTGTTATTACTATTATTGTTATTGTTATTATTATTATTATTATTAATATTTGCTGCCTTTATCATTTTTGTACAATTGATAAATTATCTGTGCTAGACATGGGGGAAGAGAAGGATTATTCTAAATGTAGAGCAGGAAAATATAAATTATAATTACAATGGCTCACTTTGGCCTGCCTGGCTCAAATTTCATTTTTGATATACATGGTTCTATAATTTGGAATCTGTGATCTCTTATTAGGAAATAAAGGCCTTTTTTTTTTCCTTCCCCAGAATGCTGAAATTATAATAATTGAATTTGAAACAGGCGTTACATTTCTGTGTTTAGAGGTAGGAATAATATCCCTTATTCAATTGAACTCGTCCAATTGTTATTCAAGAAGTGGCTGACAAAAAGTAAGACTATTGGCAACTGCCTGGTTAAAGAGAAGCTGTGGCTGCCCCATCCATGGAAGTGTCCAAGGCCAGGTTGGACAGGGCTTGGAGCAACCTGGGCTGGTGGGAGGTGTCCCTGCCCATGGGAGGGGGTGGCACTGGGTGATCTTTAAGGTCCCTTCCATCCCAAACCACTCTGGGATTCCCTGTGATAGCTGGGGGATGTCGTCCAACAGAGCATCCACCCTTTCACTAACAAGCAGTGGCAGAAGTGATACCTTGGGGTGTCCAAGCAGCCCACCCAGTAAGGGTGGCTTCCAATCACCTCCAGCTTTCTCTTCTTGAGGACCTCCTGCAAAGCAGCCCCAAACCCACACGTGCCCCTCCTGCTCTGAGAAAAAGCTGTTGCTCCTGTGTTGTTCTGCACTACTGCAGTGTTCCAAAACTGGGACTCCAGAACATGGCTACACACAGAGCAGAAAGATGGAAGAGTCACAGAATCCCAGGATATGCTGAGCTGGGAGGGACCCCCAAGGATCCTGGAGTCCAACCCTCAGCCCTGCCCAGGACCAGCCCCAAGAGTCACCCCCTGTGCCCCAGAGCATCATCCAAACCCTCCTGCAGCTCTGGCAGCCTTGGGGCTGTGCCCACTGCCCTGGGGAGCCTGGGCAGTGCCCACCACCCTCTGGGGGAAGAAGAACCTTCGGCTGAGATCCAACCTCAGCCTGCCCTGCCCCAACTCCAGCCCTTCCCTGGGTGCTGTCCCTGGTCACAGAGAGCAGAAATCGGAGCTGTCCCTCCATCACCCCTCATGAGGACATTGCAGAGGCAGCTTCAGAAAAGACCCAAACATCTTGTTTAAGAGAATGTGGAAATATCCACTGTGCAACATCAGTTTACCACCAATGAAATAGAAGAAAAATGTTTGGGTTTTTTTCACAGCTGCATTAACCTACCCCCAGACTAAGTGACAAAAACTCCTGTATCATAAATGCTCTCACAGGCTCCACGACTGTTATCAACAGTGGCAAATTACCTGGCACAGCCAAGGCAAGGGATTACTTTGAATAGCTGCCTTTTAGCACAGCGCTCAGAAATTATCCCTGTCCAGGAGAGTCTTGGAAAATGCAAGAGTTCTGCCAGCAACAACTGTGCTGAAGCAGGGCTGGAGCTAATGCAGCCTGAGCATCACTGCCACTGCCCATGGGCTCCTCCTGCAGCTGCAGCAGCACTGAGCCTTCCCACTGGCAGGAATTATCTCTTCCAAAGGGGAACCCCACGTCAAGGCCAGGAGACATCCTGAATGTCAAACACAGGACTTGCCACTGAGCCTTCTGTCATGAAAGAAGGGATGTACTGACATAGGAGAGGATGCAAAACCAATCTGTCTGGGAATATGAGGAGCCACAGGATGGCTGGAAGGAGAAGAAGCCTCATGTGTCTGATCTTTGTGGCCACCACTATCCCATGGGCAAAAATTCACACTGGATTTCTGGCTGGATGATCCCAGCAAAGCATCTTGCACAGCATCCAGAAAGGAATTTTACACTGCTCAGCCTGTGCTCTGCAGTTTTGAGATGGACCAGGAAGAGGGTGGAAATTCATTGTTTTCTCCAGAGATATTGTCCATGAATACAGAGCCCTGGAATTTCATAAGGGGTGTTTTAGAGAGGTAGATGCTCCCTCTATTTTATAGACTGTAGATACCAAAGACTGGAAGTTCAATTCTCATCTCTTTTGAAAATTTAGTAATGGGAAGGCTCTGAGATTTCAAACTCCCCCCAAAAACCTCATTAGGCTTTATCTTCAGTCTAAGAAGCAAGTAAATAACAAGATGCAATGGGATAAATTTTAACTTAAGCATATTTTAAAAACAGGGAATAATTTATTATTCGTCACTAATAAACATGTTAGATCTTCCCTAACTAAAAAAAAAATAAAAAAATAAAAAAAAATTAAACCTTGTCTAAATTTTGTGCCCTCATTCAGTCAGAGTTACTGTGCTCCAGGCAGTACAATTAATTAGTGGAGATCATATGGCCTGTGCCAGACAGGAGGTCACAGCAGATCACACCCTCATTGCCTTAAATTATGTGAACTTATAAATCCCTAAACATCCACATCTTCCCACTCCTGCATCCACTGTTGGCTCGTTAATGCTTTGGACCTGCCGTGATGCAGCAATTCAGGCCAGTCCCACTGAGTGGGAACAGCCCCTTCCATGCTGGGACAATCCTGGAGGGCTGAGGACACCTCTGAGCTCAGTCTGGAGCCAGGAGGTTTGTCCATCTCCCAGGAACAATGGGGCTTGCCAGCTTTTCCAGTGACTATGGTGTTGATGTTGTTGTGTATGTTGAGTTTTATTCATGTTCATAGGATGCAGTTTTATCATGCTGCAGGAATAACACTTCTTCAAGACTCATTTCAGCTTCGCTATTAAGCTCAACTACCTTTCTTGAGTAATCAATAAAAAAGTCTGCTACAAGAGGACACTGTGATTTACAAATACAGGAAAAG